>JAZDUA010000869.1:0-422131 GCA_038098605.1 Gryllus longicercus
TCCGCGCGGCGCCCCTCGCCCGGCGCTCGGGGCCTCACGTGCCCTGGTGCGCGCCCGAATCTCGCCGTCATCCCCGCTCGCGGCCCCACCCTGCACCCTCCTCCCGCGAGAGGGGGCGGCCGCCCCGCGCCACCTTCATTGTTTCCATTGTTTGTCGCTCCCCAGATTGGCACCCCTGCGCGCCCCGTGTGGGAGGCCGCCGCTGCCGCTGCCGCTGCCGCTGCCGCCGCCGCCGCCGCCGCCGCGGGCGCGCGCGCGCAGGCGCAGTCGCGCCGCCGTCGCACCGCCACGCCGCCGCGCGGCCGCCGGGCGAAGCTCCGCCGCCTCCACCGCCGCCTGCGCCGCCTGCGCCAGCCCCGCGCCGCGCAGCCGGCCGCCCGACGACCAGCCGCACGCAGCATCCGCGCGCAGCTGCCCGCCGCCGGCCGCCGCGCACGCTCCACACCGCCGCCGCCGCCGCCTCCGCCCGCCAAGGCAGCAGTAGCTCCTCCGCGCCCGGCACGCCGCCCCGCGTGCCGCACCCGCGCACGCCCCGACAGCCTCACCTCCGCCAGTGTCGCCGCGTGTGTGCGTTTGTTAGTGAGCGGTGAAACCTGAGCTTTGACATTCGCCGCGCGGGACTCCCGCTCGCCGCCGGCGCCACCACCGCGCCCCGTCGCCCGCCGCCGGCGCGCTGTCACCCCCGCCCGGGGCAGGCACCGCCGCCGCCACCGCCAGCGCCGGCGCCTCGCGAATTATCGACGCCGCGCCGCCCGCAAGAGGCTGCTGCTTGTGAGCGGCGCCCGAGGGGCTGCGGTGCCGAGCGCCCGCCTACACACACGCGCGCGCGCGCACTCGCGCACGCCCCCTGCCGCGTGTGCCGGCGGCGCGCAGCCGCTTCCGTCAGCTCGGCCTTCTTCCCCGCGCGGTAAGAAGCCCCGAGTCGCCAGCCAGCGCCAGTGCCAGCGCCAGTACCAGCGCCGCCCGTGGGCCCAAGCGCCGGCCCGGAGCGCCGGTCGCCGCGACGCGCGGTCGACGACCCTCCTCCTCTTCGCCGCCGGTCGCCGGCCACCGGGGGATGCCGGCAGCGGCCTAGCGCCGCCCCACTCGCCACCGCCATGCTCTCCTACATGCTGCCCGTCTCCGAGAAGCCGCCCATCCCGCCCACGGCCAACCTGGCCACGGGAGGCGGCGGCGGCGGCGGCACGACCGCGCGCCTGCAACTCGCCCTGGGGGACGCCGCCACCGCGGCCACGCCCCCTCCTCCCCCACCGACCGCCAACAGCAACAGCAACAACAACAACAACAGCCCGCCCATGCCGAACGGCGGGCCGGCCCCGGCGGCACGACAGCCGCAGCTCCCGACACGTCAACAGCTTCAACAGCAACAGCAGCCGCCGCCGGGGGTGGGCCTGGTGGCCCCGCCCACGCACCAGCCGCCGCTCCCGCCCCACGCCGGCGGCGGCGGCGGCGGCGGCGGCAGCAGCCTCCCCACGGACTCCAGCGTGTCCAGCCTGAGCAGCTCGGAGGTGGGCACGACGCCGTCCTCGCAGAGCACCGCCACCCCGACGGACGCGCGGCCCCGCAACAAGCTGCAGGCCAACGGCAAGCACCCGACGCTTAAACGGTGAGTAGTACGAGTAGTCTTAGTAGTGGAGGATGCCGGTGCCGCGCGGCGCCGCTTCCGCGTCGGCGTCGGCGCTCGCGGGGCTCCCCGCCCCGCCCCCCCAGCGCGCCTCGCCCCGACGCGTCGCGACGCTGCGCGCGTTGCAATCTTCGAATCTCCGCTGCGTGCAGGCGCAAGATTCGCGTGTTGTTGAGGCGTGGATCATGAAATTTCACTGATTCGACTCTTGTGTTTACAATTGGAACTGGCAACGTTAACGCCAGGGTTTGATCTTCATACTGTGCTAGTGTTCTGTAAACAAAAGCAGCATTTTTTGGGAAACTTAAGTTACCAGCTTCCGCTGAAAAATAATCACCGGGTAGTAATGATCATAAGTGATGACATATTGACAATACGGTATTCAGATAGGGTAGTATGATAGGTATCTCGTTAATATGTTGTGTAGTGATTTCAGGAGTACCATGTGGACGATTGTTTGTGACGAGCGTGTGTTGTGCCAGTCAATAGGAAAGCATTATTGGGACAGTCAATAAGTGTGATATTCATTCGGTGTTGTTTCGTGACGCGAAAAATCGTAAAGCTGACATGTGTTTCTGGCCGTGTAATTTGACTATTTTGTAAACAGGTTAATAATTTTGAAGGTAACTAACAAAACACTTTCATCCACGATTTCTAGTACAAGTCATTTTGTTATGTTCGAATTTCATGTTACAATGTTTTTATGTTTCAATGTTTTTATTAGTACTATTATAGAAATGTCAATTTGTGAATGTCTCCTAACAGTCATATTTCATGAAAGGTGGCAATAAACCGAACTGTAGTAGATGAGGCTAACACGTTGAGATGCCCGGTGGCGACATCTACGGAACGTTGAATAACAAACACCTAAAGCGAACCCCAAGTGCTGAAAACGAGACGTATAACTTTCTTCGCTTGTTTAGCACGGCCTCGTTGACGGCGTGCGGGTGTTCGCCGTGTCTGTCATGGGACGTCCTGCAATTTCCCCCTCTGTCGCCACCGTCACCTTTACCGTCACCGCGATCCGTTGCAGCTTTTACCGTGCACCGTTGGCGCCAGCAAAGGTGTCAAAAATGCGCGTAGCCATTCATAGGGCTTACATTTGATATCCTTCCAAAATAGAAATATAATATATGATCAAGCTACATAGTCTTTTGATAGTTGACAGTGCGTATTTTAAATTTACAGCCTGTTTCAATAACAAATATTTCATTTACCTTATCACATATTAATATTATTGTCATCACATAGAATGCCTGAAAAGTCTGGAAAGAGTTTCATGAAATTTGATAGAAGTTTCCGCCAGTTTAGACTTGGAAAATTTTGTTTACTGTTTATTTGTTGGTTTCTTCTGGGAAGAAAAGTTCGGGCTGCGAACCCGAATGACATGACCAATGGTACAAACCTGGTAATGGTGCTAGAATTGCAGAGAATGCGTGACGTGATGAGTAGGCTGATTTTTGAGTTTCGTGATAATCTTTATGATGTACTCTACTAATATGTAATATAAATATTGAATTTACCAAATCCCGGTGTTCAACGTAATAAAAAAAATTCGTTATTTCTTGCAACATAAGAAATGTCTAATGATGCTTTTATCGTATGTTGGATACTTCCACGTTATGCCAACTTCTTTTTTTGTGTTGCAATTATACATGAATATACTGTTATGTGTCGGTTTGACATCGATAAAATTCACTTCAGCGCTGCATATGCGATATTCTCAAGATTTAATGAATTACATGTCGACAGTAATACGCACGAAGTAGGAAGTAATCTTTTTAATTACTTTCTTGAGCCCTTGAGTTTTAATTATTATTTATCTCACCTCACAAATCTTTATAGCAATTCGACTAATGGATGTATTGAATAGTATCACACGTGTAGCCACGCCGAAGTCTCGTTCATGGCCCATTGTATTCTCCAAATTTTCATGTAAGAGGAAGCGAACCGTTGAAACGGTCCCTCGATGAAAAAGGCTACAGCGTGAACGATTTCTTTTCTTTTCAGAAAACGTCCACACTGATTGCCGTACCACTGATTATTACTTGCAAGGCTAATCACCAGTTCGCATGCAATACATTCGACTTCGTAGTCCGTGCTTGTATTATATAGAGTTAGTGGGGGAGTCTCGTCCATCAGTTGCCAACTCTGCTATTCATCGAGAAATTACAAATAGAAACGAACCCGCTGTTATTTGTATTGCTTTCCAGTGAAGCCATTTATCAAGTGCAAGGGACAATGTTCAATGGCTTCTCCTCTAGCGCTGTGTACTATTGTCAGAAGGATGATGTTAGCGTCGTAAGCATTCAGGGAACGTGCTGACGAGGAAAAACAACTTCGAGCGAGGTGACGCGTCAGTGTTCTCGCCTTGCACTGCACTCGACTGAACATTGAGCCTCGAGTACATGTCATTCCATGTGAAATTTCTGGTGGCTCTGCTTGTGAAATGCAGTAAGTCAATAGAGTTGAATGGTTCCTTCCCTGTGGACAAATCAGAGACGAATTTATCTTCATCGTCGCAGGATAATCGCTTTTGTTTTATCGCATCGTGCTTTTGTTTGTATGTACAGATAAGTCGTGTGGATCATTTACACTGGTCGGACGTAATGTAAACAGCAATCGTTGCTAAGATGAAACGCGAAGCATTTTGACACGATTTTGAACTCCTAATCGTCATGAAATAATATCAAAAAAGAATTGAAGTTGTTTCTTAATATTCGTTCGTGAAATAGTATAAATAAAACGTGTATTTAGAAAATTGTTCAGTAATTTAATAGAGTTTAATCTGAATGAAATAGCGACCCAACAAACTCGGTAAAAAAACATTCAAAACGCCCGATATTGCCTAGTAACTCCGGGTCGACGTGATACATTCGTTTCAGTGTTCTTCGGTTTAATCTTGGCATCTCGCCAGTTATTCACACCCAGAGATACTTCCTACAAGTCACAATCCTTTAAAGAAAACCCTCACAATCAATAGCGCTGGATGATTAACATCGGTTAGTTTGTGTGACATAAGCTCATCTGCCCATTCTGTACAGAAATCTGATGCACCGAAATGAAGATTTTTTGTAATTTTACAGATCCACAGAATGGTAATAATTCCAGAAGCAGACATACCATGCTGTCGCGTTCATTCCTACCTCCCATTTCTGCCTTGTTTTACAATATAATTCTTAACTCTTGCAGCCAAAGCGAAACATATTGATATAAAATTAGCTAAACTGACGAGAGTGCTGCAAATGTTATTTTTATTCTCACAATGCTTCTACTACATTTCAGACGTTTTCAGAAATATCGCATACCAATCTGCTGAAACAGTGGTGTGAGAGGCGAAAGAATATTTCTGTGCGACGCAGATCCGTTTCATGGCCATCGATGCTCAGCTGTCGCTGAATTTATCCAGAGGGCTCATTTGAGCTCGTTCCAAGGCACTTAGGCTTTTGGTAGACTTACTATTGGTTGGGTTTTACTGCTCATACATGTCAAGATAGGAATATAATGGATTGATGGATAAGGTTTATCATTACTTCCCACATTCTTTACACAATGACAAAAAACCTTACCTCAGTCATATGCAACTGTGTTCCCTTCGACTCAATATCCATTGGTGTGTTAGGAGATTAAGGGGCGAAATGACCCGCATGGCCGTGAAGAAATGACAGCATTGCAATGACACGTGTTGCGAATAAAGTACATCCAATTGTAGTAAACAACGTTTCTTCGACAGACTTTCAAATGTTTTTATTTTGGCTTTGAAAATCCCAATTAACGAGGATGAATTTATTATTTGTGAACTGTGCAAATGACTTGCGAAATCTAGGAGTGTTGCTTTGTATACCACCTCTCATCATTCTGATCTAGGCCCTCACTCTCCCTTCGATATTCATCTCTGACAGTGAGAGCGCATCAGCGTCATACGTCCGGCGGTTGAAAATAACTGACCTACGCCGTACTCTTGACACGAGCCAGTAACGCTTGTGTATCTACCTCATCTATTTCAGCTTCCTCAGCTATTTCCTGCGTCATGCAGGTCGGGTTACAGCAAGTACTCTTCCTTTTTCCTCGCATGATGTTGATGAAAGATTTCAGGCGGATAGAACGCGCAAATAGAACTCGTATGCGTTTCACGACCATTGCAAGGAAACTGCATTCCTTGGACAGTGAATGTGCGAGCCGGCTATCTTCTACGTAGTATCTCTAGGGCTTGATTACTTCATACGGAAATCGGAGTGACGTTGACTGTGGTGAATAATAGACTTTTTTTCATTTTCACGGTTTTCTAATCCCCTCTTCGCAATGCGTGGCGTTGACGGAGATCTATAGCGACAAATATAAATCTTCCTAAACCAGCAACACCATAGAGCGCTCACCACCACCGTAGATTGCGTTTTTAGAGTACTACACGTGCAGAAAAATGCTGGTAAATGTTGCTTTCTCTGGTTTAAAATGGGTGAAAATACTGTAATGATATTATTGAAACTGATGTCAAGTGAAGCCAGCACGTCATTACAATTCTTCATGGTCTCCTGTTTAATTAAAACTAGTCTAGTAGGGGAACAACTTGGTTCACATTTTCACAGAATTTCACCAATTTTTCGTGTACGTTTGTGTTTTGAACGAGGTGTGCATTCGTGTGATACCATCGCCCTATTTGCCTACGCGTTTTTGACATATATGTACATACATATGAAATGAAGGTGTATATATATATATATATATATATATATATATATATATATATATATATATATATATATATATGTACATACTTATCAATATGTACGTTCATACAGCCCAAATTGCCTTTTTTATAGTTGATTTATTTTTTAATCATCTCTCTCTTTTTTTCATCTTCGCGAATTGGGGGAGTTGACTTGAGCTGCAATGTAAAGAGTGGCTTTCGCGTTTTCCGTGTGTCACAAGATCGGCGCAAGCTTCCGCGCGGAAGGCCGGTCGGGGCCGCGTCGCACCGGGGGGAGCCCTGCTGGGTTTGCCTCGCTTCGCCTTGCGCCCTGCCACTTGCGCGGGATGCAGCAGCAGTGATACTGCGGGGCGGAGGGGCACGGGCAGCTTCCATCTTCGCCGAGTCTCGCGGCGCCACGAAACCTAGCGGGACGGGACGGGATGGGAGTGGGCAGCTTGACACCGTTCAGGACGGGACGGGACGGGACGGGACGGGACGGGACGGGACGGGACGGGACGGGACGGGACGGGACGGGACGGGACGGGACGAGACGAGACGGATGACGGCTGCGTGTAGCTCAGAGCCAGCACTGTCGCTGCTCTGCTGCGACTAGGACCGGGACGCCCTAGTGATCGAGCCCCGACATTGGCAAAATTTTCCATACTATATAGCTGGATGGAATTCACAGTCGCTGCCTAGAGGAGAATTCTAGAGGCCGTCTGCTCTGATCGGTACTTTCCGGGGTTTCTCCGAACAGTATTTGGCAGATGCCGGAGAGGTACACTAGCAAACGCTGCGTCCTGCGCGCGATCTTTTTTTTCCATATTCTTTGTCCTGTACTAAAATAGACCTTTCTCTTATCCGGTCGGAAGCTTAGAGATTGCCCCTGGCGCCGCACCCCGCTGGGTGCAGATATCTGGAGGGGGAATTCGCCCGCAAGCCGACGTGGAGGTCGGCGACACTGCCGTCTTCAGGGCTGGAACATTCACTACGTACTAACGGGACTAGTGACCCGAGGTGGCGTGCCCGGAATCATGATTCATTCAATCATTCAATCAATCAACTCTGACAAGGTCTGTTCGGGATAGGGTGACACGAGGGCAGGGGTCCGTACTCGATCGTCTCCCCCAGCCGTAAAAGACCTCTGTGCACCCATCCGGCGGCCCCCGCTTCGTCCAGCCTACCTCACTCCACCTCGCAATGGCCCGCTCCGCCCCAAACGCACCTATACTTGGGTTTTTATTTCTTGGCGCGCGCGCCCTTGTCTTCGCGATGGAATATCTCGAGGTATTTCGCGTCTTTCTCAGTCGTGCCGCTAGATGTCGCATGATCGCGACCATATCGAGCAGTGCTGGCGATCATCCGACATCAAGAGGCACGGCCAAGAAAGATGCGAAATCCCGTGAGCTATTCCATCGTGAAGACATGGCTTCGCGCGCCAAGAAATAAAAACCCACGTATGTCACCGCTGCGCCTAAACCAACCGCCACATGCACATCGCGTCGCCTTGCCCCACCTCATCCCATCGCAACTCTTTCTCCTGGCCTTGCTGTACCCAGGCCCGCCCCACTTCTGCTCATCCCATCCCATTCCGCCTCTCCTCCACCTGCCGAACTGCTTCTTCTGCTCCGCCCGAACCTCCACCCGATATCCCCATCCCCTTCACCCTTCTTCGGCTGGCTCCTTTATTTATCGTCCCGCCACTCCTCGCCTCTCCTCGCTTCGCCCCGCTTTGCCCCGCTCCCCCCCGGGTTTGCCCCGCTCCCCCGCCACCGCTTCGCCCCGCTCCCCTCGCTTCGCCTCAAAGAGCATCGTATTGCCCTGCCTTACCCCTTCCGCCAAGCTCAGTTCCTCAAACGTCTCCTGCATCTCTCCTTTCCTCTCTGCACCCTGCCCTGGGGAGTCTGGCCGTGTTGATTCGCTGTTCTGTCAGTAACTACTAACACCCGCCGTCTCCCGGACATTTTCACATCGCCCGTTTGTTCAGCGTCACCGTCATCCACCTACCGTTCACGGGTACTGCACGTCATTCATTTACATCTACTCTCACTCATTGTCACAACCACCCAGTTACACACAACCACCCAATCTATCCCACGGACACCGTCGGTCACAAATAGCCATCGTTGCACTGTCGTCCGCTCATACATGTTTCAGCTCACTGTCCATCGTTCTTGTTACCGACTGTCCCTCGCATTCCTCACTTTCTAGCGTCGTATTTCTACATACATCGCTTTCCCATTTGAAAGTGCTTCCCCCTTTCGCGTGACATCACATTCCCCTCACAAAATTCTGACCATACTTCCATTTCCTCCACGCCTTCTTACCGTCTTACGACAGTATGCCATTCCTCGCTTTTTCCTTTCCTCTTCCACCTCGGCCTTGTCTGCCCCCGAATCTTATTTCTCCCTCTTCGCGCAACGCCCCCTCTGATCATTTCATCGCCATTCCCGATACCTCTCGTTTCCTACTGTCCTTTTGCCCTTTCTCTTCCCACTCCATTTTCTTGTTCACCTCCTTCCACCGCCTTCTGCCTGCATCCCCTCGTCCCTTGTTCGCTTCGACCTTTCCCCTGGCCACCTCCGGGAATCTGCCTCCCTTCGCTCAGCCCGCCATTTCCTGGCAGCCCGCTCGCCGCTCCGCTCCGCTCCGCGCCGCGCCGCCGTCAACACCTTCCGTTTACTTCCGCCGCACTCCCCCCTCTGACGTTCTCTGCCCCTCTCCCCCTTGTTCCTGCCACGCCGCCCGAATATTGCCTGCCGCCGCCACCCCTCGGTTGCTCTTCCCTCGCTGCCTTTGCATATTGCTGTCCATCACCCCCTCCGCCCCCCCCCTGCCCGTGGTTTTTTTGCGTCTCGCTTGCCACAGCTCCCATCTGTCTCACCTTCCTGCAGACTTATTAAAATGAGAATAGGAGTGATGTTTGTACTTCGGGTAATAGGACCGGAAGCTTGAAAATGAAAGTACGAAGCGTCGTGTTTATTCGGGGAATACGTAGAGCAGTGAATACGTAGCGCCATCGACGCCCTGAGATTTGTCGCAACTTGGAAGAGGTGTCAGTCAATGGCAAAATAGTCAGTCGTTGTGCGACGATCGTCCGTTGCGTGCCGGATGGCTTGCGCAACCCTGTGGGCGAACCCGCGCTATCTCTGTGGATCCCGGCCGACCTCCGTCACGCCCATCTCAGAACCCGCCCCGGCCCTTCGGTGCTTGCGATGCGGAAATCGCTGTCCTCTGCCATCCGCTCTCGGCCGCCGCCGTCCTCCGCGCTTCCCGCGCCACGACTCCGCGGCGACTCCGCGGCGCGCCGTCGCGGCCCTACGACGAAAGCTCCTCTTCGCACGCGGCCCGTCACCCGCTGCTGCTGCCGACGCCTCTGCCTTTCCATACATCTGTCTCTCTCCTTTCTCTCGCTTCCTGCTCTCGTTCCTCATCGTGTTCCCCTCTCTTGCTTTCCTCTCGCACTCTATTCTTGTCTGTGTCTCTCTGTGCATATACCCGCTTGCTCTCCCACGGTCTCTCTTTGCTCCATCTGCCCACCCTCATCTTTCCACCTCTTTGTGTTTTTTCTCTTGGTCTCTTGATTCTTCTTTTCGTCGATGTGACTCCGATTCTCTTTTCTTCAAGTTTTTCTCAATATTTTGTCTTTTCCTTTCGCTTTACGTATTTATTCCTCGTTTTCTTTCTTTTCTCTTCCCAATTCACTGTCACTATTATATTCATCTTTCTATTCTCTAACTTTTATCTTTATCTCTGTATCTTTCCCTCAATCCTCGTTTCTTATTCTGCTTCTAGTTTTGAATGAACCTTATTTGAAAAGGTTGCGGCTTGTGGTGTAGTGCTTGCCAGCTTCATTTGTGTATAGTATGAGGAGCAAATACAAAAACATTGTTTCCATTATTCGGACGTTCCCACATCGAACACTTGCTACAGTTCAATTTTGAAAATATCTGGAATATTTGAGGTATGTGTCCTATTAAAAACTGTATTTTAAAAATACATTCTAAAACTTGTTTGAGCTGCAGTCGTGACGCAATGAGCTGGCATATGTTCTGATTTCATGGGACTGTATAGTATATTTTGCTGTCAAATGGCTCTTTCAAGTTTTGACTCACTCGGTTCGCAAGCTGTTCACTAACCATGATTTAATACTGATTGCTAAATGTATCTCTTCTCAGACACCATCTTCATTCTCCTATTGCCCTGTTTATCTCTTCGCGATCCTTTTTCCTCCCCCGTCTTGCTCATATCTCATCCGTCTCTTCTCTCTTCTACTTCCTTTTTCTTTTACCTTAGAAGTGAGAATTGTCAGCCATGATTCATGGAACAGGAGGTGAAATATTGCACTGTTCCCCTCCAAAATCGGATGCATTTCTTTATAGGGGCAATGAATGAAAATTTAATGTTTACTTCCAAGAGGAAAGACGAAAAACACGATGAGGGGGGACTCTGAATGTGAGAATTCTCTTATTGAATTGGGTTGAAATAGCCGTAGCGAATGATGCGTTGAGACTCTAGCTATCGGGCACGCAATTCAGTGTTCGTAATTACGTACCCGATTTCAAATTCGTGCAAGTGACTGGTTTAGCTGATAACTTCACGGCCATCACCTGTATTTTTATAAGCTGGAAATTAACATTGATGGTAGAGCTAGCGTACCAACCCCTCAGTCCGAGAGTCGTGTGTTAAAATCTTTTCAGTAATATCATACTGTTATAGTATCAACGCAATACAACCAAATAGGAATCAAAAGCTATTTTTAACAGCCGGTAATACTTGACAATTTTAGTGGCAGATTCTAATAGTCCAAACCGATCAAAACACATGGAGGGATTGTTATAACTACGTCATGGGCAGAAATGTTTGCCCTCTTTGTGAATCTTGATGTCCTTGCGTTGAGATTGAGGAGGCGGCGTCATTTGTCTGATATTTAATTCAAGAGACGGTTATCAGGGAGTACTGAGTAGTAATATTAATTTGTTTCTTTAATTAGGATCAAAGATACATTTCTTTTATTTAAAAGTTACGTTTTTATTACATCTTCTTACAATATTTATTTCAATGACGTTACGGAGCTTAATGAAATCGCATCTTAAGACGATAAGATCAAATGGCAAGATTATATATTTGGCAACAAATAAAAGTATATAAAACTAATAAATGGGTGATTTAATTACTCTTGTTTGTTACCAAATGTATCATAACCTTGTAATCTTGTCTCCTTAGGAACTGAGGATGGGATTACATCAAGTTCCGAAACTACATTATAGTATTATATGAAGATGTAATAAAGATGTTATTTTTGTAATATAAGAAATGAGCAATCTTTGATTATCCGCAATTTAGAAAAAAAATATTAATATTGTTACGGATAATCGTACATACGCACTGGGGGTACTGAGTATATCCGTCATGTAAAAACGCACTAATAAAAATGCAGGGTCCCTTTCCCTCACATCTTTTCCAATTAATTAACTAATCAGCATTAATTTATCCCTTGTAATGAAAAATACCCAGGTCCTGAATTTCCTACTTTTCTGAAAGATGCTTATAGAATATCAAATTTATATGTAGTATTTTTTTTTTCTTTACTGTATGTGTAAATTATGTATTCCTTTCAATATATGGCGGCAACTACAGTAATGTGGAATAAACGCAATAAATGTGCAGTATTTCATGTAATTACATCTGAATCGTTAGTTATTCCAGACAGGATTTGTAACATAGGATCCGTGTTTTTTCGCCCTACTGCTAACCCCTATATGCTCTCAAACCCTATTCTAGTTTGTGCGGTTTCCAGACCGCAAGCGTTTCTGAGAGCCGCATTATCTCCGCAGCTGTCCTTTTTACGAGTAGCCGTTCCACCTCATCCTTCCTCGCTCGCTGTCGACAGTTTCACAATAGGATGTGATTTTAGTCCTCTGTCTTTCCGAAGGAGCCTGAAGGAGTCTGAAAATTTCGAGCGAGTCCGAAGCCTGGGTGTTGGTGAAAATCCGTCGTTTCTTAGCCGTGAATGCGCAATATTCCAATTTTGAAAAATTGTAGTTAATGGCTGGAAGATTATCGTAGAACAAATGAAGACAGTGAAAACGTTATTCACAGTTATCATTAGAGCGGTTCAGGTTTGAGGTACAGTGATTCATGTAACTGTGATGGTTGAAATGGAGATCTTGAACATCTCAACAACGGCCACGCAATTACCAAAGAGACGTCAGTAGATGAGTCTCCAAACACTAAAGAAATGAAAAACAGAATTTTATGACTAGAACGGATTCAATTCAGTGGGCACTCACAAATGCTGTAGCGAATGCGTGAGTAATCATTAAATGTTTAATCTAGAAAAACAAACTTGCGGCTTCAAATTGAATATATGATTTCATCGATCGTTTTGTTTATAATCATTATTAACTGAGATACCTTAAGTTACTACAACCGACTGTTAAGAGATTCGTAATCGTGCCGACATCAACAAATTCTTTAAAACACGAATTAAAAAAATCCGTGTGTAAACATAGGGATAAGAAAAATTTTAAAAATATGTTTTGTTTATGTCCTAGCTAGATATTATCAAATGCGTAAACCAGATTTAACATTATTACTCTTAAATAGAAAAACTTTATTTTTAGACCTGCAATTTTTCCATTTTTTTCTAGCGGTCTGAGTGACCCCACACGGGTAAGAACCTGCGAAATATCAGTCCCGGATATTAGAAAGTTTAACAACCGATCAGAAATATGCTTCTAAGTTTCAGAAAAGTATTAACTCTCATTTCTGGCCAGTTTTTAAAAATCGCTTTATTAATTTTATTTATTTTTTAATTATCGCTGCGATTAAATTGAGAGGCTTTGTAAGAGTCGAAACATGTATTTAATACGAGACAGTACTACGTGATGAAAAATTGTAAAAGGGAAATCTAGACAATTGTATGCACCAGGAATCGTGAAGTGAAGCTCGCTTCTGCCTTAGTCTGCATTATTTCCTGTGAGTGCAAATGAAAAAGAATTACAATTCCCAACCCGTTCCGTTGCACTAGCGCGTAATTTTGCCGTTAATGTTACCACTCAGTTCGTGCCAACTGCTGCTCGAAACCCAACGGTTTTCTTGAGGTTCCTTGGAAACATGATTCTTTCGACTGCTGTGAAAAGATTCTTGCATTCTTACAAGTACCATAGTACCGCGTGCAGTTTTCGCCAGAAAAAGCTAGTGTTCAGTGATTGATGTTTCCGACCATTTCAACTGTCGTAAGCTTTGCAGATTGGATAGTTTTCTTTCTTGGCATATTAGTTCATCTAAGCTTAAAGTTCTGTACTTACGGAATGGTAATGGTTTTTAAAACCGTACGAGTAGTATTAGTTTGGTAATTACAAA
This sequence comes from Gryllus longicercus, assembly GCA_038098605.1. NCBI lineage: Eukaryota > Metazoa > Arthropoda > Insecta > Orthoptera > Gryllidae > Gryllus > Gryllus longicercus. Next base: position 13,683 of record JAZDUA010000869.1, read on the forward strand.
CATATAATTTTTTAACGACATTTTATTGTATCGAAATCACAAAACAATTTGTAGCACAATGTGCAAAATCGAAATATAAATTAGTAAATAGGGTCGATTTTTGACTTAGGCCTTTCTTGTAGTGAAATAAGCCGATTTAAATCACACGTTTATCGCCAACTGTCATTGGCCCTCTCTGTTACATCATTAGAACACCCAAGTACGTCTCTCTAAATGGCATGTAAAGCAAATTTGTGTGCCACAGATCCAATTGTGTAAATATGATCAGCAACATGGACTTATTAAACTCCATTCACGATGACACACTTGCGAGCAGCGAAAAATTGCACATCCTTCACCACTTAAGTTCGGACTGGTGACATCTTACCTCCGTCCTTCTTGGGATTAGAACTAGGCAGCAACAATTAAAGGCAATCATCGAGTCGCTGGAAAGTTTTTTTATTCTAGAAAAAAAAAACCTTAATGAATTTCGGGAAGCCTCTGGTCGCTGCGACGACCCTCAAGAAAGACCCGGACATAGCGCAAGTCAGTCGTGTGCGGTCACGTGACATTCTCGGCGACTGCACACTCGAAGCCACTCTCATCGCGGACTGTGCGGTCGCCGGCCATTGTGCGGCGTCTGGTTTACGAGCTCGGAAGCAAATTCCTTCCGCACGAGACGGGCTCCGGATTGCGCCGAGGGCCTCTCGATTCCTTGATCCGCCTCTTCCACCGCCTCCGCCGGTATCCTCCCCTCTCAGCGCGGCTACCGCACAGGCCTCGCCGCCAGGGCCCCGCCCCCGCTCCGCCCGCGTCCTCGCCCTCGCCCGCGCCCGCGCCCTCGCCGGCTCGCCCCCCTTCTGCGGCCCGGACGGCTGTCTATCTACCCGGAGTGCACCCGTCCGGGTGCCCCCTCCGGGGTGCCGTCGGGCTTCCCCGCTCCGCTCCGCCCGCCTCCGCCGCCAGGCGCTATCCCGCCGACCGATCTGCCCCGCCCCGCCTCGCCCCGCCCCGCCCCACGCCGCGCTCCCCGCCCACGACCCGCCAGGGCACCATGTACAGGGTGTATCAACACGATTGCCCGGGAGGAAGAGGAAAATGTTGATTAAATTGAGCACTTGTACGTTGGGCTGTAGTATGTACGGATTCAAACGCAATTTTTAACTGGCTTGTGAATGCTCCTTTTGACTGTCGGAGGCAAGCTTGTATATGTGATTTCAATAAGAAATTCACCTTGTTCGGCAAAAAGGAGCCTTTTAAGGTTTTTAATAGATGTGCTTGAACACATGGATTTTTCATACTTATTATATATGTACATTATTACATTAATTCTTAAACAGGATACACATGATTGTAAACAAAAGTTCAATACTTGAAAATAAACAATAAAATCTGGTAAATCTATTTGGGTACTAGTACTCATTCAGATTCAAGGGATATTAAATAAGGAATTGAAGTTTGTGATTGAAAACATTGTAATTATTAATATCGCATAAGCAGGGAATAAATGATTAAAACAGTGTAGGGTATCAAAGCGGAACCACAAACGTCCGAGGGAGTTCTCAAATCGCTTTAGGTAATTCTGTTCGATACCATTTATTGCATCATTTGAATTGATTGTGATTTTAATTGTTCAAAGCAAGTTCTCTCCGACCGGAAATAAAACCCGTGTCTCCTGGTTTACGCCTAGATGCTCTGACCACCAAGCACCGCGTTGACCAATGCTCCGACAAGTTTCTAATTTTCAGTAATAAACAAAAGACAATGTATCATTTCTTGAAGGTTTACAAAATAATTCCAAAACCTGTAGATAATTTCGGTCGTCCTCCTCTGCGTCTTTGGGTGTCCGCTTGCCGATGGGCCCTGCCGCGCCTCTTCTGCCTTCTCGCCTCTCCCGCCGCTGCTGGCTGTCGCCCGCCGAACTTGCTGGTGCGGCCGGCCTAGTCCGCCTCTTTGCTGCAATGGAGTTGGCATACCCTCTCTCTTGGCCGCGTGTCCCCGGTGAACGGAATGAATTGAATTGAATTGCTATTGCATTCGTTTGAAGTGGCCCGACTCGGCCCATTAAAGCCTCTTCCGCCTGACCACTTAATTTGAAATTCGCGAGCAGTCGAAATGGCCGTTGACTCGGCCAACATCGGATAGTCGACATCGGGAAGTCCTCTTCGTGTCGTAAATCTACGACAGGGGGGCCGACGTTACTTTTCTTCTAAGGACGATCCAGTAGAACTTTTTCATTATTCTAAAATTTCACAGGGCGAGGTGTTTCAGAATGAAGTGTAAATGAAATTACAAATGATAAAATTCGGTACATGGTTTGCGTACATGTACGGTAAGGAATGAGAAATTAATGTGCAGGTGTATTAAATTAACTGGTGTAATAGGTTAATAACTGTGTAATCAGGATATCCAATGCGATCGGAATATAATCATGGAAAAAGAAAGGTTTGTCCTCATCAAAAATATACCAAAGAAGGCTATGTGCAAAACACCAATGGAAAAAATATCAGTCTGTCAATATTTATGACAACTTGCCTGTGACACAAATATTGACTGTTATCAAATATTGGATATTGGTTTTCTTCATAAAATAATGGAATAAATATAACTGTTTGCAAATAACAGTTGTAATATGTATTTTATCACGTAACCAACAAACAGGTGTGTTTTAATCAGAGCATTTGAGGAATATAGTTATTCATGAGTCAGCTTGGGGCACTAAAAAATTTAGTGAATTTTAATTCAGAACGTCTATTCTCGTGATATGACTTCCTCTCTGAAGACTCTGTAACTTTCTCTCCAAGGTAAAACTCCACACCGAAGAAATATTTGTTTCACATACGGTAGTTGGAATTATTGTAATGCTCGTTGTACCTTCTACGAGTAAATTGTGTACAAAAGTATAATTTTCCGCTTTTACGACAGGATAGCTATCATTACTTCCCGCTACTCAAACGCTAAGTGTTAAGATCTCGCCACCTTGTTTTATTCTTCCGCCTCTTGTGCATTGCGTCTCATGCGCTTGTAATGTTTTTTGAAGGTTATGAGTTATTAGGTTTTCATGTTTTGATGAGTTACTTTCTTCTCGGGTGACGTATTCTTTATCATTCTCATACCGTGTCACAACCGATATTAGTAGTAGCGTTTGTACAACACCATTGTGTGTAGATCTCGCGTCATTTCTCATATAAATTACCATTGTCCGTATTTGCGTTGGGGTTGTGAAGCTAACCGAGTACCCCTTGATCACCGCGATGACGTCTGCACCCTTCCTACCCCGCTCGCCCGGAGTCGCTCCCTCCGTGCCGGTCGCCGCTGCCGCCCCCGCCTCCGCTGCCGCGCTCCTTCCACCCACGCATTGACACGCGCGCCGTCTCCCACGGTCATCAGCCCTCCCCTCGCCCCGCGCCCCCTCCCCGCCTCCTCCTCCGCCGCCGCCGCGAGCGCACGCCACGCTCCCCGGGGAGACGCGAGTGGAGGCGGGAGCTGGGGTGCCGCTGCACGTGGATGGCGCAGGAGCGCTGTGCTACACTTTTCAGCCAGAAGGAGTTGCAGTCCCAAGGCTCTCTCGCTGACTGGCGCGATTTTTTTTTGCTGTAACTGCCTATAGGGAGTCCTCCGCTCGTTTCGCCCTGAAGGTGGCAGTAAGACGACCGACTCTTGCCGAGAGCAGTGAAGAAACTTAGAGCATTCCGTTTTCACTGTCATGCTGACCTGAGTCTTAAACGTGGCGCCACACAAATGACATTCGGCGAGTACCAAGTGACTGCTTGCGCAATCCCAAGTAGCAACGTTCTCGGCGAATATCTGCTTCCTTTGATGTGCCACTAAACACTGGCAGGCTGCATGTAGCGCCAGCACCGAACGGTTGGCGTTCGCCAAAGAGCAAACAGCGCATCCTCACTGTTCGGGGATCTGAAAGCCGTCGCTCGGTGCTTGCCGAATGAAGCATGTGTTTCGCCCCCGGTGAAGCTAGGCCCTTTTGAACAAGTATCGCTTGACTAATTTTCCCGGCATCGGGTGTACTTTGTCGTCACTACTACTGCCTTTTTTCGCGCAATAGAGAACAATGCAACAGGGACAGATTAGTTGACACAAGACAGGCCCGCGAACGCGGCATATTCGTTCATAGGGTATTTCAGGGAGACCATGTACGCTCGGGTCGTACATGTCAATTAAGCCACACAGTTTTACCTGTCCCAGCACACACGAACACCTGTGGCCTCAAGGCGCCAGTAAAACTCTTTCGAATTAAAACCGCCAGCTCTTGATTTTCATCAGGTCACTTAGAAATTCTCCGTATCCCTAAATTCTGTACGCGTATTCCTGTTCCGGGAGCCATTCCATAGGCTCATTTGCTGTAGATTTGCATTACGTTTACTCACTTACTTGTTGTTCGCTTGACCCGTTGTTTAGTATGGTTTGGTCATTCAGTTCAGTTCAAATCATCAGTCAAATATCATGGTCTCGTTCTTGACATATTTCCTTTGATCACTTATCTTCGTCTAATGTAGTGCTAGCGAAGCGTTATTACAGTGAGGATGCTTAGAAAGTTTAAAAATGCAAATGTTTGGAAAAAATGTGTATGGTAGAGATTAGTATTTACTGTGAAAGAACCTTTTGTATTGTTGTTACAATATCATACCCCGTCTGTCATCTAACGTCAAACATGTCTTCTGAAAAATCATTTTTTATTTATTGGATAATATTTATAGAGAGACTACTTGTCAAAAAATACATAGGATATTTCAATCGTCGAAATGAAGTTGTATATCCACTGTCGGAAAATCGTCACATAGGATGTTTAGAAAAATCAAGAAATTATAACAATGCATTCACATACTCTATTGCACTTACAGAAAATACTTTCTGCAATGCGCACTGGAGAAAAGTTATGCCTTGTTCTTAAAAAACATTCATAATTATATAACCATTGCACTACAATGAAGTTTTGAAACTCGGCTATTTATGAACGGAATCTTCTTCGATTATTTAAAATCGAGGTATTTACAATATTATTGCTGTATGAAATTGTTATCGTTGGAGCATTTATTTGCAAATATTTGTTTAGGTTACGGACGCGGTAAAAGTCGTAAGACGCGGTAAGTAAACAATTGTGTTAAAAGGGGTCGATTAAAAAAAGGTTGGCAATCCTTGATGTAGAATGGCCTAAGTACTACTTGTTATTTATCGATAAAATACGATTATATGATGTTATATGTTTTCTTATGTGTTATAAAAATAGTTTATGCGAAGAAAAATGTAAATTCGATTTGTTTTGAACCCAAACCCGATTCCACTTTCTCTTAAAGAGGGAATTTTCTTGTAGGATAATCCTTTGGGGGAAAGATCCAACCCCCGTCACTTCCTCTCTGCCCCTCGCGTGCGAGAGGAGGGAGGGGCGGAGCGAGGGCGGGGTGGCGGTTTGTGCGGGCGCACCGCTCTGCACGCGCAGAGGTCGATTGGTGCCCCTTCAAAAAACACGTTCGCTTTTAATGGGGACGACGTCCCACAATTGGGACAAACGGGAACGAAGGGGAGAGAGGAGGGAGAATGCGATTGAAAAATAAAAATTTTCACATTTTTATAATTATTATGTGTACAGCATTAATGTGAAAAGTACAGATTAACGATGAAATCAAACTAAAGTATCTTATGTATGAAATTTTAAAAATTGACGCAAATATTATTTAATATTTCATAAATATCGCTAATATTTATAAAATTTCACTCCAATTTTAGTGAGTTACTATCATTTAAGTCAGGAAATGTGTTGGGATGGTGTTGAAATGAGGCATTCAGATGAGGTTGTGAAGTTTTGAACGGAGTAAAAAAAAAAAAAAAGTGTTTTAAAGGGCTAAAATTTGCGAACGTATTTTTCGAACACTCACTTGTCTATACAGTTGCGCGAGATGTGATAGATTCCCAGGAACCTCTTCCTCCCGTTGCCTGCTCCTCGCATCTCCTCACTGACTCGTGGTCTAGCCGTGTCGGCATGCACGTCGTGGGAGTTTGCCTACTCTGACACGGCCTGTTTCTAATCGCTTCCTGCTCGAAGGGCCGTTGTTTATTGCTTTCCAAGCAGTTTGTAGAAACCCCCCCGATCCGCCGTTATACTACATTCTTTAGGAGCGCCGTAGCCGTCGCAGAGAATTTCCGCACAGGGGCACAGATTTCATACCATCAGCACTTCTGGGTGAAGACTCGGCTTTGGTCGTGACCAGATTGGGGAACACTGGCGTAGAAAGAGCGGGACTTCGGACCCTCATTTAGCACCGAGTCGTGTTGTTTCGTGGCGAACCAAGCCTCTCTAACATTAAGAATATTCCTTTACAGCCCCTTGCAGCTTTTCATCTGTTTCTTAAAGAGACGCTGTTTGCATTCGCTTCAGCAATTTTTTGCAGTCGGGGCTAAGTCTACCAAGAAGTGAAAGGGCCGTGGAGCGGCGATCAATGGGAAGAGTCGTCAAATTCGTTCTTTTTCTACGGAATTTATTTTAAAGCGGCCGTGGGATAATCAGCCGGACATGGCCACGAAATGTACTGATTAGATCGAATGGCGCCAGGAGAAACCTACGTTGTCCATCAAACAACGTAGAGGCAATTCTTTCGTCGAAATATTTCTGACGTTCTTGAATTCATAATTTCTTCAGGGCGCAAACTTCAGGGCAAAATTAATTGACTTACGGCAATGCTTCGGAACGGAGTTGTTAATAATTTTCATGTTTTGATTATACGTAACTGAAGAAATGCGGACAGATTTCACTGCACGAGGCGTTAGGTAAATAAATGCAGAACATAATGAAATACATTCCTATTTAAGAATATAACGCCACGTTTTCACATTTTTGATGCGTAAGTACTATAAAAACAAAATGTCATTATAAATATGGAGAATATGGGGGTATAAGGAGAACTCATGGGTTAGAATCTAGGACTTACACTTTCCACCACTGCGGTCCGAATTCGACCTCCGGTCGATCTATCCGTCGAATCTGTGGTAGACAGATGGAGTTCTCGGCAGCTTTTTTAGGGGTTCTCCCGTTTACAAACATCGTATTCCGTTTTCTTATTATTCACCTTGTCATTATCGCTATCGTGTACTCAATAGATCGCTCATGGTCCTCAGCAGCTGAAAGGCCCCTATACCCGAATAAATAAAATTAATATGTATACGCAAAAAACCGAGATGAATACAGTGAGATACATATAAGAATCGTTCTCAACCCCAGGAATTATTACTTTCCGAGAAATACATATTCTAGTAAATAAGTAAATTTGTAATATGGAACTAATTAATAGGTAATTATACATAAACATTTAGCTACAATAAAATGAATATTATGTGGATGTAGTTGTGGTCGACGGGACCATTACTCCCTTCAAATATATTTTCCGCAACAAATTTCTCTTCCCCCCACCTCACACAAGATACTCCACCGGCCCCTCACCGATGATGAATTTAGACCACATTATGCACGGGGAAGGGGCGTTTGCGAAGTCGGGGAACATTCCGAAGCTAAAATTAAGCGGTGAACCATCGGAGGCAGGTCGGTGGAGATTGATGGAGGCGCGAGCGCCTAGGGGGAGTGGGGCGGGTGGGACGGGGCGGGGCGGGGCCGGGCGAGGCGGGACGTGGCTGGGCGGGGCGGGGCGGGGCGGGGCGGGCGGGGCGGGGCGTGGCTGAGCGTGGCGTGGCTAGGCGTGGCGTGGCTGGGCGGGGCATAGCTGGGCTGGCGGGGCGGAGCGGAGCTGAGCTGGACGGCGCGGGGCGGGCGGGGCGGGGCGGGAGGGAGGGGTTAGGGCGGGGATGGGTCGCGCGGGGCGGGACGGGGCGTGGCGGGGCCGGGCGCGCTCACGTGCAGCCACGGAGGTGGAGCGTAGCACGTGAGCGGGCGCGTGGGCCAGGCCAGGAATAGCTCCGCGTGACTGGGACGGAGCGAGGGGAGAGACCGCGCCGGAGAAAGAGAGGGATGGAGAGTGGTAGAAAGTGTAGAACGAGCGTGGAAGAGAAAGCAAGATAACCGAAAAAGAGGAAGCAAGATGCAAGATGTGAGAGAAAGAGATCAAGAAAAGAGAGGAAACTGAGGATCAGGGTGAGAGAGACGGGGAAGAGAAGGGACAAGAAGAGTCGGAAAAGAAAAGGAGAGGGAAGGAAGCAGGATACGAAGCTTCATCCAAAGCGATTTCCCTAATTCACTGGTACTGGTTGCCCCATGTAAAATTTCACAGGTTCCACCGTTTTGCAGCCATAAGTGGGAAGCTGTTAATGCGCGAAGTGAGCGCTCTCCGAACCGAAAGGTTCTGGTTTGAATGAAGACTAGTAGTTAAACTTGTTTTTTTTTTATTTTTTTTAAATCAATTGGTATTCATTTAACATACCATTACCATTCAAAGCATATATTATTTTCACTAGTTTCTTGGTCATGAAAAGGTGTGATATAAAAAAAAAGTTCCATTCCGATGTCTTTCTGACAAATATCTGAATGCAAGTGACATAAATTGACGCATCACTCTTTAGAATCAGATTTCTGGATTCGCGAGATTCTCGAGAGTCGCATTCCAATTCTCCAGATACGTGGATGGGGATACCCTGCATGTCATATGTCGGCGGTGAATCTCATCATGCAACAGGGGAGAAAGCTGCTGCCATCGGGATAAACATTCACTACGCTAACCGGGATAATGAACCTAGCAGTTGACGCACCAAAAAGCATTAATTAATCAATCAACCATTGTACTGAACCCATCATTATAAAAAAAATGTTCTATAATACAGTTTAACAAATAATTTGGAAGGGGGACACTAATCAAATTTAATTCACCGTCATGTATCAATGTCTTTCACAGCAACTGGTTTTCTTAACCCATTAATTAAAACCTCTAATCCAGTGCGAATTAAATTTTTGCCAGTCGTGCGCGAACATTGGTGGGTCCCGAAGGGCCTCTGTTGCATTTATCAAGAAGCACCTATTTGCAAGTTGTATTGCCGAAGTGTAATGTTGCAGAATTATACTGCGTGTTGGATCTTGGCCCCATATGCCATGTCAGCTTCTGTGCGCTCCAACGTCCGTTTGCTTTGCACCGGTCCCTCCCTCGGAAGTTCGTCTACCCGCTAAGCGCAGTTTTAGAGGAAGATACGAACCGTTGCATCATGAATACGCCCCTATACAAAGTTGTTCCTTTGTTTTACTAAAGAAAGACAGTTAAAACTGTCTGACGTTCTATGGGGAGATGTGCTTTAGCGATGTCGGCTAAATAAACATCTAGCTTTCAGAAATTTCAAAACTTGCTTTTATGGAATATCTATTGACGATATAAAATTCACAATTCATGTAAAGGGGAAACATGCAATTTCCCGAGTAATGTGCGTCCTCAAACGAGGACGGCGGGCATTAATGGATGGAACGATGATCATGTTTTCATTGAGGCATATCCAGCGCGAACGCTCTGCGACGTGCCAAGGCAAGAGGGCGTTTCTGCGCGTCGCGTCGTGTCATTCCGCCGCTCCGTGTGTGGCGGACGGATCCTTTCGGGGCGGGGGTGCGGTGCGGTGCGGCTGCGGCCGGAGAGGTCGTGCGCGTGGGCGGGCGGCGCGTGGGCGGGCGCGGTGCGGATCCACCCCCCCCCCCGAGCGGGGAGGGGGCGGGGCGCGGGCGGGGGTGGGGATGGCGACTCCGCTGCGTCGCAGCCGCGCTATCGACCGCTCGGCTCGTGCGCTATCCACATGCTCAGCCGGCCGAGGGCCGCCCCCGCAGCCGAGCGCGCCCTGCGTCCCACGCCGCGGCCCCTGCCGGCCTCGTTGCCCTCGACGTCCTCGTCGTCCTCGCCGCCCTTTCCAGCCCCGTCGCCCCGCGGGCAGCCTCACGCCGTCATCGTCGCCCTCGCCGTCCTCGTCGGCTTCTCTCGTGTTGCCCGATGCATCCCTGCCACTTGCCGTTGTTTTCATTGCCATCGACGTCCTTCCCGCCCCCGCTGATCTTCCTCCCTCATCTCTCTCCTCGTCATTTACGCCTCCCCCCCCCAGCAGCCACCTCTCTCGCTTTCTTCGCACTCCTCACTGATCTAGCGTCGTCGTCACTGTCCTCGCCGACATCACTATCCTCATGACCCTTCCCTTAATCGCCCTCGTTCCCTTCATCCTGTCCTATTTCCTCCTCTCTCTCTCCGTCCGAACCTTCGGAGTCTGCCACCCCTCTTACCATCTCCCCTCGCCCCCGCGCCTGTCGCCACGCCTATTCGGACTGCACTCCCTACACCCACCCGATTTCTATCGATATCTTCGCTTTCAACAACCTATTTCCTCTCTCCTCACCTCCACGCGACCTCCGCCCCTTTTGTCCGTCGCCTCTGACAACTCTGTCGATGCCACTGCCCTCCGCGATCCCTGCTGCCCTGCGGCTGCCGCCGAGCTGTCCGCTGCCACTCTTCCACGCTGCTGCCCCGCACGTCTCCACCGCTCCCCTTCATCGTCGGCCACGTCGTCTCACTTCGATGCTGCCGCCGCCGCCACAGCCGCCGCCTTCTTTCCTTTGTCTGCGTTTATTAGTCGTTCTAGGTCACTTGCTGCCTTGCACCAGGTTCTTCATGTCTATTATTTTTAGCTTTAACTGGCCTATTTATTGGATTTAACGGATTGGTAAAAGTGGCGACAATATGAGATATAAGAAAAAGTATTTTTGTGAACCAGTCGATGACTCATTTAATATTGCTAATTTAAAATTGCTCTTCGTTGTTCTATTTTATTGTAAGTCATCTAAATAAAATCAAGCAAAAAGGTGGACATGGGGCAGGGGAAAATAAACTTAAATATTTACAATCCCTGGTAATATCCTTTTTAAGCTGTCACTTCGTGAATTTCACACACGGCATTTGGAATAGAAGCTTTCAACCCTAAATGGTTCAACATAAATTCAATTGTATTTGTTAACCGTATCATTAAATTGACAGTATTTTTATTGTCATTTTATGTTTATTTTATTTTATTTATTTAATTTACTTGTAAACTGTCGAGTGTAAATAAAAGAACCATAATCCAAACGGGACCTATAAATGTTGGTGGTCCTCCTCATATTGGGGGCTGCGCTCGCCACGGACATTCGTATTTTTTAGGCATTTTAAAATGCAAAGCGAAATGGACTCTATCAATGAATCCGTGTCAATCCAAACTTTAACCATATTTTTAAATTATAAAAAGAACGAAGTAGTTCATTATGAATTGTGATAATTTGTTTCAAAATGTTTGGACCGAATGAAGGATATAGCAGTTATTAATGGAAGGTATACTAAGTTAGAAATGAAGCTGATCAATGTATATAAAACAGGCCTCTTCACGAATGGTAGGTTTCGCCCCACTGATTGGACAGGACTAGATCAACATCGGTGCTATGCTTGGTAAACGTGTGCTGCCGTATGATGCTTCAGGGTGATACGTGACATGTCTGTACTTATCCATTCCAGCGCGATCTCTGGCCACGTTCGTATCGCTTTGCCCCAAATCTCACAATATCTCTCACCTTTTCATCTGTCTCCTCTTTTTTCTCTTATCTTTTTCTCTTTGTCTCTTCTGTTTTTCTCTTTACTCTTTCTTTCTCTTTTTCTCTTTCATCTATCCTCCCAATTCTCTTTTATCTCCTGTCCTATCTCTTTTGTATTCGCTCTCTGTTCTCTTCCTCTTCATTTCCCTGAAGTCTCGCCGCCGCTGGAGCTCACATCCACGCCCCCGCCTTCCGCTTCCACTTCCCCCCTTCCCCGTCCCCCTCCCCGTCTCCGTCCCGCCTTCGCAGCGAGCACCCTGTATCTATCGCAAGGTCACGCTGCCCTCTGCCCTCCGCCCTCAGTCCCGCCCCCGCCCCGCCGGCCTTGGCTTTATCCCCATCCTATTATCCCGGTCACGCTACCCCGCGCCTGCGCTCCGCACACGCCCCCGCCGTTTAGCGCGCGGCCGTTCCCGCCCGCCGGACCGTCGCCGCCCGCCGCCGCCCGCCGCCGCTCGCCCATCCTGCCGCCGCTGAATGCGTTGGCGATGTGGGAAAACGTTTCGTGATGAGATTCCAGCACATTTCTGCACCTAGAGTATTATAAATCGGGTGCTTGTTGATTAATCACTGGATGCGACTGCTAAGGTTATCAGTCCCGTTATTGTAGTACATGTTGAGTCGCAGGAATTGGGTATGATCTGCCCTTGCGGTATGGCGAGATCCGTCGCCGACCTACCCGTTGACTTGTGGGGTTATCCCCTACCAAGCATCTCCGGCCAGCGGCGCACCGCCACAGCTGCGACAAGTTCTAAACTGTCGACTGGCCTCCCGGCACGTGTGGCAGTGTAGGGCATTTAAGTGTAAGGAAGGGGCGAGAATAAAACAAGGCAAAAGGAGAGATCGCACGCAGTCTGTGGCCCGTTTGTGAGGGTACTGGTGCGGCAATCGCCTGGGTTGATGGGAGAAACCACGGAAAACTGCCGATGAGAGTAGCCGGCCTCTGGAAGTGTCCTCCAGTCAGTTGCAGAACTCGATCTAGCTAACAATAAGTAGCTCGTGCCGAAAATCCTGCCACCGTCGGGGCTCGAGCCCTAGGACCTCCCGGTCACTGACATGAACCATGTTAGCCGGTGCTCGTGCTGAATCTTCCTAGAGGGCCGCAGCGGGGCAGGAGCTCAATGAGACTTAAAGGTGGCAAATGTCAGTGGTCACGAAGCTAAGAGAAAAATCGAATGACGGCTGCCGTTGCCAAACCAGAAAAACAGTGGGGCCTATGTGGGTTTATTTGCCCCTATTTCCTCGTGCCTCTCAATTTTAATATATTCTTTCTCTCTAACGCCTTCCTAGAGATTGGATTTGTATTATCTTTTGTGCGATGTTCTTTTACGTTTCATTTTAGGTTTGGACGAGGTGCTGTATTCGTACTATAGCGCGGCAGGAAAGTCTCCGCACTGGCACCTTGCTGGTCAGAGTGCTTGCAACAGAAATTGTGCTAGTAGCACGAGCTACTGCTTGAAAATGCGCAGTCCCCACAATCATATAAGATGCTGGAAGTGAGGTCCCTTTGACTTGTTTCCCAGTGATCTGGTTGCTACCAACATCAATGCAGTTTTTAATAGGAGGCTCTGATTCGGCTCAGTGCGGAGAGACATACCTGGCGCACTGCCGTATTAACGTGTTCTCTCGTTACTTTACTGGTCGACCTTAACCGTACCTCAGATAGTCACATTTGTTGAAGCTAACATTTGTTATTTGAAATTTTTCTTTTGATGAGCGGCTCATGTCCCTCCATATATTTTCTGCCTCCTTCCTGTTTGTTTAGGACTTCGTCGCTCTTGCCTTCGCTCCTGCCGGATGCTGGAGGCGCGGATATGTGCTATACATGTGATATGTGCTATACATCTGATGGACATTGGCGTAGACCCGGTTGTGTCATTGTGTATGTTTTGTATTTTTTTTTATTATTGTCGAAAAGGCGCTGGGGTTGTAACACTACGTCGTGGTTTCACGAATGTGAGAAAGACGCTGGGAGTGCAATGCCACCTCTAGTGCTGTGCGGGTCAAAACTCAATTCGCCCATCCTACTGATGCAGAATGTTCTTCACGGATATGCAAATAGCGATGGAGCAACGTCGTATCGGAACGGCTGATGAGGGAAATCTGTTGGGTTGGGAACATACATGTGTCGTGAAGTGTAAGACGTTTACACATTCCTCTTCATTTTTTTCTCGTCGCCTCTCCAAGATTAAATAAATATACAAGATGTAATCAGGATAAAGACAAAAATGTGAAATGCTGCGAACCTCGCTTGCCATATGCGCACCGCGCAAGCCCATTGGACACCTGTTTCTGTAAACGACACTAGCACGATCAAGAGGCAGTGGAGTTAGGGAACTCAAGTTTGATCCTTCTCTTGTCGCCATCTCTCCTCCGTGAAGTCGGCGCGCAAATCCACTTCACCACCAGGCTCGCCCTCGATCTCCCTCCCCCTCTCCCTCTCGCGGACACTTTTTCCCTTTCTGGCCATGTCGGCGGTCCTTCACCGGCCCCTCCCTCGCCTCGGGTCTTCCCAGCCCCCCCTCCCCCGCTGCGTGCGCGGGCGCCGTCTTCCGGTGGGGCGCGTGGGCGTGCTTTCCGGCGGCGGCGGCCCAGGCGGCCGACGAGACCTGCGTCCGAATCGCAGGACCCGGAACCGTTCCCTCCTGCCCGCCGCTTCCCTCCGCGGGGCCATCGCCCGCCCGGCGTGCGACACCCACGCCCGCTTCTCCCAGACCTCTCGTCCCCGGCACCTCGGCTCCCGTCAACCCCTCGCGCCCCTCGTGTCCGCTGCCTCGGCTCCTCGCTTCCTCGTGCCCTCGCTACGCCGCTTCCCCGCTCTTCCGCGTGGGTGCACCCTCAATGCCCGCATCACCATGTCCCCTCTCCCCTCTTTCTCCTTGCTCTAGTCACCGCTTCCCCACGTCCCCTCGCTCCCACATCCCCACTCCTAGACGTCAAACACTTCCCACGTGCCCGCTCCTACCCGCGACTTTTTTCCGCATGGTCGCTCGCTCTTGTCCCCGCTCCCCTGCGTCCCCGCTCCCCCGCGTCCCCGCTCCCCCGCGCCCCCGCGTCTCCGCTCTCTCACGTCCCCGCTCCCTTGCACCCCGCTGCCCCGCTCCCCCGCGACCCCACTTTCCCGCTCTCACGCGACTAACTCTTGCGCATGCCCACTCGCCGGCGTCCACAGTACCCACTCTCGCTCTGTGGCGTTCACACTCCCCGCGTCCCCACTCCCACTCGCGACTTAATCTCCCGCTCGCATCCCCGCCATCTGCACCCCCCCACTCCACAGCCTCCCGCTCCAAGTCCCTTTTGTGCTCCCTGCACCCTGGCTCTTGGGCTCATTCGAGTTCTGTCCACTAGCAGTAGTAGTAAAATGGCGAAGAACCACTCAAATGCGGTCGTTTGGTCCATTCTCTTTTTGCCTTCCTATACTCCCAGCGCCTGCCTCTTCAGCTTGCAACCTAAAACTAATTCGCTTCTGCTCTCGATTCGACTGCGCCGATACAACCAGGATGTGCTGGATGTCGTTCTTTAATGGGGAGTTTGTGCATGCCATGGCGGTCAGCACTATCGATTTTCTGCGCATGCGCAGATGCACTAAAATGAAGCGAAACGTGAACTGCACATGAGCAGAAGATGGATAATGCGTTAACCTTCAAGGGTGCACAAAATTCCTTAATTCGACGGCGTCTCATGAAGGTTGCCATCCTTCGTTACTCCATGTAGATCTTCACTCTGCTTTCACCAGTGACTCACCCATTCTCCAACCCTTCAGTCATTTCTCTTTCCTGTTTTCACACCATGTGTTGGTCCGTTATTTTGCTTCGCCCAGCTCCCTGCTCAACTTCCTCGCTCTCTTTCCGACATTTCTGTTCTCTTGCAGACATACACTAATTTTTTGACACAACCTCCGCTGCCTTATTTTCATCCTGCCTACGTCGGATTATGGTCTATGGTCGTTCTTTGTCCTCTTTGTTTTTCTTCTTATATTTCAGTTACGCACGCAATTAACATTCTACTGTTCGGTAAATTCTCCCTCCGGAGGTCTGCGCCTCACTCATATACTCCACAAACCAATATGCATTGATTAATCCTTTGTGAAAGCGAATTTGCGTAACAATAGGAAGCCGTAGAACCTTAAATTATCTGCGTTCATAGCTACTGCGGATGCGTGCGCGAAACCATCACTGATGGCACGCGGTCGCCCCCGCTCCACTCGCTGCTTAAAGGGAATGGCCTCTTCGCGAAACGCAGGCGGGATGTGAACGAAATCTTGACTCGTTCCCTCCGCCTGCTAAGGGGCGACAAGGTCGATTCGACAATAACGATTATCGAGTTAGCGAGTGTGGAAAGGAAGATGCTTATTGTGCATAAAACATGCGCATCTCAGAGCATGAAGATTTTTTTCTTTTTGTGAATAATTGATGAAGCAGTTACTTCTAAATATAGATTTGTCTGAAATTTAATACGCACATTAATTTCATTTTAATACATTTCATATAAGGTCAATTCTGTACGTTATATTTAAAATTATGTTTCGCTTTAGCACGTATTATTGAAAAAAACGTATTGCTTAAAGCTTTTTTAAAATAAAATGATAGTGAAGTATTAAAAAGTATTTGTTGAATCTTTAATTCAGTCGTTTTCGTTTGGTTCACTCTTCAGTACGGTAACTTTGAATTTGCCTGAACGATTCACGTCATGAAATAACTCAGATCCTTCCCAGTCAACAATAGTTCTTAAAGTTGTGAAACACGCAACAGCATGAGCTTGCATAATATGGAAGTGCTATCGTCAAATGTAGTAACTGTTTGGTGTAGTGTTGCGTTCGTACAGTTGTAATGCACTGTTGGATTTGTTGACCAGTATAGTGGTAAGCGGCTTGTACATTCAAGACAACAGCTCAGTGCTTGTTGTGGTTAAATGGTGATAAACCGGTATTGCTTATATTTTCATCACAAAATATCAATAGAACTAGACGGTTTTTAGAAAGCAAAATTTTTACGATTTTGTAATTATTTGTAGTTTAATAACACGGATTATGAACATGTCGATTATTATTACATTGATTATATATAAATCATCGATATGATAGCTCGATGAGCAAATCTTTTAAAACACTCAACTAATGCTGTCGTTGATGTAAACCTAGAGGAAAAGGCTAGAAATATAGGTTCGTATTACCGTGTACGCAATTACTAAGAACATATTTTTCAAAATTCATCCTCTGAAGGAGAGAAATGTTTTTTGGGGTGAATAATGAAATCTACAATGCATCCAGGCATTAGATGTTATCAGGACTGACAGGGCATGATCAGGGCAGAGCGGGCGAGACGACGAGCCGTGGCAGGGCGGAGAGGGCAGGTGAAGCGGAGAGTAGCGGGACGCAGAGGGGTGTCTGTAAAATAACTTTCATTCTTCACTAGTCATATATTTGATTCCTTTTCCTGTCTAATAGATGACTGTGATGGAAAATGGGCAATCCCAAGTGCCTTTAGCAAGTCGAGTAATGTGACGACAGCTATTGCTACCTTTCCGCGCACGTGAACGCCACTTCTCAGAGAGCAACTGGCACTCTACTGGCAGCGCAGTCCTATTCGGAGAAAGCAATTCTGCGTGCCGTCCATTTTCGTATTTGCCCTTCATGAATGTTTGCTCGCGCTGCCCGGCTCTCCGCCTCCGCGTGCGCCCCCGCCTCCGCCGTCGTCGCGGCGCCTCGCCAATTGGCCAGCCGAGAGCGTGGCCCCGCGTCCCGACGCCTCCTTTAAACCGCCCCCCCCCTCGCGCCTGCTGCGGCGCGCTGCGCTCGCTGAATAATGATCCATTAAAAATTGAAATTAATATCCTAGTGGGGAGTTTAAATTTTAGTGTGCGTCCGCAGCGGGTTTTACGAAAGCCCACGGCGCGCTGCGTGTTTACGTGAGGCCAAGGCGTACTCCTCCCTCCCTCCCTCCCCCTCTCCCTCACCCCCCCTCTCTCTCTCTGTCTCTCTCTCGCCGCCCCCGCACGCGTTACCCTACGCACTGCCACGCGCCGACCGTCTTCTCCCCGCGCGCTCCGCACGCCCTAGCGCCGCCGCCTTGCCGTCCCCGCGCCTCGGTGCCTGAGAAACTCCTCGCGAGCACGCACAGCCACTCTGCCAGCCCCTAATAAGGTTTACGGACTGCTTTCTTGACTCGCAAGGTGTGACTCTACAAGGGAGATGAGTGCAGTGCCGCGGTGTCTGTGTGCGCGTGCGTGCGTGCGTTTGTTCGTGTGTGTCCGCCTGCACGCGCGAGTGTGTGTGTTATACGAGGGAATTATCAGATACTTCATAACCCGTTTTTTTACGTGTATTATTGTGTTCACTTTTTTATGTTCGAATATTCGATGGATTTTAGTAGAGATAATTATTTTGGAACTTTAAAGGTTTGTCGTTTTCCGTTTCAGAAAAAAAATCATTCCAATCACTCTCCTACGGATGCGCGTTTTTCTTGATACGAGTATTTCTCACCTTGGTTATTTATATGAGAGCTGCTGGCATTCTCCTACATTAACCACTTTTCTTTCGACATTTCACTGTACTCATACTCTTTACAAGCTTGTATCACTTCACTGCTCTTTTAAGTTGCGAGAAATATAATGTTTGTATTTCCATCTTATTTTAGATTGTTTGTTCTGCTTAATAGATTTGTTTTTTGGAAACATTCTCTCATGACTTTATTGTAGTATAATTCATAAAATGAATTATTGGTTTTAATTATTTTCCTTGTACAAATAAATTGAGTTGCTATTTAATTATTTTATGAACTCATAATTTGATTGGAACGTATTGAATCTGCCATGATCAGGGACGACGAGCAGTGGCACGGCGGCGAATTAAAGTATTTTTGCCTGTATAATATTTACTACAATTTTAACTGAGCTGAAAGTAGAAATTGTAACTTATAGAAACTTTTTTCTAACTAAACACTGACTAAACAAATAACCCTTCTTTTTGTGAGGGATACGTTGTCGTAACAAGTAATGATAACAAATAACACGGGATGACACGAAATGCTGGACAATTAACTGGATTCCTGAAACACTCTTCCATTGGTGTATACTATACCCGAGCATTGTAGGCGAATAATCAACGTATAATTGATTGTTGATGTGCGTCGGATAATTAGATAATCTCGAAAAAACATCAATGAGGGTATGATCCTCATGATTCATGAAGAAGTCTATCCGTAGTAGAATTGTGGTTCGACCAGACCAGTGCTAGTGATACTTTTTTCAGTTTTCTGCCGTTCCACCAAAGTTCTCATGGTGTCCAGTATCCCTAGCCTCTACCCAGCTTCAGCATCTATGGCTCTTGCGATCTCATCTTTCAGGAGGTGTTTTCGTTCTGACGTACCTGTTTACCTCGCCCACACGGTTTCGGGGCATTTTAAGACACCCACCCACTCACGCACGCACGCGCGACCACACATGGATACACACACTCGTTCTCAGGGTGTCTGACGTAGTCGTGTTACGTGTTCGAATGCAGAAAATCGGCGGCACCTACGGAATCTGAAGGGAAAAGTACAAATTCCGAGTTATCTTGTATTCTGACTTTCGCCGATTTTATCTGACTCATCTTTCTCAATGACATTCGGACATTCGACATTAGGATATCTTGAAGTCACGTCATCTGGGCATCTATACGGAGTTTTTGCACGGCGAAGTGTTAAAGCAATTGACAGCACTATCGATCTTGTGCGTATATGCAGTTCATGTTTCGTATCAGCACATGCGCAGAAGATAGAGTTTGCAGTCGATTGCTGTTCGCTATGCCGTGCATCCTTTTGTGAGTGGACAGTAGGGAGTTTGTGCCACAAAGAACGTAAAGCACTATGGATCTTCTGCACATGCGCAGATGCACTGAAGTGGTGCGAAACTTAAACTGCGCATGCGCAGAAGATCGATAGTGCTTTACGTTCGAGGTGGCACAAACTCCGTAGTGTGACATCTCGGTATCTCGCCATATCAACATTGTGGCCCTTCATACCGACACTACCGTCTCTACCTCCCTCACCACCCCCACGATTCCCCGTTCCACGCCCTCGTGGCTGCCAGCGCCACTCGCGGCGTAGGGCGGCGGGCGGGCGGGCGGGCGCAAACGAGTCTGAACAGCCGCGGGATGTTTGGGGAGTCTGGCGTTTTCGCTGCTGCGTCGGCAGATAGTGGGCGCCGAACTCGGCTGTTTGTTGGTGCAGCGCGGAGTATCGCTGGGCGCTGGAGCTGGCACGACCTTTCGGACGCGGGGGCGGCCGGGGGGCGGCCGGGGGCGATGCACGGAAAGTGAGGAACCTGCTGCTTCTCCCGACGGAACACGCAACTTCGCCCCAACTGCGCTCACGAACGCTGCTTGTTTTCTCGTGCATTTTATCTTTCCGTTCGATCGTATTTATTACCTCTACGCGAAACCTCCGAATTCATCTTCACCTCACTAATTCGTTTAAACTTGCTGTTTATGTACACACGTATAGGCGCTGAGACCGAAATACGCGGCGCGTGGCGTATTCTGAAATATATTTAAAGCCCAGAATATTTCTATAAGCAATAATATATTATTTTTCTATTATATTTTTAGATTTCTCTAGATTTGGATATTTTTCTATATATTTTATACAATATATTACTGTTATATTCGCTGATATTACTATTAATTTATTTGGGAGATTTAGGAACTACTTTGGGTGATGGGGGCACGTACAGGACAACTTCCGTTTACGGCTGCTCTAAATTCTCTTGTAATACACAAATATCCAAATATAATAGATAATTCTTATTGAACGACATTCTGGAATACGTGTGATTAAACACTGAAATATTTATGGGTTCAAGCGGAGGGAGGGGTTCACGCTTTCTAAGACCCCAACCCATATCTCCGAATTCACATAGGACGTAATTTCACAGTCTTCGCGTGTTTGTTGGCTTCAGTTTCAGGGATCGACTATACACAATTGTCTATTAAACAATAGGTAAAAATACACTTACATTTATTTTCATCTTAGTTCTAAAACAGGGTTATGCATGCTCAAAAGTGTCTTCCGAGAACACACATTAAAATGTGTTAAAGCAATATCTGGTGTTCCTTCACGTTTTATTTATATTATTATTGTGTGTTTATTATTATGTGGTTTCATTTCCACATGTCAGCGCAGTCTAATTTACAAAATTACCCTTCAGGGCGGGCGAATTTCGCGAATTTTCCGGTTGTAGTTCACATTTGTCAAAAGGCAAGGTCCGCACTTGTCATGTCTGCTTCCTGCTCTTTTTTTAGTCTGTCTCAAATCATTGTGTGAACAATGAAGCAGGTGGCATCGACAACAGATACAGGCGCCACAGGACACTCCTGACAAGCCTCACTTGCCCGTGGATGTCCCGCTTTACGGGGAATCCATTCGTATTAATATTTTGACTTTTCAGAGCGTAAAATTTGAAATGTATTTATCGGTGTAAATATGCTCTTTACCTCTACATTTTAGTAAGAATAAAGACTGTCCATTAACCCCAAGCACACATCAGCCCAAGCTCATGTACAAAATTGTCCTTCGGGAACGGACGTTTTACGGGAATTTACACTTTTGAGTTGTGTTTTTCCAAAGTCGAGATTCAAGCTTGTCAAGTCTACCTCATGCAGCTTTTTGTATCTGACGAGATCCATTGTGCGAACAATGAAGTAGGTAGGTCCTGCAAAATATTTACACCCGGAGTGAGGAGGGTTTGAAAATATCGTGGATGGTCTCCTTTACCTACACCTCGAGCCGTATTTAAGTACTCAGGACACAGACGTTCAATTGTATTTATAGTTTTATACAGGAAACTCATCCTGTGCTAGTGTTTGGCAACTATACTTAATTTTTTGCGTCAGAACGTGAACCTGAAAAACATGTGACAGATAAATTGTCTACCAGTCAGAAGGGTGATGTTCAAACTCACATTTGACTAACCATGAAAGAAGATTTTTCATCACATGTTTATTGACAAAATGTTGTTATCTTCGACCCTCCTTCAAGCCTTAGAAATTTGTAACATTTATTTTGAGACATCTGTATATCCGATGTTCCTGCACATTTTAGAAGGAATGAAACAGCTCCATTGCCTTGACCCCAACCAGACCTCGGCGCACTCTCATTTACAAAATTGTCCTTCGGGAACTGGCGAGCTACGGGAATTTACGCGTGGAGTTGTGCGATCGTTTGTCGGAAGACGAGAGCCGGGCGGGGATGTGGCAGGGCCGGAACGGGCCGTGTTCGCCGCGGGAGCGAGAGCTGATGAATAACTGAACAGCGCCCTGCCGCTGGCGTTTGTTTCCTCCCCTGCCGCCAGCGCCGGCCGCCCGCGACCCTCGCCCGCCGGCCGCCAGCGCAGCACAGCGCTCAGGTAGCGCCGGAATTGCGGACGAGGCCGTGGCGCAATGGACCTCTGGCGCGTGCGACCCAGCGGCGGAATGGGGGTTTCAAACTGGTCGCTTTTACATAATTGCTGTAGGTGGATTGTGTTGCCACCCGTAGATGTGAGTAAAGTTTTTCCCCCTTTGTTTAAAATGCAAAATGGTTATAACGTAATTTTGTATGAAATGATTAGTTAAAGGCTATACCTCGTTGCTCGTAAATGCATGGTGACGAATATTACGGTGACAATGTATTACTTAAGAGTAGTACTTAATAATAATAATAATAATAGTAATAATAATAATAATGATAATATAATAATAATAATAATAATAATAATAATAATAATAATAATAATAATAATAATAATAATAATAAATTTGTGGTAGAGGGCCTACTTTGTTGATTATTAAGTGCACTGTAATTGACCTTTTTTTCATTGAACAACCGAAATAGCGGAGAACCTGTATATGATGCTCGTATTCTGAAATAACAAGCACTCGGCTTACGCTTGTTGTAAGATTGAGGAGCTTGTTTCCAAAAGGAACCAAGTACAACAGTAGTACAGCAGTAGAACAAAGAACTTCTATATAGCTGAAATATTTATTGTATTAAAATGCTTCATTTGCCGTTTCACTGGAACTATTTCGTGGTAAATTTTATGTCCTTCAATATTTTAATCCTAATGAATGAGGATTTTATTGTGGTACGTTTTAGTATACAAAATTAAAAAAATATTTGCTTGACTTAATACGTATCAGGATCGACGTTTGTAGTAATTTTTATAATTAACCTCTACATTAAAACATGTTTAATTATTTTTGAATTTTTAATAATTTTATCTTAACATTATCCATGTGTTATATTTATTCATCATAATATACATCTAATGTTATCAAATCCTACTACAGCTTTATTTTTTCAGTGAAAGGTAAAGCGAATTCGGTATGTTTTGTAGTGAAAGATCTTTGACGAAAATTGAGAGCTTTGGGGTAAAATAACATTGTACATGTCGATCCGGATAGCTGAGATCGCTATCGTGTGTCGTGGCGATCTCGGATAGAAGGATCGCGGGTTTGAATCCCGCCTTGGGCGTGGATGTATTTGTAATTGTCTCTTCACCCTTCATCATCAAGCTATCTTTTCATTAAAGAAGGATTAATAACTTTCTGCACGAGCAGGAGGCCTTTTGTCATTAATGGGATTGCAATTGGCTAAAAAAAAGTGTACATAGATTCTCGACATATGAAATATGTCCAGCAATGTATTGGTCAATTGACGGAAACTATGGATTTGGTCAATTGGTGGAAACTATGGATTTTGGAAACAAGCTCCTCATGTATTACTTTAAATCTACTTAAATTATTCATTAAAAATCAATACCAAGTCCCCTGATAACTGTAATTTATGGCTGCACTCGATTTGCCACGGAAAAACCATTGGAGGTAAGTGTGAATGATGGATGTAGATAACATACTACTTATGGATTTCAGGTTTTTTAATTAGAAAATGACACACAATGATGAAAAACGTTTGTGAAATCGCGTTTATCGGTTTTGTGTCTGTTGAAAGTTTGAAACTCCGGAGTACGTAATCAAGGTCGTGAATTTCTTGAGAGTTAAGACGGTAGCAGTGGGTGCGCAGCTCACTGCCACTCATAACAACCGCAGTAAAGTATAATATCACGACCTTCTGCGCTAGAGATTATAACGGGACGACTCATCCGCATTGACAGTAAATTTTTTTATTACTCTTAAACTTTGTCTCCCTTTAGAGATCTCTAAATCAAACATAATCAAAAGTTGTAGATGGAGTGAGCGTATTCTCCAAATTTTATTGAATTAAAATCAAAAATAACGTTTGAGACCAGATATTGTAATATAGAACATTTAAAGACGTTCATTTTGATCTTAGAATGACATTTTCTGTCGATTATTACATTATTGCGGTCTTGAAATTAAACTGTTGTATACATTACATGCATTTGAATTTAATTGAATTCTCCATTCTTAGGACATTCTATTGTAAGGTGTTATGCAGTTAATTCCACAATTGGTTATCAGAATTTTATTTGTTTTTTTAGTATTAGGCATGTGGCCATTTTCTTGTATCAAAATTTTGTCGTGTTTTTTTCTGTAGAATTTGACAGAATTACGGACATTTTTGTTAACAATTAGTCAAGTGTTGTGAACAATTAATGAAGGACGAAATGATCGTATTTGAATAAAGAAATTCTTGAGAAATATTTCAGGACCTCCAAACGTTTTCTACAATTACTCTACCTATTCGTCAAATACCTTACTGTTTAGTTCTCAACCAACCTAACATGTAAACGTTGGTGACTATAAAAATGTGTATGACCGTTTTGTTTATATCATGAGGACATCGTATGCATTATTCTTCTTTATTTTATAGTATTAAGCTGTATTCTATTCAAACATAATATTAGATTTGCCTTTTAATTATGAATTACAGCAAGAAAATATTTTAATTTAATTCTTTAAAGTGAGGTGAACATTTCCAAATCCTTAAAACTTTTTTTATTAGACGATATTCTATCATGTGTCCAACAATGAACTTGTAACAAAGTCGTCATATCAATTTCGTTCATTATCAGTTGGCCGTTTATGCAAGGGTTGTGTAACAAAAACAGCGTCGTCTGCTACTAAAGAAAGGCAACCCAGTGGGAGAGAGACAGGGAGCCGCATTCTACGTCATCGTTTCGTCGGAGGGTGCAAACACGCTGCAGAGTCGAGATAATACGCGGGAATCCGCGTCAACATTTCAGTCACTACAAAGTGGTGACTACGAACAAACTGTTATTGGGGTCAAGTTTAAACGTTTCAGTAGAAACGACAGGTTCAGCAGAAGTCACTAGCAACGACGTCGCCTACAGCGACAGGCCGTATACATATAACAACAGCATTTAGAATTGTTGTCTGGAGTGTCGTAAAAGCATTGGGGAAATAGTACTTGTTATAGCGACATCTGTCATAACAAAGAGTTTGCGTATTACGACCTGCTTTCATGGACGAACTGGAAAAAAAATATCTATAATGGCTAACGACATGTTTGGAATTTTTGTAACAATATACATCATGCAATGGATCATTTATTCATTTTCCAGACTCTGCAGTGATACTTTATATCAGTTTCAATTAACTTCAGATGCTATCTGTTGATCAGGGTGCATGAGAATAAGGAAATTATTCCTGGAATTTTTATACTGTGTAACACAACGAAAAGTGTGCAAGAATTTTTTTCCCTGCGCTAATTTTTATTGCTATTACTGTTTTTTCCATGCTTATTTTTATTTTTTATTTTCGGTATTTTTCGTGCTTAGTATTTATTAAATTGAAAGGTAATATATCCGAACATGTTCTTTTTCATGTCATAGATTGCGTAATTTTCATGTCTCCATGCTACCTTATGTGAAAATACAATATAAAATCTCATTAATATCGTTGATGTGCAATGCTTTTATTCTGTCTTTTCTTTGCCGCTGAATTCCGAAATTGCTTATAGTTTAGTATCGGCTTGGAGGTCGTTATAAACGATTTAAACTGTATAGGAACGTTATGATGAATTTTTCATATTTCACCATTATTTTGTTTCCAAAATAAAGGTGATATATTCGTAGTTTTTTATGAAATAAGTCATCTCGGTCAACATAATATATTTACTTAATGACTCTGCTTCTACGGCTTTGCCATTATCATTAGTCAACATATATAAAATGAGATAAATAAAATACAACGTATATCAAAAACAAAAAGACAATAAGTACAAAAAGGGGATTCATATAAATAATAGATACATTTAAAATTTTAATAATTACAGACCTCTATAAAATGAAATTACAAAATATGAAATGCAAATAAAGGGATGAATATAAATAATATGTGCATTTAAAATTATAATAATTACATACCAATAGTAAATAAAATATATTTGTGAAGTAGTTGTCTGATTCAGTGCTAGGGATTAAACTACTAACCATTGCCAGCACTATTGCTTTAAGGAAAGAAGAAACGATAACCTAGTCAGTACTTTGATTTTACAAAACTGAAAGGGTATGGCGTATATTTTAACTTGATTCGGTGGAAGACCTCGAGACAACCATTCAGTTCTTGGCAAGAGGTGACCCCGACCCAACATTCATTAGCTCGCATGTAAGCGTTACTACAGACATCAGATGTAAGGGGATTCTAAAAGGATTGTTTACTTTTTATAAGGTACCAGAAGTTTTGCCGTATTAGTGTACAAGTTTTGCAATATTCATGTTCAGTTAAATTGGAAGAGTTAGAATATTTATTAGTCTTAATATTAGTTTTTAATATTTTTATAATTTATAATTAAGCTTATAATAAGTTATAATTAGTGTATAATTATTATAATTATTTTATAGTTTATAATTAGTTTTTAATATTAGTTTTGCTGTATAAGTTTAAAAGTTTTACAGTATTCACGTTCAATTAAAATGGAAGAATATTTTCGATGTGTTCTCAACTGCAGTTTCTATTTTCATTGCCGCCTGAATTTTATTCTTCTTGTAGAAACAACATTTAGCCCACAACCTCTTATTTCTGGCAATTCGCTTGTGTTCTCTCCACTGCGAAAGTATCTTTTCCCTTTAACGAGGAACACGTGTGTAATATGTGGTTATAACGGACGGAGTCGAGTCACATTCTTCCTTTCACCAAATTCATTAATATCAATTATGCCTAATAATTTCCCGCATCGTTGTCACTACGCTGAGGTACTCTTTGTGAATGTACTGCAGTGCATCTGACATGAAAAGTCCTTTTCATGAACAGACTTTGTGTGTGTGTGATTGTATTATATCTTCATTAGAGTGGTAAATGTTGTGGAAATATTTAAGCTTTTTTATTTTCTCCGCTCATTGTTCGAAATGTGAAAAACTAGGGGTACGAATGTTCAGAGCAATGAAAATTTACACATGTTATTTATACTTGTAGTTTTCAGGGGATGTTTTTGCATCTTTTTCCTTGATAGAAGCAAAGACTGCTAAAGTAATCCTGCATGTGTAAGAGATCACTTACGACTAGAATTGACAGTTAATTTCCTCGAAAACAATATTTCTTAAATAAAAAAAAGTCCGGCGAAATTAGGGAAGCCCGATGTTGAAACTCGACATAAAACGAATGAGTAATTGTTTCTCAGTCATCAATAACTTTACAATTTATGATCAACGGACAATCGTAATAGCCAAATAACATTATATTACCATCTACATTATACACATTTCAACATTTACCGCTTCCTCAATTTGATGAACGAAACCTTTGCATCCAAGGAAATGAACACTCCTGAAAACAAGACAAATCAAAGCGCGTGAAACTGAAGTTCGGCGCAAAGAGAAGAAACTTCCTGAATGCTCATGATCTATCACGATCCTCTTTGGAATGTGCAAGCTAGGGTTTGATTTTCTATTCAGATAATTCATTTGCAGCGATGACTTAGCATAGTGACACCGATTTTGAGATATTTGAATTTAATGGTGGCGAAATTCGGTCACGAATTCGAAGAGACCCGGTCGCCGAACCCCACTAGCTGAATACAGCACTAAAAGACTGTTCCGTATGAAAAAAGATGAGATTGCTGAGTAAAGTGTTTTATACCCGCATTACCAGTTCATGCAGAATGCATGGTTATTTCAATTTCGAATACATTTTCCAACATTTTGTACTCTTATTTTTCACGTTCGTTTTCATTTTTCATGATACTTTTTGCTACAGTCTAAATGATGTGAAGTGAGAAGGCATGATAATTTGGACTTAAGCTTGTATGCACTGATGGGTAATCTTTTCTTTTTCATTTAGTTTTCGTAAGTACGAAGCTAAAAGCCAGCCGTCCATTGTGCTTCACGATATAGTCCGAAAAGTTTCGGAATCTCGCCAGTTTTCTGTTCGTAGGGAACTCCGAATCTGATGCCATAACTTTAAACAATAGTAAGCGATTTAAGTGAGAGGAAATAGTGTTTTTGCAAAAAAAATATTTTACCTAGAAGTTGCTGTACAAAACATGATGACTAGCAGGATTGCATTCGGTATGTGTAACAAAAGCAAAAGACGATATTAGCAATTGCATGAAGGAATTTGGAGGAAATACCCAATAGTAATAGAGGTCATTAACACAAAAGAAGACATATAATAACAATATTTGTTACAGGCATATTCATTCTTTAAGGTATAAAAATTTTTAAATGTAAGTAATCATTAAAATATAAATCTTTTTGTTTGCGAATGCACTTCTCTTTTGGAAGTCAGGACATTTCTGTCAATTGTACTTCCCAGTGCGCGGGCTGGGATGGCCATAAAGCCGCCTTCCGCAGAAGAGGGACGCACGAGTATCCGGCGGTGCAGGCGCTCTTGGCGCGAGATCTGAGAGGTTCCGGGAATCGCGTCCGCGTGTTTTCGGCCGCACACGACGCCGCCGCCGCCGCCGCCGCGCGAGGCGGGCGACTCGGCCAGGGCGGGCAGGGGCACGGGCACGGGCACGGGCGCACGGGTGCCACCAGCGCTGGCGGCGTCGCGTGACCCCGATTTAGCCGGAGTGCGCCTCCGCGTGCCGCGCGACAGATAAATCAATTTAACGCGCGCTGTAAACGGCCTAATCGCCGGTGCGCCGCCCTGTGCCCGCCCCCCCATTGCCCCGCCCCGCCTCGCCTCGCCCCGCCCCGCCCAGACTTTCCCCGCTCCTCGTCGCCTCGCCCCGACCCACCTCGCCCAGTCTCGCCCCGTCCCGTCCCGCCTCGCCCCACCCCACCCCGCCCCGCCCCGCCCCGCCCCGCCCCGCCCCGCGCCGCCCCGTCTCGCCTCGCCTCGCCTCAACTCGCCTCGACTCGCCTCGCCTCGCCTCGCCTCGCCTCGCCTCGTATCGTCTCGTCTCGTTTCGCCTCGCCTCGCCTCGCCCCTCCCCGCCTCTCCCCGCTTCGCCGCGCCACACCGCCGCATGCCGTCCGCGGTTTGCCTTGCCGATGTGGCGGGGTGGGGCGTGGCGTAGTGTGCCGTGACGTGGTCTGCCTAAGCGAGTGGCTTGGCGGGGTTTGGCGGGATCAGGCGGGGAGGGCGGTGTGACGGGGCGTGGGGGTCGTGGTGTGGCAGGACGGGATGCGGGCGGGACGGGGCGGCGGCCCACGCCCCCGAGTACCCTGCCTCCCTCTCCTGGCGGCGGCCTTCTCGTATGGTCCCAGACGCTCCCTACCTTCAACTGCCTCCGTCTTCTTTTACGCCCCGGTTTCGTCGCTCCCTGCTCCTCTCCGCAGTCTCATGGCGTCTCCCGACTTCGCCTCCCGTCGTCCTCCGTTTTTCCCGTTGTCCCTTGCTTTCCTCGTACCCTCTTCTCCTCTCTGCCGTCCTCTCGACGCTGTCGCCCTCGCCGTTCACCACTGTCCCTTGCCCTTCTCCGCAGGTCGCCGTTATTTTTTCTATTGTTCTCCATTGTTCCTGACAATTTTCTGTCATCCCTGTTGTTTATCGCAGTTTCCTTTCCGCCTTCCTCATCATCCCTCACTTTTCTCAGCGCGTTTTGCTGTCCTTCACAATTCCCCAACCTCTACATTCCCATCGGCTTAAGTGGCTCAGGGAATCAACTGATGTTATTGCAGTGCCTTTGACCGGGAAGTCCTTAAGTCGAAGTTCTGAATGTTCGACACTGGCTAGATAGCTAAGTCGAATTCAGCCGCTGCCTGAAGGCCGGCTGCTTTTATTGGCGGTTTTCATTGGTTACTCTAAACAACACCACGCAAATGGCGGAGAACTACTCTAAAAAACGGCCCGCGAACCGCACGTTATCTTCCTGACTGGTGGAAAATACCGGCTGTTGAAACCGACGTGACTGGTGGAACCGGTCTGACTCGTCGAAAAATCTGACCGATTAGTGGAGAATACCTGGTTGAGGAAAACCCCGCAAGGCGATGTGTAGGTCGGCATCGGACCTCGCCGTCCAACGCCGGAAGATCACCGCCACTTCTCACGATACAACATGCACTTTACTCACGGGGCTAGTGACCTTAGCAGTTGACGCTCCCGGAAACATCAATTCATATTTCGCCGCCATCCTTCGCCATTCTCAGTCGTCCATCGCTGCTGCCACTCCCAACGTCCTACGTCCTCTGGCGTCCCCAGTGCACGATGCCATTCACCCAGCACAGGCCCTCTCCCTCCCAGCCCTTCGCCCCCGCCGCCGGACGGCTTGCTGCCTGCGAGTGGCCTCGATCGTCCGGTGTCCCCCGACAAAGAGAATTGTGGACGCCAACGACATGAAAACGAGTCACAGGGGGGGGAGGGGCTGGCCATTTCACATGAGGTGATGAAGTGAGTGTGCGCATCACGAGCGCGCGTGGAACACGATGCAGGGTCTTTGGAAAAGTCAATCCCAGCGTTACCCAGGAAACGCTTGTTGCTCCCTGCTTGAACCAAAACCCGCCCCCTGCCCCCACTCCCTTGCTGCCGCCTTCGACTCATTCTGCTACTCTGCTCGCTTCACTACTCTCTGTCAGTTTATACCGTCGTCGGCCATTCTATGCCACCTTCTATCGCCGTGACTACTCTGGCATCTTCTGCAACACCCTTTTTCCCTCTACATATTCTGCCTCTTTTGACTCCCTCTCTTCCTGCTTGTTCTTCCTCCTTTCAGCTCCTTGCCGTTTCGCACCGCCAGTCTGTCGCATCTCTGATGCATTGTGCAAATCAATTTATTATACGCGAATAATCTTGTTTAGTATTGATTGTCCAGCATTGGTAACTGATGTACGTCGTATTGTTATTGTGAAGGTACACGCTTTATCCTAAGTTGTAATGTTTATTTCGCGGCAAAATACTTGTTTTAAACTATTTTTTATACTATATTCTACAATTAAAAAAGACATTCTGACCTAAGGTTCTACAGTTCGTTGAATAAGAATAAAAATAGAAGTAATCTCTGAAAGTACATGAATTTTCTTGATGAGAACCTTCACCGAAGATTTGTTGATTGTGTTAATACTGTGAAATAATTACTAGAAGGGATAAGAAGAAAGCGTATTCTTTATATCGGATGTTTTGGGAACTAGAAATGGGCTATTCTGTAAAAACATCGAGTCACATTTTAAAATTAACGTTTATGTTAATCAATGAATCCAGAGTGTATTGATTCGATATACGATGAATCTAATTAATCCAATAAAAACATTTCTGTTTCAATGCAGTAATCTTTAAATGCTATTGTTGATTAATGGTTAATTAATTAATGCTTAATATTAATGCATATCTCGTTAGCTAATTCAATTTTTTGTTGTTATGGAGATTTTAATTTTGAATTAATTTGCGAATGTGTTTGATTAAATCTTTAATAGAAATGTATTCAGCAAACTGTAAACATGTAAACATGTATGTTTGTGGGGGAAAAGTTTTCAATTCGAAACATTAAGATTAAATATTTGTAGAATTATATATTTATTAATGTTGCAAAATTATTCTACAAATCTATAAATTGTAACGTAACGGAAAAACCGGCTGGATTCTATGATTTCAAGAATCGACTCGCCGATGATTTGACACAGGCAAAAACAGCCAATTAATCGAATTTCATCTAACCATACTTTAATATACACGATTCTCGATCATCGACGAATCTTACCTGCCATATACGAACGTGTTATGGAATATTGATAGTAAAAGCAGAGGATTTCCTAAAAATATTTGCTGAAAATCGGGTCAACCAATTCTTTGAACAAATTTAACTATGAAAATTATTTATTTGAGAAGTACTTTTCTTGTGCATCCACGACAGCAACTATCCAGAGTATCGCAACATATCGAGCCACCTCAGGTGGATCTCCTCTGTGCGAAGCACCGCCAAGCAAGGCTTCTTCCCAGAAGAGACCGAGCCGCTGCAGCGCTCTCCATCGAGCTCCTCCTTCTGCTTCGCCGTCTTCGTCTCGGCCGCTGCCTTCCTCTCGACCGCCCCTGCGAGGCACCCTCGTTAGCTACTTCCGCTCGCGACCGCCACGCCCACCCCTCGCCCCGGCGGACCCTTCATCTCCGCTACTCTTCCTACGTAAGGGTCGTGCACACGGTCAAACCAAGCCGGACGAGCCTGCTACGCATAGGTTGTAAAACTACAGCCGCTGCTACCTCCTTCACTTCGCTCAGTAATCTCGATAGTTTTCCAGTTGCCGTATTCGTCAAACTTGGCTTGAAGTGAGTCTGATTATTGATTCAGGGCGCGTTAAGCACTAGGTTGCTAGTCTTGGAAGTGTAATTCATCTTGGTAGATGGCGGCATTTTCCCCTTCTAGAACATCCGGCACCCATCCACATGTCGGGGTTTGCGGGTTTTTCCTGACCAAGTGTAGTACTTATATAATGTATGTGTGTAAGGGGAAGGTGAGGGGGAAAAAGGATGAGGAAGAAAAGATCTCAAACGATCCATAGCCCGTTTGTGAACATACTGCGCCAGCTTTCGCCTTGTATTGATTAGAGAAACCACGAAAAACTACAGATCAGAGCAGCCTCCCATCAGAATGCCCGTCCAGACACTGGTTGAATTCGAGACATCTTTGTAGCTAGTGTAGCGGTCTACTGATGCCATCTCTTTCACAGGGTTATTTAAGGCTTTCATGCGGTAGATGAATTTCAAGTGATCGCTGAAGGAATGAAGAATCGATAGAATAATTTCAGCGTCTTGCCATGTGTCCCCAACCGTGCGTGTGGTGCAATGCTGCTCGAAGTGTGTCGACTATCAACGATACCGATCGCGTTTGCGACAGAGAGGAAGTTAACCCTTCAAGCGGTACGTAGATAGGATGCAATACAATTCCAATGCGGGTGATGAGGAAAAGGGCCCTGAGCGCCATCACGGTGGCAGGTGCTGAAATGGGCGTGCCGGTACGGCGACCTTGCGTGTCCACACGGCATCCCACTGCAGAGGGGAAATCCCTTGACGTGTAGGTACGAATGCTCGAACATAGAAGTGACAGACGTTAAGTACGTGAACGGAATTCCGCGTTGAATAGTTAAAGCTGGTTGCCCGGCCACAGGCAGTGCTTATGGAGAGGGCATAGCTGCCAGTCTTAATTTTAGCCAATGCTCGGTGGAATCTTTTTTTCTACACGGTTCATCTATAGAATACCCACAACTATTTGTTCTACGATGCATTCACTTCCCGAGATGCGCACAAGATATAAACGAATTGATCATGTTAAATGTGGGTCCATTTGTCGATGGTAATTGAATGGTTTCTTTTTAAAACATGCAAACTCACACAGAAACGCTTCCAAGATACCATCAATTTGTTTTAAGTGGTGTAAGTGCGTTGTACACAAACGGCAACGATCGGGGCCATTTATAAACATTACATTGAACTACTTGAGTATCACCCTGCATCGATAGGAGCCAATAAATATAGTATCACAAAAATTATAATTTTGAGAGCGGCGTAGGTGGCTCAGGGCAACAATTGATGCCATTGCAGTACCTCTGGCCGACAGATCCTAGGACTCGAGTTTGGACGGTGGCAGCAGGACAATTCTGGCGGCTCTGATCGGTATTTTGGTTTTTTCGATTAGTACTTGCCGAATGCTGGAGCAGTACCGTAACAAACAGGTCAAAAGCGCGCGCCATCTTTCCGTCCTTTTTCTTGCTCTTTTCTCACCCCTTACTTGCACACATTTACGCTTACAAGCACTACCACATGTGGGGAGGCCACTCGCCAGCTTAAAGGTTGTCCCGGCTGGGGCGGTGTGCGGCTTATCGCCTGCTTGGGGAAAACCCCTTTGGTCGGAGCTGGATCTTGCCATCCAACGGAGGAAGATCACCACTTTCCGCGATATAAATGCACTACACTTGCGGAACTATTGGCCTGAGCGGTTGACTCGCCCGGAAACACTACTCAATCAATTAAGGAGGATCATCGTTTATCCAACTCCTTCAATTAATGAGGAATTATATGCTCCATGTGCGTACTTCCAAGGATGTTGCTTTTGCTGCTCTGACCGGATTTTCGGCTGGCGAGTGAAACGTGAAACGAGGACGTCGTAGGACTTCGGCTCGCGCTGCCTCCTAGCGCACTTCCGTCCAGGCGCCTCCAGCGACCGCCGGAGGAGGCCCTCGTTCTGCGCGTAGACCCGATTTTCACGCTTCCTTTGGACCGACGCTTCCGGAGTACAGCAGTCTCTATAATTCGAGTCTCGATTGATCGAGTTGCTCATTAGTCGGAGTGAAATCCGGCTTACCAAAAACTTAATCTCTCTCTCTCTCTCTCTCTCTCTCTCTCTCTCTCTCTCTATATATATATATATATATATATATATATATACCTTTAAATTGATTCCATTCCGCGTGTGAGTCATAACGAGGGTCTTCTTGCGCTAGAGACACCATGAGGTGCGTAGAACAACAACGTGAAGAAACTCCAACTGAGAATGTGATGGCGTGATATTGCCGCACGTAAAAGAAACAATGTACTTAAACAAAAAAAAACAATTGACAATTACTTTAAGATGAAATTAACTTATCTCCGGCAATTTATGAAATCATATTACGCAAGCAATTTTTTATTGAAATGTACATACTTTGAAATTTAAAAGTTGTGTTTCTAATTCTATTTTATTAAATTAATCGTTTTCGATCGTTCGAGTTTTCATCAATTCGAGCTAGTCCCAGTCCCGACCACCTCGAATTACTGAGACTCTACTGAAGAGGGAACGCGCCATGCGCAGATTTTTGGCCCCCCAGGCCTGAAGCCAAACTGCGCATGAGCGCACTCGCCAAAACTGAAATTCGTCAAATGAAGCGTTTAAATTGGGTCTATGGGACCTCACTGCTCCTCCACAAATACTATTTTTTTTCGTTGTTAGGCGGGAAGATTGCGCATGTAATGCCAGTGAATGACGAGTGCAACTAAATTACACACTCTGCGAAAAAAAATAAAATTGTATCTCCGAGAGATATAGAAACATGATACAATTGCAAAATAGATATTTTTCAGAAGAGACAGCTTTACTCCCCTGTATCAAAAATCAATAAAATCACGCTTATTATATGAAAAATCAAGTGAATGCAGTTTGAAGAGAATATAAATTAACATTTTTTCAACTGCTCTGCCCTCTTCTTCGGATAGAACATAATAAACGGAGTGTATTATAGAATAGTTATGATGCAATTCAAATTAATTTCAAGACAGTTTACTTTAGCTATTGTTTCTGCAGCGACTCTGTATGGAAGGTTCTAGGGCTTGAGTCGCAACTGTGGCGGATTTTAGAGACTGGCTGCATATCTAGGTCGAATTCAGTCTCTGAAAGCGAATTCTAGCGCCTGGCTGCCCTGAAAGGTAATTTTCCGTGATTTCCCTGATGAAAACCAGACGAATGCCGGAGCGGTACCCCAATAAACGGACCACGGACCGCGCGTTATCTTTCCTTTCTCTTCCTTGCCCTGTTCTATTCTCGTACACACACTTGCACTTCCATGCACTACACGACCTCCCATGTTGAGAGACTCCGCTAATTACCGCACATCACCATCCAGCGGGCATGGAATCACCGGCACCACCCCGGGATAAAACATGCACTACACTATCGGAGCTAATGACCATAGCAGTTGTCGTTTCCGGGAACGAACAAATCAATCAATCAATATCAAAGGATTTCATTTCGGGCCAAATTAATGTGTTACGGTGTATCCTGAGAGTGATCAATTCTATTGGTCCTTAATGGAATTAAAATTTTAAACACAGTGAAAGTAAATCAAATAAAAAGGAATAAGTAAAAAAGTAATCAAAATTCTAGTTATCTATCACCTTTACAATTTAAATGATTAAATGGTAATTGTTACGCCCTGAATGGCCGAGGTAGCTTAGAACGTACCGACTCAGCGCTGTGGTCTGAAGGATCGCGGGTTCTAGTCCCGCCTTGGGCATAATTGTCCCGTGTCTCGCATGTATGTGTTGTCGCGGAACGGAGGGCCTCGCGTTCTGCTGGTCGCTGATCGGAGGGGCCCGCAAGTGTGTTGGTGTCTGACGTGTGGTCGAAAATGCGTCCCATCGGGTGTAAAGGGTAACTGGCTGTCGTCTGAAAAAAAAACCTAGAAGAAAAAAAATAATTGTGACCCCTATTCAGCGGTGGCTCTATGCGCCTTAGAGTCAGATAATAATTGTCAGATAATCATTGTATAATCTTTTAGAGAAGCATGTGTTATGTGTAGCATTGTATCAGACTTTTCCCCTCAGTTTTAGTTTATGAGATTTGTTGTTAGACGATACCAACCAGCCCACACATCTAGAAGGATTTACAGCATCTACTGCGTCGTATTTTTTTCTAGCCAGTCTTTCCATTTCGTTCTTCCATCGTGTTTTGTTGGTGTCCCTCCTAAATCACTTCCGCTCGCCTCGGCGTGGAAGCACACTTCCGCCCTGCCGCCTCTCCCTCACCCCCGCATCGTCGCGGAACGGCTCATGACTGTGGCCTCTCGAGCCAGGGAACAAGCTGTGTCGCGCGATTCTCCGCGCTCCGTGAAGACTTTCTTGTTTTCGTGTATAGGATGTCTTTTCATCAACAATAAAAATTAGTATTGTTTGCATGAAGGATGGACTTTTTAGATCTATTAAACAAAGATTACACAGGCACACAAAATAAAAAAGTTGTCACATGCGACGTCACACATGTTTCTCTATGTAATTCGACGTGCTGAATCCGAATATTTTTTAAATCACAAAAAAGCATTTTCCTTCCATTTACTGTGTACTACTACCTTTTTTCTTCATCTGTATCAATGTTGTGGCACTTTCACGTCATTACTTACTTTACTATTTATCTTTTTCTATCACGTGGCTCATTCTTTTCTTTATTTTCTCTTTTGCCTCTGCTTCACTAATTTCACTACACTGACATTCAGTGGTTCCATAAATCTCTTAAGCGATCATTTCCGCTTTCCTGTGCTATAATTTTAGATGATCAGTGAAAGCTAAGGTGTCAAATATCTCATTTTTGTGCAATTTAATTCCTTTGTAATTCCATTATTTTCTTTATTTACCTTAAGTGCAGAATGTAGAAAATGTTAGGAGGCAAATTAATCCTTGAATAAACTCATGGAACAAAAGTGTTGTTTCCCTTTATCTTCACACATCTTTTTTATTTCTGTTCACACTTTAATATTTTTATTGTATGCACATATTTGTATGTTCTCACTATTACTTTTTCAAATGCCTTTTCCGAGTCTACGAAGCCAATGTTTTTTTACTAAATTATCATCTTTTCACTATCTCTTTACAAAATCTGGTTGAGTTTTCGTTGAAGCCATGCTTTTTCAATGCGATTGTCCGATGTTTTGTTGTTATTTTCCCCATAAATTTTATCACCAATATCAAGAAAGGTAAATATTTCTTTTATTTTTATTTAATAGGTAATTATTATACATTCAAATTAAATAACGATACTATGTAGCTAGGCTAAAGGGTTTGAAGCCATTACAATAGTTACATCCTATCGCGTTCTAACCTTTCGAATTCTGGTATCCTCGCGAAATTGTCTCTATCACATCAAAGCCGCGGAAACGAGACCATAACGTACGGCTAAAGAAAAAACCCTCAAGGGGGAAAACGTGCCGACAGAATCTGGGTACATACGAATCTACCAGACTTTTGAAAACATTTATTTCCTGGCGCGGACGTCAAGTATTCTCCTTCCAGTGTTTGACTTCTTCAGCCACTCAAATCAAAGAGCGCCAGACTTCGCACCATCGTCTCTGAACTTACATTTCCGACACCCATGTGAAATATATCTGTAGTGCATATCCTACTCGTTTTTTGCATATTGGTTCAACTCTGGCGTGGTTTCATACTTCGGATATAGTTGTTGTTCCAACGTAATAAAATTTTGAAATTTAATTACGAATAGTTACCTATTATACGCAAAAAGCTATGCATTTACGCCATCGTACTTAAGAACGTTCTACTTTCATTATTTTATATTTTAGCATTTTTTAAATGTATTCCTCGTTTCCTAATTGCCCGTTGGATTAATTGCTTATTATTTCCGTCTCATCGATTATCCTGCCTCTGGAAAGATTATGAAGGCAATCCTTTCGTCCAGGATCTCCGACTGTCGGATATGTCTTTTATCAATGGAGGATAGGCCAGTTGAGAATGAAGTCGATCCATACGTGGCCCGAGGATGAGGAAAGGATGAGGAATTGATGAGGAAGGAAGGATCGCGTGTACGGTCCGTGGCCCGTTGTTTACGGCACTGCTAAGGCATCGGCGGGGAGATGATCAGAGAGAACCACGCATATGATCGAACAGAGCGGTCGGCTTTTACAGTTCTCTCATCCGGAGGTTAGCTTCCTGTATTTAGTTCTGGTTGAATACCTCGAGGGATTTGAACGTAGGTCTTCACAGTCTATCAAATTTCATTAGCGGGCGGGCCTTTACACATGTTGTTGCAGCCGGTTTCTCATTTTCAAAATATCATTCATCTTTTCCTAGTCCCTTCCACCATATCTTTTCCCTCGTTTTAAACGCGTGCTGTTGCTCTTGTAACGTTCGGACGGGCCTTGCAGCCTATTTCCTCCCATCGTATCCATCCCCCCTCTCCCCCCTCATGCGCCGACAACGTTCTCGCAGCCGTCGCCAGCCGGCGACGCGACGATCCGGGGGAAGCGCGTTCATTACAGATTTAACGTTATTTATCTTCCAGGGAGACGATACGCGGTGGCGGCGCCGGGGCGAGCTGTTTGCTAGCGGCAACGCGACACGACGCGACGCCGCGGGAGCGGGGCGGAGGACACGGGCGCCGGATGGGGAGAGGCGGTCGGAGAAGGGATTGGTGCAGGGTGGGTCGGGGCGAAATAGGACAGCGGCGATGGCGGTTACAGTTACAGCGTGGGCGGGCGAGAGGAGAGGAGTGGAGTGGAGGCAAGAGTGTCGGGGCGAATTGTGGCGACGGCGACGGCAACGCCAGGCGCGGGACGGCACGCCACGAAGAATGGCGGGCGCGATGCGGGGTTAGATGACAGCGGAGAAGAGGCCGGTGCGGGACTGTGGCAAGTGCGAGAAGCTATAGCGGTGGCGGGGTGGGATGGA
Organism: Gryllus longicercus; assembly: GCA_038098605.1. Lineage (NCBI taxonomy): Eukaryota > Metazoa > Arthropoda > Insecta > Orthoptera > Gryllidae > Gryllus > Gryllus longicercus. The sequence continues at coordinate 52,673 of JAZDUA010000869.1, forward strand.
GCGGGGATCGAGAGCCGGACAGGGGAGCGGACGAGGTGGAATGGTGGTGGAAGATAGCAGGGTGAGAGAGGAGCAGGGGTGACTTTAGGAGAGGCGGGGACGGGGCAGGCGAAGGATGGCGTGATGGCTGGGCGGAGGCTGGGATTTTGGGTGGAAGTGGGGCGTAGTGAAGGCGTGGTGAGGACGGGATAGAGGTGATGCGGAAGACGACAAAGGCGGGCTGGAGGACGGAAAATATAGGGCGAGGTGGGGCATGGCGGTACTAGGCCGCCCGGGCAGTGTAGGGAGGGCGGTTTGTGGAGCGTTGGGGTAGAGAATCGGGGCGGGGGCGAGATATGGCGAGTGCCGTGAGGAATGGGGCGCGGGCGTGACAGCGTGCGCCGCGGAATAAAGTACGGCGGATCGGCGGTGGCGGCGGCGGCGGCGACGCGGCGGGTCCATAGATCGCGAGGGGTGCCGTGTGACCTTCGGCGGTGTGTGAGGGGACCGCTGCGCTGGGCGGCGGCGGCAGAAGGGGCGGGTCCCCGGCGGCGCGGGCGATACTCAATAGCCGCAGCGACAGTGCCAACGGCGGTAGCGAGATCATAGAATAGGGGTAGATGTGGCTTCGGAGGCCTGTGAAGGGTAGCAGACTCGGTCCAGAGGGCTCACGATAGAGAAGGAGGAGGTTGGAAATTGTTGATGACATCGAAGATTGTGAGAATCTTCCAGGATGGGAGCTACGGCGAAAATTGTGAAGATGAGAAAGGTATCGTGAACTATTTCAATGACAACAAATACAATGGTGAAAATGCCAGAGATGCCTCTGTTGACTATGAAATCAACAAAGGAAATAACGATAACAGCGACGATTATGATGAAGCAATGAAAACTGTGGCGATAAAAGCGAGGGAAATGATGATCCAGCGAAAGCGACAGGGGCTACAACTTCGGCGTCGATAAGTATCGCAATGTTGTAAGCGATGAAGATGCCAATGGTGATAATGGTAGCAGTGATGAAGGCGGCGGCAGCGATTTGGTTGCAACCGTGGAATGCGGGGTCCTGCTCGCGCAGTGAGGGCTGGGCTTTGGCAGTGCGAGGGGAGCGTCGAACAACAGCGGTCGGAGGCGGCAGCTGCGGTGGCGGAGGAAAATGTGGCAAAAGCATTGGCGGAGGAAGCAGCCGGGGGTTGGGCGCGCTTGGTAGCGATGCGAGCTGGGAACGCCGAGGAAGGGAAGGGACGGAGACGAGTTAGTGGACGACGCTGGGCGACGAAAGGGCGGGGAATCGAGGGATCTCTATGGCCCGCTGTGACAACATCGATACGTTTCGTGTGCTCCTATAGCAAAGAGAATCCCTGAGCTGATGCAACCCATATCAATATGTTTTCGTAAAGCGAATTCCTTTCACGTCGCACATTATACGTTAAACGAAAGAACGCACTTTGAGTTGTGGTTGATAATGTTGTGTAATTCAAAATATTTTCGAAATAGAATATTTCAAGTGTTTCACAGTTCATGCAAAGTAAATATTACAGTCTGCTTACATAGAAGTATATATGTTCGTATATATTTATTGCATTCGAAACACGTTATTTTAAGTTGCATGATACCACTTACGTTACCGTGTTTCGTATCACATGAATAACATTCATGGATGTGTTTATACAGCCGTAGAGCGGTTCAGCCAATACGTTCTGTTGGAGGACTTTACGAAGTAGCTTTTGAACCTATACAAAAAATAATTTCGTGTGAATATCACCTTCGTTTATTATCATAAATCCCTGATTGCGATATACTTTAATAAAAGTAATCCGTCATTATTCGTTACAATTCTTGCACAGCAGTAGTTTTTACATTTCAAAATGTGGTTACTGTCCAAATATCGTGTGGTTCGCGAAGTTGTACCGAACGTTCGCGTGTTTTGAAAATCGATTCGCACTCTGAATTCAATCCATGTTCGTGAACTTTTGAATTTATCAGGGGTATTACTTCCCAGGACCGCACACGAACATTACAAAATGATAAGAATTGGAAAGAGATAAAATTCTTGAATGGGACAGGCTATCGATTTGCCCTTGGGCCGAGCACTCTCCGGGCGGCCTTGCTGCGGCGAAGGGCAGCCGAGAAGGGCGAGGCGCGGCGCGGCGCGGCGGTGAAGGAGGCGGAAGAAATGCCGGGCGGCGGTGGAGTGCTGCGGAGGGCGTGGCGAGGTGGGGTTGGGACGGGGGAGGGGCGGCGGTTGCCAAGCAGGAATGCGTGCGGAGGCGTTAGATCGGACGTTTATTTAAAAATATATTGTTATTTTGGGACTGATGCGTTGTTCAGTTTATATTTCTTTGACCCCGCCGAATAAGCTTATAAATTAATGAAAACTTAATTTTACAGGATAGGGAGAATAAAAAAAAAACATTCATCAGAGAGGAATGATATTCAAACAAAATCTAAACACATATAGTTTGGTGTGAAAATGACATTCGTTTCATTATCATATCTCTGATTTACTTCAGTGGAAAGGTTTTTTTCTCTCTCCTGTGAAATTAAGTGATTATGACTTAACAGCTTATTCACCAGGATCAAAGATTTAACTATACATATTTATTAATCACTTACTAATATACAGCTGGAAGGTAAAGCTTGTAGCGTCGCGAGCGTACAGATAACTCTCTACGGCTTGAGCGTATCGACCGGCTCAGGGCATAAATTGAAGTCACTACAGTTCTTCTGACCTGGAGGTTCTGGGATAGAGTCCCGACCGTATCAAAATTTTCTACACTAGCTAGATACGTAAGTCGAGTGCAGTCGCTGTCCGTAGGAGCATTCTAGCACCCGGCTGCACCGATCGGTACATTGCCGTGGTTTCTCCGATCAACGCCAGGCAAATGCCGAAGAAGTACCCTTACAAAAGGGCCACAAGCCGCGTGTGATCTTTCCTTCCCCTTCTTTGTCCTACACTCATCCCCTACTTACAGTTTTAAAGCACTACACAACCACTTATGTCGGGAAATCAGTCGTGAGCTTAAGGCTTGTCTGGGGTGGTGCTCCGCTGATAGGAGACGTCTTATTGAGGAAAGCCCGGCTAGCCGAGGGTAAGTCGGCACCGGATGTCGCCAACCAGCGTGGTTGAAGATCACCGCCACCTCCCGCAATAAAACATCCCCTGTACTAACGGTACTAATGACGTTGACAGTTGTGGCGCACAGAAACGCTAATCAATCAATCAATCTATCAATCAATCGAGCGTACCGGAGATTGGAAAGTCGCGTGTTGCATCCCGGCAAAGTGCCAAAAATATACTTGATTGGTTTAACATCGCTGAGTTCGTGGCGTCTGCCGGTATCCGATTCGAAGGTCGACTGGTACTGTTTCGCTGAGTCGCCCTTGATTGTGCAGGGAAGGGTGCGGGATCGGGGACGGGTGCGAGGACGCTTGAACCTACTAGGGGAAAGGAGCGTGGTGGGTGAAGGGGGCGTGGTCGTGAGCAAACACGGGAGCGGGAGCGAGGGCGGAGGTGTTAGACGTGGAAGCAGGGCGCGTCTCAGCGCGGGGAGAGTAACTTACGTATGCTTGCGCCCGTGAGAGGAGAATTGCCCAGGAAAAGTAAAGTAGCAGTGAGCGTGGGTGTATTGGAAGGAACGAAAGTAGGTAAAACAAGGCCTGATAAAGAAGGAGTTGTTAGATCGTCACTATCAAAATGCGCACTTTGTTTTGGATGTCGTTTTAAAATGTTGGCGATTTATTCGTGTTTTGGCTTGTCACCGTTGGATCTATATTCCGTCTCATCGAACGCCACGACCCCATCGTTTATTGACCGACCGCTTTCTGCACCTTCTTCATTAACTCATAATCTTCCTTTACCCATTGTTCTTCTTCCCACACGCGTTTCACGTCGACTATTGGCGTTCGGCGTCCTCGCCTGTTTAATTACCGCCAATTCCCTTCTCCTAATGGCTTTGTGCCCGTCACACTGCCTCTCTCACATGCCTTCTCTTCTCTCTCTCTCTCTCTCTCCGACCGTTCTCTCGTCTTCGTCCGTCGCACTGCAGTCGAACTCGCTCTCCGCTACGTTGCGCTTGTGTGCGCCTCGCGGCCCGTTTAATTTGCTCGACTCCGTCGTTCGCCTGAAAGCTCGCGAGGGACTCCGAGAACTTACGATCCGGGTGGAAGGTCTGTCAGCTTGTCTTACGCTCCACTGCCGCTTGAGCTTTTTACACGTTAGTTACTCTTTCGTCTCTAATCCCTTTCTCCACCCCTTACTGCCACTGTTTTCTGGCTGTGAGATAATACCTCTCTGTTTATCACTCTACTTGTTTTCTTCACATCTTCCACTTGGGCATTTTCTACGGCTACAATGCCGCAGATTCCATCTTCTCTGCTCTCCTATCTCTTTTCCTCGCCTTACTTATCCATTAATTGTTACGTTTTTGTGTGTGTCTCCACGCCTAGCCTTTATCACCCCTCTGTTCTCGCTTCGCCCTCGCGCCGTTCCTGTTTCGCTCTACCTCAACCACTGCTGCGCTTCTACTCCTTCGCCGCTGCGTCGCCATTCCGCCTCCCTTCCTATCTCGCTTCACCCCGCACCAACCCCTCTTCAGCTGCGCTCGGACTCCGCTTCGCTTCGCCCCCGTGCCGACTCTACTTGGACTCCGCTCCGCCCGCGTTCTCGCTCCACACCGCCCCCACACAGCTCCCGCTCTCGTTACGTCCCAACCCGCTCCGCTCCACCCCGCTCGCCTCCCGCCCCGCTCGAATCCACCCCGCTCGGCTCCACCCCGCTCGGCTCCACCCCGCTCGGCTCCACCCCGCTCGGCTCCACCCCGCTCGGTTCCACCCCGCTCGGCTCCACCCCGCTCGGCTCCACCCCGCTCGGCTCCACCCCGCTCGGCTCCACCCCGCTCGGCTCCACCCCGCTCGGCTCCACCCCGCTCGGCTCCACCCCGCTCGGCTCCACCCCGCTCGGCTCCACCCCGCTCGGCTCCACCCCGCTCGGCTCCACCCCGCTCGGCTCCACCCCGCTCGGCTCCACCCCGCTCGGTTCCACCCCGCTCGGCTCCACCCCGCTCGGCTCCACCCCGCTCGGCTCCACCCCGCTCGGCTCCACCCCGCTCGGCTCCACCCCGCTCGGCTCCACCCCGCTCGGCTCCACCCCGCTCGGCTCCACCCCGCTCGGCTCCACCCCGCTCGGCTCCACCCCGCTCGGCTCCACCCCGCTCGGCTCCACCCCGCTCGGCTCCACCCCGCTCGGCTCCACCCCGCTCGGCTCCACCCCGCTCGGCTCCACCCCGCTCGGCTCCACCCCGCTCGGCTCCACCCCGCTCGGCTCCACCCCGCTCGGCTCCACCCCGCTCGGCTCCACCCCGCTCGGCTCCACCCCGCTCGGCTCCACCCCGCTCGGCTCCACCCCGCTCGGCTCCACCCCGCTCGGCTCCACCCCGCTCGGCTCCACCCCGCTCGGCTCCACCCCGCTCGGTTCCACCCCGCTCGGCTCCACCCCGCTCGGCTCCACCCCGCTCGGCTCCACCCCGCTCGGCTCCACCCCGCTCGGCTCCACCCCGCTCGGCTCCACCCCGCTCGGCTCCACCCCGCTCGGCTCCACCCCGCTCGGCTCCACCCCGCTCGGCTCCACCCCGCTCGGCTCCACCCCGCTCGGCTCCACCCCGCTCGGCTCCACCCCGCTCGGCTCCACCCCGCTCGGCTCCACCCCGCTCGGCTCCACCCCGCTCGGCTCCACCCCGCTCGGCTCCACCCCGCTCGGCTCCCGCCCCGTTCCGACTGCACTCTTTCCCCACTTCCACACCACTATATCACTAACTCTCACCGTCCTAACGTTCGCCGGAACCTACCTATTCGCCACTGCCCATCCTGCATTGCTACCGCTCTCACATCTCCGCAGCCCTTTCGCCCGCCACGTCCATGCCCTTCGTCCGGCATCTCGCCATCGGCCGGTCAATCGCCGTTTTCGAGCAATCCTGTCCCCGTCGTTCCCCCCCTCCAGCCACCGCCCCCATGCGCTGCGTACGACTCTCTGGAGCCCTCCCCTCTCACGGCGGCATGGGAGCCTGCAGGTGCGCCGCGAACGAATTCCTTGCAGGCTGCAGTTTCCCCGGCCGCCGCCCTTCCGCCTCGCCGCGTTGCGCAGCGCGCGATTTGTCTCTTCAGCTGCTTGCCGGGCGCCGCGCCGGACTGTTGTTTAATCAGTCTGTCGCGTTAATCGAGTGGAATGGAACTGCCGGTGACGGTGAGACCGGCCGATGACTATTCATTTGTCTCTGTGAACTAATGTGTTTACTTTGCTGTTCGCCCTTTAAAACCACGCGGTGTTATTTCGCACTAGCTCGTACTGTTCTGTCCGGCAAAATAAAAACGCACGAGTTTATGTAGGTATGCACGAGCGTTGGTGTTTGTTGGATGCGAGTGTTGGAAAAAGATGCCTGACACACTTTTTGAATATGGCCATGCTAAACTTTGTGAGCGTCTTGACGTCGTAAAATGCGTGCAGTATGCGCGAATTTAGGGCTACGTAACCGGGATTACATTATACGACTTGCGGTGTACTTTATTTCCATCGTAAAACCTCTATAGGTGTCAGTATATTCCTGTACAAACGAATAACTAGAGTACAGAGAATGTTTATGGACATATAAAAAGTTATGAAGACGAATTGAACGGTGGGGTGAATTGTTAAGTGGAGTTTTCTAAGAGTAAAAACAAGAGGAAGTGTTTTCTTATTCATTTAAAGCAAGCTGTTCCCATTGCAAACGCATGTGGTAATGATTTTGGAATTATTGTGCAAGAGAATTGTAGGTGCCATGTTCTCAATGGTTCAGTGAAAAATGTAATGTTTAAATTACACCTTCATCAAATATTTAACCTAGAATATCTTATTATTTTCATGTAACGCATGAGCTGTAGTTGTTGCAAATCTGTAAGCTGAAACACTTCCAAATGTCATTTTTATTTCCAATAATTTTATTCTGTGACATTTATTTATAGTAAAGTTCGGTTTACGATAATATTTGCTTCTTCAGGACTGTTACTATCTCCAAAACAATTTATAACATTTAATTCATGCACGTATCTTTAGAAGTCTGTTTGGTTTTAATGCAAAAACAGGTTTATGACCAAGGTCAGTGACTAATCACTTCTGTTTGATTCTCGGAAAGGAAGCATTTCCTGACCTATGTCCCAAACAACTTTTACGTTTAATGAAACTGAATGCTCGTAACTTTCAATCGCAGATTTCCATCTTTTGTGGTTTCAGGCACTAACGATCTTTGTATTCAGTAAATTAATTTTATTAACACGTGTTATCACGTTCCGAGACTATAAATATGATAGTATATGCAGGAACCACCTATACCCCACTTTGACTGTAGCGTCATGAATATCAACTTAATTAAATATTGGATTCTAGTCATCGAATTTATAAGATTTTCCCCACAAGAGAGAAATAATGTTACACCCGATGACCTTTCGTTTTAGTGGCTGGGAGTTTGCAAAGAATGACGAGAGTGTTGTAATTAGTTCTTCTCGGAGAACTACGATAGTGTTAGCGTTGTTTAGTCATCGAGATATTTCGCGTGTAATAAAACGTGTTTTTGCACCCGAAGTGAGACGCGCATATTTTCATAGGGCGAATTGTGGATGTGTGCACAATACGTTCTTTGTCGCCATTTCCGTCTTTCGGACGGGTCGTCAAACACACTGACGTTCCATTGTGTATTCCATTGTGTACGATTCGAGCGTGTCACGCCCCATCTGCCTGCGGACGGTTGGAATCGACAGCTGCGTCTTAACACAGTCGACACCACAGCTGGGCAGCGGACGATTTGCGTCTAGCTGTGGATGTTTTGAGTGGTAGAGGATTTGTAAGCTCAGCGGGGTGGGCTACGTACGTATATGTCAGTAGAATAGTGCATGTCTACAAATATTTCTATTCCATCTGAATCCTATTATTGTCGATTTATTATTGTCCAGTTCGTTTATGTGACCGTGTTTCAAACAACCAGTATTGTATGTTGGTTGCACCTAGTGTATTCTTAAACGTTTGTTGATTTTAGTCTTCTTTTTTACTGTTTCCGTCGCCGGGTGAGTTTATACGCGGTCATTTAACTTCGAACTTCCCGGTTATGAAAACTATAATCACCTCCTAATATCGATGATTATCTTATATTGTATACTTCTTATTTATTAATCGTAAAAATAGTTAAAAACGTGCGTGACTTGAGATGTGGGAGAAGGGCAATCTATGCACGTTTTCTTGAAATGCCTACTCTAGCTCATGTACAACTCATATAATGAGTTCACTTATGAATAGAGTGTTTTTGGCAAGATTTGATAATAAGGAATTTTCACGCCCGTGTAATAAAAGCTTTTTGCAACTGTAAAAAGAGCTGAAGAGTTTATCTCTTACATATTATTGTGCCCCATGTGAAGGAATCTACGTCCTGCAGGGAGAACATAGAATATTGTTATTCAAATAACGATATTCCCCACAAGCACCTCACAGAGCTGAAGAAAACCTGTCCAGATAGGAGCTACGACATTCATTCGACACAAAGGTTGTACGTACATTAATGTCTAGAAGCAAAACAAGGGACCATCACAGCTTTCGCTCAGAAGATCAAGGTAACTAGATGGTATACCTGATAGCGGTTAGCGTCATTGAGCTAGAAGCTGAAGTATATAATTGTTTTGTTGTTGCCTTAAACATCTTTACTTTTCTTTTGACTTTTTAATATTCCACTCCTTAATTTTGGGTCCGCTATCAACTAGGGAGTTCGAAATTATTTATTTTGCCGCATTATTACGTGTTTCTTTTCAGAAAGTGACATGATATATATTAGTATGCCGATTTCTACACGGTGTACGTCCTTTCAATTGTTTCATTCTTTGTCATGAAAGGAAATTACATCTCTGACATTGGTTACACATTGGCACCATTTGGTCTTATCTTGTATTTTTTCAAACAATTATTTTACAACCAGTGCATTTCGAATATCGGAATATCAATTTTTGGAGGTTACATCTTATATGTGGCATTTCTGTAAGACATTATGAACGAATTCCTCGTAGTTTTTGCCGAAACAATTTTGAATTTCAATGGCATCCTCTCTTACTCGTGGGTGCGTGGTTCGGAAGCGAAGGAGCTTGGAGCAGCGTTCACTTCGGAGAGCCGAAGGATGTGAGTTTGATACCATGTAACACATGAGTGTTTCCACCACGTAATTGTGCCGGGATTGACACCCCCATTCCATCACATCACATCTGACCCACCATAACCACCATCCATCTCTTCCAACCAAACTATCACCATGCAGAGGAAGGAAATGCAAAACCACCATTGCGATCTTCTGCCCGGGAGAGGAAATGGCAAAAGTCCTGCCGTCGCAGACGCTTTATATTCGTCATTGCCCATTATATTCGTCAGTAATATGTATTTGAGACCTCGCAATCCCGTCCATCCAACTTCAGGTATCACCTCCGATATCCTCACCTCGAATTCTTCATCTGTTCTCCGCACGTATGCCCCCCCCCCTCACGTCGCGTCCTTCAACAACGTTCGCCCCTCCGCCCTCGGTGTACGCTGCTCCCCTCCTCCAACCCGGCGGCGCCGGCCCCTCCCGCCGGGCGCCTCGTCGCGCGGGATGAAGCGGACGTCTTAATTGGCGCGCAGCCGGCAACTTGAGCGGCGCAGGTGCGATGCCGCCCCTCGCCTTCGCCCGCCTCCCCCGCGCAGCCGGCTGCTCGCCCCCCGTTCCCACCCGCAGGGAAGACGCCTCGGCGCCACGGACGCCTGGGTGAAGTCGGCGCCTTGGCGAGTGCACACGAGTGTGTGTGTGTGTGTGTGTGTGTGCGGGGGTGTGCGTGCACGGGTGTGAATTCGTGTGTGCTTTTGTGGGTTTGTGCTTTTTTGGGGTGTGCTTTTGTGGGGGTGTGCTTTTGTGGGGGTGTGCTTTTGTGGGTGGGTGCTTTTGTGGGTGGGTGCTTTTGTGGGTGGGTGCTATTGTGGGTGGGTGCTATTGTGGGTGGGTGCTATTGTGGGTGGGTGCTTTTGTGGGTGGGTGCTTTTGTGGGTTTGTGCTTTTTTGGGGTGTGCTTTTGTGGGGGTGTGCTTTTGTGGGTGGGTGCTTTTGTGGGTGGGTGCTTTTGTGGGTGGGTGCTTTTGTGGGTGGGTGCTTTTGTGGGTGGGTGCTTTTGTGGGTGGGTGCTTTTGTGGGTGGGTGCTTTTGTGGGTGGGTGCTTTTGTGGTTGGGTGCTTTTGTGGGTGGGTGCTTTTGTGGGTGGGTGCTTTTGTGGGTGGGTGCTTTTGTGGGTGGGTGCTATTGTGGGTGGGTGCTATTGTGGGTGGGTGCTATTGTGGGTGGGTGCTATTGTGGGTGGGTGCTATTGTGGGTGGGTGCTTGTGTGGGTGGGTGCTTGTGTGGGTGGGTGCTTGTGTGGGTGGGTGCTTGTGTGGGTGGGTGCTTTTGTGGGTGGGTGAATTTGTGGGTGGGTGAATTTGTGGGTGGGTGAATTTGTGGGTGGGTGCTTTTGTGGGTGGGTGCTTTTGTGGGTGGGTGCTTTTGTGGGTGGGTGCTTTTGTGGGTGGGTGCTTTTGTGGGTGGGTGCTTTTGTGGGTGGGTGCTTTTGTGGGTGGGTGCTTGTGTGGGTGGGTGTGTTCACAACATTTATGAATGATCCACGTTGCTTGGGCAAGACCCATTGAGAATGGGAAAATGTATCCCGAAAGTTAACTCTGAGTAATAATTAATAAAAATTATTAAACCTTTTGTGGACGATTATTTCCTTTACCATATTAACTAGACTTACAGTCAGAACACGTCTTATTATTTTATTTTATCGTGCCATCAAAATTAGTTTTATCTTAATTACAATCTCGATCTGTAATTTCATAACGATATGATAAAACTGTCAGGCAGAAGAATATTACTAATGTCCAGAGTTTCGCTATCAATAAACTTTTTATATTTATTTCTTTATTTTACCCCGCCGGGCCTTCCCTTCCTGCCGTCTCCTGCGCATGATCTTCTGAATGTGCCATCCAGGCATTTTGCATACTCGGTGAGCCGATATCGACACTGCTCTGTAGGTAGCATACATTTTTTTCACTACCAGCACGGACAGTTGCGATGGTTAAGGCGAGGCCTGGCACTAGAGAGTTCTGATGACCGGGAGATCGCGTGTTCGACCTGGACGGGAGCCAGAAATCCGCTTTATGTGTTAAGCACCAGCGAGATATTGTGGCGCCCGCCGGGGTCAAGTTCGTAGGTCGACTGCTCTGATGAGCGGTTTCCGAGCTTTTCCTTCACACTTGAGGCAAATTCCGGCGCAGCAATCTGTTCACAACGGGCCATCCTCATCCAATGCCTGTCCCATCCAATCTGTCCTCATCCATTGCCTAGTAATCCTTCCTCTCCCGTCCATTTCCAGTATTCCGGGCTGGGACGACGTGTGAGGGAGTTCGTTCCGTAGTTTTCCCTTAGTAATCGGCTTACTGCGGTGAACAAGTCACATACGTAACACACAACAGGAAACTGATTCTGCTGATAATTTTATTATCATCATGTGTGCAATAGAGGGGTCGTTATTTTCACAAAGTTGCAATTTCGTCTTTTTCCCTGCTCGTTACATTTGACATATCCATATATTCGTATAATTTTTTTTCCTACGTGCGTAGAATATTGAAATTAACCTGCTTATACTGAAATAAATGCACTCAATGAAGCATTGAGTAACTGATTTATTGATTGTAGAAATCCATTAATTCGATAAATTGGATGTTCCGGCGATTATAAGATTGTACGGAAAGAATATTTGAGTATCAAAGTTGTTCATGTTCTGCCAATGGTATGGTTAATACTTCAAAATAGTCTCCCAAAGAAGCAAGTAACGTAGTCACGAAGTACTCTACACCTGCCCTTAAGTTGAATTTAATTTAATTTTTTCTGTTTTCTATTAATTTTTTCAATGTATGTCGGCCTCTTTTGACGATGTTTATCCAATCACCCGAGTTATCTCATATCTGCCCCTATTCTCATTTACGTCACATAATTGAAGTTTTACTGCAGTCTGACTCAGTCACCTACGAGCGGAAATATTCGTCGTTGGTAGAGTCCCACCCCATTCCATCCCAACCGATCCCTCCTCGCTCCGCCCCGCTCTGCCCCATCCTCCCGGCCTCCTGGGCTCCTGTGGCGTTGCGCAGCGCTGCCGCATGTTTCAGAAGAGCGCGACGGCTTCACGCAGCGGGGTCGTGCAATCGGAAAACGAAAGCGGGCGCAGTGCGCAGTGTACTGAATTTCGATTCTGCCCGAACAAAAATCTGCACGCTCTAAAACGTACCGTGAAAGGATTTCCCTTGATCCTGCTGAAGAAAACTGAACCGTGCGTGCTAGAAAGTGCTTGCTTCATGATGGAGCGAGGTGAGTCAAGGCGAGGAGGAAGAGGGTGGCGGAAATGGGACAGTGTACTGGGCGGGTGCGGCGGGATAGTGCAAGCAACGATGGGTGAGCGCAAGGTTGAATGGGGGTACATGACAACAGGAAAGTCATTCCTTTTCCTGCCTAACATTTGATTTTGAAAGCATTCATGGCACCGCAATGTACTTCAGCTAGTACGACAATATGTCTGAACCGGTGGAGCTAAGTGAAGCTTATCATACTTAAACTGATGAACTCGGGTCGATTGTGTGTCTGAATTGCTTGTCGCGTACGTAGGTGATTCTTATATAGGGTTTACCTAGACTCTGCTAGGAATATTGGTCCGCCTGGTTGCTGCTCCTGTCCCACGTAACTGAAGCCCGCGGGGCGTTCAAACTGGAGTGGTCACGTGTCTTATTTAACGTGCTATCGTACATACACGTTGTGTGATGTCTTCATAGTAAAACAATTTACATTCCTTTTTGTGTAAAAATATCTCATTAATCACTGCTAATCGCCATTATTTATTACATTGTGTTTTCGCCATATTTTTACGCTAAATTCCTGCCATTATATCTAGAATTTCTGCTGTTACTTCGAAAGGTTTGTATTTTCTCCGTATAGATTGCAGTTCCGTACACCGTGATGCGGCAATCGACTTCAACGCGTTGAACTAATCGGGGGGTATTGCAGAACGAGGCGTCTAATTTACGATCTCTCGAACCCGTGTGGTCGTGTCGGATGTGCGCGAAACACATTTGAAGAGGTGAAAATAGCTGCTTTTGAGACTTGGGGGATTTCGAGGGCAAAGTTTCTCCTTTAATTGCGTGTATTGTTTACGAGCTGTCGAAGTAAAGTGGTGTAATCAGCGGCATTGTTGATGAGCATACGGTGGCAGGATTTTGGACATTCGCAACACAGCTAAGTCGAATTCAGCAGCAGTTTGGAGAAGAGGTCTAGCGGCCGTCTGCTCTGATCGTTAGTTTTCGGTGGTTTCTCCGAACAACACCAGGCCATTGCCGGTGCAGTACCCTAACGAACGGGCCACGGACTGAGAACTAACTTTCATTCTTCCTCGTCCTCTCATCACCCCTTACTAATACACGATTACAATACTACACATGCAATACACTACCCCTACTTGCCGGGACCAGTCGGGAGCTTAGAGCTCGTTCAGGCTGAGGCGGTGTTCTGCTTCTGGGTTCTGGGAGATACCTGGTTGGTGAGAATCCCACAAGCTGGCGGGTAGATCGGAACCTGTGCTTGCCAGCGGGGTAAGTTCTCCACCATCTCCCGCAATAAAAAATGCACTACTCTTACGGGACTAATGACCTTACCAGTTGACGTGCCCGAAATCACCTATCAATCGATGCGCGTGAACACGGTAAAAGTCTGTGAATCGCTGCTTATGACCGTCAAACGATTTTCGTGCGCATCAGTTGCATTCGATATAATTTATTAGAAATTGCATATAAATAGTCCTCCAAAACTACAGTGATATGTTACGCCAATAGCAGTGGTCCGGGTTCAATTCACAGATACTACTGGAAAACTTGGTATACACCTTCGACTAATCGAGTGAGTTGCAAATCGAGGTTCCTTTTTTTATTGTTCTTATTTTAAATTTTGCGTCAGTAGTCGCACTAGACCCTAGAGCTAACAATACCCATGAAAAACATCGGAGAAATCGTCAGTGCACAAGAAAAGACTGTGGCAAGTCCCGAACAAATAATTTTGCAGGATAACTGAGCGCAGCTGAGTTCGTCGACAAAGATATAGTGTTTTACTCGATATCTCGTCTGTTTTATGAACAAATTAATATTTTCCTAACAAAAGTATTCTGAACAAAGAATTACGATTGTTGAGATGGTTAACGTTCCTTGCCATCGACGATATGAGAATTGCTGCTTTTCATTGACGAACTTTCACTTTTAACAGATCCGTGTTTATGATTTCCCCACTTTTTAAATATCTAATGTCTTTCAATATTGTTATGCGAGAAAGACACTAATATGCATTAACCACTACTTTAGAGTAACGTGAATACCACGTCAAAAGTTACATTGAGTTAGTTTCTGAGAATTGATGTTTCACTCAATGTCCTTCCTTGGCGTGCCGGGAATTCGGAGATTTAGACAGGACATGGTATCATGTGAAACAATCCCGTAACAGAGTATACATTTCGCTGGAAAGCTACAGGGTATGTGTATGGATATTCATTGAAGCACGTTCGACTTATCGAGAAGCGTTTTGCAATGAACTTGATTTTTAAATTGAGTAGCACTATCGATATGCGAGCACGAATTGCTATTTTTTACTCTTGAAACGATTTTTATTAACAAGAGTTACATTTAATATTGTTCAAAGAATAACATTTCGTTGTATAACTTTGCTCTTGTGTTGTGGTGCAGAACCATAGATAGCGAAGCCAGACACATAAAGTCTCTTACGGTGATGGGCCCATTGCTGCTTGTGTTGTAAAACTCCTGGTTATAAGGAAGTTGCATTTGCCGAACGAGTCCTTTCGAATAATCGAGAGTGGTTGCGAAACGAAGCTCCACTTTTTATCGCGGGTAATTTATGATCTACACAACTACAGTCGCACCGAAGCACTGGCCATGTGCTCGAATTATACTGAGGTGCTTTTGACTCCCGGATCATTTTCATGACAAGTTTTCTTTTAATATTGGGCTTTATTGCACGCTAATCTTTAACACTTTCTGTCTTGAACTTTTAACATCACGGGAAGTCCAGAACCCTGGTTGTTTCGACGCATTGGGGGAAATTTTTATCAAGTGATAACTTACTTAACTATAGAAAAATATTAATTCGGGATCTTTAATGTAACTTAGTATTTATTTTAATACAACCTTTTTTTCATAGTTCGAGTGAAATCGACATACTAAGTATAATATCGAAACACAATTTATACATGAAATAGTAATTCCCGTGGCCAGAGTTTATATACTTGAGCTGTTCGGGAAACACTGCGTGGTAGGCACAGACGTCAACGTTTCGGTCGTCATACTGCGACCTTCCTCAGGGCGAAATGCGCGGAGTTGGACTGTCACGGGTTAGAAATAAGCAATAAAACCCGTGTGGCCTTCCTCAGGACGAAATGCGCAGCGGTGGAGTGCGCACGGAATAAAGATACGAGATGGATTGTACGCAGTTCACATCCGCGCATCTGCGCATTTTGCCTTAAGAAAGGTTACAGTGCGGCGATTGAAACGGTGTTACACGTGTCTAGGATGCGGCGTTTCTTGGGCAACCATGTTTATACATAGTCAGAGGTGGATTTACGCATAGGCACAGTAGGCACGTGCCTACGGCGGCAGATTTTCAAGGGCGGCAAATTTTCAAAGGCGTAAAATTTTCTTGATATTTTCTAAAACAAATTTAGGTTCTCTAAAAACTATAACAGCATAAATCATATTTTTATTTTAAAAATATCATATTAATATTTAATACAAGCTATTTATTTGTCTACTTCATTAGAGTATACCTTATGATTTCAGAAGTATATGAATCTGAAACTAAGGCCCGTTGACGAAAGAAAACATGTTGCAATTCTAGTTGTCGTGTTTTAGTTTCCTTTTAATGTTAACGTTTCAGTGTGGAAACGTTAATAATGTTGAACGTTACTTGCTATGAAGATAGTTTATATCGTAAATTAGCTAATCCAAAAAAATTATTAAATCAAGAGAACAATGTGCAAAATATAATGTTACTTTTAAAGTTAAAACGTTTAAATTAATGAGGAATTGTTACTGAAGCGTTACAATTTGAAATGTAACATTAATTTTAAGGGGGCGGTAAATTTGATGTGCCTACTGGCGGGAAAAATATTAATCCGCCCCTGTACATAGTTGGCTTCCGTGTGTTAAACTTAAACAATTCTATATACATATAGGAACATGAACCCTACAAGTTTTTTCACGTAACCGAAGAACGAACATTTCCTGGCGATAAAACTTGGTATATGTAATATGCGTGATATAGTCGGGTTCCGTCTACTGGAATGAAAACGGTTGTCAGTGCCACGCTCGAACATAGGATTGAAAATGTTAACGATTCTTGGCCCGTCCCCTGAAGTTTGAGATTTTATGAATAAAGTATAAATAATGCAATATCGAAGTGCAAAACCGACGTCTGGGGTGCACGAATCGCTACAATCGATTCTGAACCGATTTTCATGTCCATAAATTTGAATTTAAATTTTTCCAAGAAATTTAAGCCCTTTGTGTAGCTGTGCTTTAGGGTCATGGAGGAAAGGAGAACCATAAAGTGTATTGTACATAAATTGTACGCTGGTCATTAATGCTGCAGTGATCTGTTACACATATTGTACTAATCAGTTTAGAGCTACCGGGTATTAGGAAGTTGCATTCGCACAACGAGTACTTTCGACTAATCGAGAGTCGTTTGAAAACGACTACCCAGTTTTAGTCTCCTGGAATTTTACGATCTCTCGAACTCCACTCGTCCCACCAACAGCGCTAGCCATGCGTGCGGAAGACGTTGCGATAATCGATTACTTCTCGCTTGCGGACAATTTTCTGGATGATATTTCGTAATAGCATTAACTAAACGTAATTTCCGAACTCACACTATCAACGTGTGGGGAATTTTTAGTGTATGGTGGATAATAGATTTCATAAAACAAGGAATGAAATTTCAAATTTAAAAACTGGGCTGTGAAGCAACAAACAGTTTTAAAAACAATTCAAAAAAACAAATACACATTCACAACATATGTACATAATTATGTTTACATGTCACATAGTAGTGTCTCAATCTGTAAGCCACTTTCTGCTATTGTTGATGCCTTCGCAAAGATTATTACAGTCCCTTGTAGCTTTCTGAAGGGGAAGTCAGAAGTTATGTACTTAGTTTTCGATCCTATTGAAATATTGTGTCTCACATATACTCAATAACGCAGTGACCGCACCAGCAGTTAACTTCGTATTCGAGTGCAACCTAGACTGCTCGAGGAAGATAGAAGTCTTTGGGTGAAGCTTCATTCGTCCAATTTTTTTTTCCATATTTCCTTGTCGAATTGTCAGTCCTATCATTGTACGCAATAGTAATAGAGTCCTGGTAATTGAGACAGATGACTTTCCGACAATTTTAAGGTCAAGAACTAAATTAGTTACTACATTAGTCTTCGAATTACCATGTATACGCCATGTTGTCCCTCTAGGATGGTGATAGAACACAAGATATTTCGTGCCAGATATACTGAAAATAGCCCTGTATGAAAGAACTGCGCTATAGGACTGAGGAAGGTACATTCGCATTACGAACTCTCTAGATTATCAGTCGTAAAACGAGACTTCACTTTAGAATGCGAGACATGTACCATATCTAGAAATGAAGTGGATCATCACCACTTGTGCTAAGATGTAGGAGGTTGGAGAAAGGATACATTTGACTCTCAGGCCGTGTTCGGGGACAAAAGTTAAGAATGCATAATGTTCTCAGGCAATAAAGTTTTTTTTTTATGTTGAACTTCTTGTAAATCACTTAATATCATAGATACCATCGATTGCGTGTGAACGTGCTCCATTAGTATTGAAAAGTTGTTAAGTCTTCTGGGTATAAGGAATGTGGATTCGCGGAAGGTGACATTCGACTAATCGAGACTCATTGCAGAACACGACTACGTTAACTGCTTGTAATTTTCGAGCTCTCAAACTTACGATGTTGAAGCGGCAGTAGTGAAGGGAAGGAAAGACTTTGAAGATGTGGAAATGGATTTTGTACGATATGAACCATTTTCATATCAAGTGTTTTCGAGAAGCTATCTAATGAAAATTCGTTCCACGAATTCCGCGATTCTTTACAAGGAAAATAAAGCGATCGTGTCGTAGATTTGCCGTGGATAATGTATCTCCTAATGTACTGTTTACTTCTAACTACGAGAAATGCAAGTTGACGGAACGTTCAATTGCTTAAAAGCCGTTGTTACGCTAATTTTCACTGTACGTAACCTACAAACTATCGCATAAGCAGTACTTGGGCTGTGAGCAAAATATTTCAAAAATAGAGAGTATGGGATTGTCCCTTTCTAGTGTCTAGATAAAGATTTGCATTTTATACATATGTCAGAAAAAGCTAAATCACTCCTGATTCTCAAAGTATCATTGAAATGTCAACTTTATGATGAGTTTTTGGTACATTCGGAATTCTAAGACTAGTATTCATCCAATATTTTCCCGGAATTCTCAAATTTTATGTTAATTTCAACCCTTTGTTAGTAGAAGGTAATGGTGCAGAACGAAACCGCTCAGTTAATTCACCGTCGTAGTAGGTACGATTACGAATACCAGGGTTGTAGATACTACCAGAGCTTAATACTGGGCGATCGTGGTTTAGAGACTTTAGTTTAGTGCCACTATATTATTTTCAGTTCTGTGTTTTAAATTTCTTGGTGTTGATATGCCAATTATTTGAAAAATATTATTTTTTTTGTTTCAGGTAAGCTGATGAACTATAGAATCCTGACTAACTACACTGGGTAAGCTATATACTCGTATGTTAATATAGTGATAACGTGATCGATCATTATCACCGCATTCTGTAAGATAGGCATCTGCGATTAAGGGGCGATCCCGATCACTGCAATCCATGAAAAACAATGGTGCCAACTATGTTCACGTGGTTTCAACGTCGTATTGAGATTTGCATAAAATAAAAGATAACCAGTGTGAACAATTTTGTCAAGAGAGGGGAAGTGTTATTTGATTTGCTGTGTTAAATAAGGACAGCTTAACTATTCACTTCGCCACATCAAGAACAGAGTTGTTTTTTTTCTTGCTGGACAGCAGATTTTGTGAAACAGCCATTTTACGTATCAATCAACACGAAATGCGTTCAATTATTGAATAATAGTCTATTGGTGTCTGTTTTTTTTATTATGACTGCTGCCAGAATTATGTAATTTGTGCTTGGTTAATTGCAAATGCATATTTTGGAAGAAAATCTGAACGAAGAAAGGATATACGACCTCCAACTCCGATCCTCAGAGCCAAAACTTATCCTGAAGTTAAGGATCTCAGTTGCCGACTTTCATTACCTATATTCATCTCTCGAATAAATACATATCTCTTTGGAGGACTGCTGCGGGTATGGGGACGAACATGCAGGGAAACTCCACGTGATATTTCCCAAGATATTTTTTAACATTACAACAAGGAAAGAAATGCCGTATGTGATTGTGTACATTTTACACGCATCTGATATTGGACTTCAGAGCAACGAATCATAATTTGATAAACCATTGGAGTTGCACAAGGAATTTGGGTGCACAACCGTCGTTGACTCGTCGATAATGGTGTGCCTTGGCTTCTCCAATGCTGTCCTTTGTGAGCCACAGTCTCACTAACTGATCTTGTTTTGGTATAAACATTGCAAACTTCGTGTACTACTCTAATACAATTAGAAGGGTGTTGACAGTTCGTGGTCACGTGGTAATCCGAATACTGTAACATAAGATATAGTGAATACAATCAGAAGTTTCAGCATTTGCACATAGTTGTCTTTTCATACATAGAACAAATTAATCGCATGACCCAAATTAATGTGGATGAACGTCGTAACAACTTGGATAAAGTGAGGTTAAAATGCATTGTTGCGTGAACAGAAATTCAGAGCAGCGTGTACTGTTAATTTCGTTGTTGTTAAGCGGATGTAGTAGCTACGTTGTGACACGTTAGAGAGCGTGGTACGCGACAACACCGTCCCCTCCACATACGACTAGCAACCTCCTCCTAATTTTATGCGTACCTCCCAATCGTAATCGTGAACTGACATCTGACACTGAAACTATAAACTGCCTGTTTTATTATTATTATTATTATTATTATTATTATTATTATTATTTGATCTATAACTAAGCGGCTCTTTGCACGTTGCAGTTCCCCCTACATGCTTAGCAATTTACGGTTATTATTGTTTAAGAAGATAAATAAACTAAAAATAAAATGAAAGTAAATTTCAAGTGTAGTTATTTTAGTTTCTCAACACAAAAATTGTACTCATATATTTTCAATTCATTATAAACTCTTAATTAACCATCGCCCCTCTATCGGGTTTCCGTCATTCTTCATGTCCGGGTAAATTTTATTTAACAAACGACCGACGCATATAACAAATTATTCTGTCATTGTTTTAGTATGTTTGCGTGTATCACTAGCGATCATTTTGATAATTATTTTGAGTTGATAAATCAGAATTACCGGTACGATACTTGTACTGTAGGTACATTATTATCATTAACTTATTTTAAATATAATAAGTAACTAAATACTTTGTGTTAATAAATTTGCTCTTCGAGTTCCCAATCGCTGTGACTTATGTGGTTGAAAAAAATTGTTATATTTCTTTGCTGCTTTTAAAAGCAAATTCTCGTTTCCTGGAGAAATCTGATTTTTTCTTGACAGTAAATAGACCTTTTTATCTGCCCACTCCCAAGTTTTTGGATTTAATATTCATATTTTTTTAAGAATTAATACAAATTTAAATAAAATAAAAACATATAAGAAAAGAAAACGTTAATAGTTTCCTTTTTGCCAGTTCATGAAATTCACGTTTCGCATTTCGTATCTAATAGCTCAGTCAGATGTTACTCATATTTCTTTGGTTCCTAGAGCTGCTTGTGGAAAACGAAGTGACATCCTTGTCATAATTCGGAAGCTAACTGCACGTGCTTGTTAAGACGGTTCTTCCCAGCCTCTTGCACCCTGTTCCTAAGTGGGGGTCCTTAGTGCATGGTATGCCCGTGTGCCGATAATGGGATTGAATCAGTGGTGTCCTGACGAGACCTTGCGTCGTAGATGTTGTTCCTCTCTTTTGTGCGGGGGGGGGGGGGCGGCAAAAACACAAAAAGAAAATGTCCCTGATGTCTGTAAACCAATTAGCAGACTCACGATTCTAAAATACCGGTAGATACTTCTAATGTACTAGTAGTTACTTGCATTATCTCTGTGTGCAGGAGAAACCATACCACACTTTATTATTGTTATCACTTATTTTTGACCGATGCGGTTGTTTAATGACGAGGCCTTCCTGTTAATGCGAGGAGAAATGACGATTCCATAAGCGCATTCATAAATAGTAGGCGGCAGGAAAGACTCTAATACTTGCCAAATAATTGCGAAAATTATAGGTAATAAATAGGAAGCAAAAACACGACAGAAGACACATGTATGACTGAAAGGAGCGTACGTACATGGGCGAAAACATTTGTAAAATTCGAAACATCGATTTCTCGTCTGTTTTTTTCCAAATAAAAGGACACTCTACCGAATTACACAAATGGCTGTAGCGACTCAAAGATTCGTTGTATGCGAATTGCATCCTCACTGCACCTGGCGCCAATTTCATAGATATTTGGCGAGTTCTGTACAGAAAAGCAGTTCATTCGAATGCTACGATTCACGCTTTCAGTTCTCGTTTACATTCGTGTTCTATACGTCTTGTGATGAGGTTGCCTTCGCTGTCTCATGAGTCATCCCGTGAATAGGATCTACATACACCACTTCGTGCGTTGCTGGATGTATGGATGTCGTCATCTTGCATTTGCGCCAGAAGAAAAATGTTTAGTAAACTGACAGAATGACCTGGCTCAAAATTTTCAGTCGGTGTGACCTACTCCAGGATTCACGTCAGTGCATACTTCTAATTTAAGTCTGTCCTGCATCCTTGCCTGCAAGGGGATGATGTGTTGAGATATTTTTAGTAATGTGATTAATCGTGGCATACAATTCTGCTTTTATCTTAAATTTAGCATTGTAATGGAGCCCACATCTGCTTCGTAATCTGTTGAATTGAAAAAAGGTCTTAAGAAAGCAATCAGTTTAAAATTGACCCATCCCATTCAATTGATAAACAGGGTCATAGTTTAATCTATCTGTGTTGATCCACTCGTTGAAGTAAACATTTAAACTGTCCCATGATAGTTTCATTACACAAACATGTTACCAACATACGTCTGTTATATAAAGTTTGGTAATGGGTTTCAAGAAAATATTTTATTGTCATGTTACAAACATTTCAATTTTTTCATTTCAAGCATACATTATTCTATTTATTTCAATTAATATAGATTTAATAAATAATTATTTTAGAGCAATAAAGTAAAGTGTACAAGTTGGCGAGGAGGAATAATCTAAATTATTTGATAGAAAAAGTTGTAAAATTAATATCTAATCCATCTCCTTTATTTAATACAATATATGACATATTTTTAGAAACAATTTCTGATTAAACTAGAATACATACTACAGTAAAATTTGGTTGGTTAGATGTAGATATAACTCGCGATCTAATTGTAAGATGATAATTAAGTAATTAAAATTATGTAGAATATGTTAATGTCAAAAATTTATCTTAAGTAGAAACATGTTCATTTTTAAATATCAATAGAAAATATATAAAATATTATTAGTTAAATTATTTATAGTTGCAACCCTTGGAAGGCAGCGTGATATCATTTTCAGC
The DNA here is from genome assembly GCA_038098605.1 of Gryllus longicercus. Lineage (NCBI taxonomy): Eukaryota > Metazoa > Arthropoda > Insecta > Orthoptera > Gryllidae > Gryllus > Gryllus longicercus. The sequence goes on from JAZDUA010000869.1 coordinate 75,577, forward strand.
TCCACGCTAATTCCTGGTGTTGCCGTTTAGGTTTGTCTACACTTTATACTATTTAATCATTTCTCATGAAGTTGCCTGAACCGGCAAATACGTTACTACAAATTTATTTTAATCGTTCATTTTCATTTAAACAATATCTGACCCTCCTAACCCCGATTACGTTGATAGCCATTGGGTCACGCGACACCATGCCAAAGTCTCATATTTTCTAATAAATATATGTGATATTTTAAGCTCCTTGAAAATTCAAAGGGATGCATTAAACGCACCTAGAAGGTGGGGTAACGAAGGTGTAGCTATTTCGTTTTACTGTAGGCGTGTTCAAAACAGCGACCCTAGGGTGAAGCCCAGGATAGCCACTCGCATGTAGTTTGCCAATGGGACCATACGCTATACTGCAAGCTATATTGTGAAGAGACTAAGTTAGTAGGGCATGGAGTTTGGAAATAAGGGGCTGCCGCCACTGTCCGTCCAACGTAATACACTTGTCTTAAACAGATCTCTCACTCTTTAATGATAGGTCTCCTGATCTTATTTTCGAATTACTAATTCGTGGATAGTTTATGTGAGAGGATTAATGTTTTTAATCCAAAAAGGACAATGCCAAGACATTAGCCTTTTTCTTCTGGTTTGTTTGCAGGACTGCAGAACAATCTCTTTCAGCTTTGTCTCGAAAAAAAGTCAAAAACAAACGCCTCTCGAATCGCAATAGAAATCGCAATTTCAATCCGGACACAGGGGGCGGGGGTGTTAAGAAGGTGTGACCCCGGTATTTTTTCGAACCCCGATGCTCTGAATCGAGCACGTTGGGCAGGAAAGCCTGCATGATCATTGGAACAGGCTTCATGATTGTGTTTTTCGTACGATACAAGGCATTATTATTCTCCATATGCCAAATAGTAACCATATCGTTTAATTGAACACCGTTCAAGAGGGTGAGTTTATTCAGAAATACATTTCGAATACTTAAACATTAATAGGTACAATATTGAAGTTATTGTCGAAACATATCGAACGCGTCAATATCTGCGTATGATAATTAATTCATTTTCATAATAATTCATTTATTCATGAATAATCATGTCCAATTATGTCAGGCATTTGCACGGATGTATATACATTTTTTTGAAGAATATTGAATCCATAAATCTCTCTTTTAACACATACTACAATGTTAGTTAATAAGATATCATCGAAAGTGTGACCAATATTGAAGCAAAATTACAGTTTTACTTGCTATTTTTTTCTCTTAAATGTCCCTTACTCTATGTGTTCCTAATTGAATCTTTCGAATGAGAAATATAAAAACATTGTAAACCAGGAATATTATGCTTGTGAAGATCATTGTTTATAAAGCTGCAAATTAGCGTATACTTTCAGTATCTTTAAATTACTTAACCGCTAGCCACTCAGCTTCGAAAATTCTTATCGATCGATTGTCTTTGCTGTCGTGGAGCACGTCCCTTCGTCTCGTTCCCGCAGTTAAAGGAATGCTTACGAGAATTAAAGAGTATTGCGGGGAGCAGTAATGGCTTTTACGGCCAATAAAAACTCGCAGCAAAAGCAGAGGGCTGGGGCGACGGTTCGTAGTCGATCTAGAGAACAGTGAGTTGCAGCTGTTGGCGCGGCAGCTGTGACGCTTTATTTATATCTTCTAGAACAACCTGAAAATCGCACAATGTTGCTTTCTGCTGCACGATGTGTGGAAAAAGAAGTGGTATCACGCGGAATGTATATCTTCGGAGTTTTCACGGAATTCGCATTTTTTATTTCCTGTATTCTGAAGTGTTTCTGTGTTCAGTGATTTTAAAGGAGCTTTGCGAAGGGTTGGAAGCAGCAATTCTCATGCCGCAATGCGCATTATATAGAATTAAATGCTACAAGAAATAAATACTTGAAAATTGAAAAATTGAAAACTGCGTAGGCCTTCACATTACACAACGTTTTATTTTGAAATAGAATAACGAAAACTTTCAAGTTTTTCCATTTAGAAATAATAGAAAGATACTGGCATAGCAACTTCACACAATGTGATTACCTGATTCATGTATGCGTTGTTCTACAACTTGAGTTTATCATGAGCCGGAAGAAAGTCTGCCGTGATCGCAAGGAAAATAAGTTACTGATTTTTAAACTCGGCTTCTTGCTCCAATAAAATTGAAATTACCGGCACCTTTATTTCACAGCTAAATGTTCACTACAGCGCTATAAATAACGTAAGTCATAATAACAGCCGTTAATTTGCTGGTGCCTCGGCGGGTCCTTTGCCAGGTCATTCAGCCCGAGAGCTGCGGTAGGTCTGACGCAGTCTCTGCGCCCGTTATTACGAGCCTTGTTCCTTATTAGGGAAGTATCCGGCGAAAGGAGTCGTTGCTGTTTGCCTTCCGGTTGCCGTGTGAGAATGGAACTACGCTCGAAGAATTGCAACTAGGGAGTCAACAGAAAGGTAGTTGGGAGGCGGTCCACGAAGCTTTGAAATTAGTAGGAGACAACAAATGTATTATTGTTCCTAAAATTATTTCTATCAGGTTCAGCACTTCTTGTCAATTTTTACACTTGTTCTAACAGCCATTTAATGTGTATTATATGTTTCAATTAATTATTATTGGCCGTTGCAGCAAATGGTATTTATCTTTTATACAGTTTACCTGTTATACTTCTCCATACATCATATACAGTTTTTACTGTTTTTTATGATAAATAATTCAAGCCTTACACTGTTTCATTGTAAATGCTGACGTCTACCAAAAGAAAGGAGATTGTAGGAAGGTAACTCATGACATGGACTGGTGACCCTGTTATGGAGGCACCGATTTCATTGAATCTGTCACCCCATGGCTTCATTGAATCTGTCACCCCATGGCTTCGAACGAAACAACAATTTGACTATACCTTTATTGTCTATGAATTTATTTCTATATCTGGATGTAATATGCAAACCTGTGTCAATGATTCTCAAGAAATAAAAACATATTTGGAGTATATTCTATGGAGTTTAAAATTGTAGTTCCTTCAATTACTAACAGAGAATTCAGTTTCGCAGAAAATGCGAAAATGACTTGCGTAATCAGAAGCACATCCGGTAGCTGTTTATTGGTAATGAGATTTGAGAGTAAACTTGTATTATTTCAGTCAGAGATCTTAAGAAAACTAGGGAATTCTGGAGATTCGTGAACTTCTTTTAATTGCAGTCTGTGCAACGTCTACTTACTTTCTCCTACATAATTCATAGTACATTTCCTTTGGTAGGTATGGAAGCTTAGGTAGTATTATCCTTCCCGGACTTCTTGCTACTTTGCATGTTGCACCGCTACCTTCCATCATCCTGTTTCTCCCTTATTGAGCTGAGCGCTTCCAGCGGTTAATGTGGCGTAACGTGCTGCTAAGAAACTTCATTAACAATGGGAATGGTGTTAAATATGTAATTTCCATACTTCCTGCTGCAAAAATGTTTCGTGTTGAGACAATCTATAACCATATTGCATTCGCACCATAGTGCGAATTGTTTTGTTCCGCTCAAAAGTCCGTTTGTGTGTTTCACGTATCTGCGAGTCTGTGTTTGTTTCAATTATCTTGAAAAATATTTCTACAAACTTATTTACTGGTGAGAGTTGAGTTTGTCATACAAATGCTTATGTGAAGCTTTGCTGCTCTTGATGGGAATCTGACTCATAACTAAATCTGTCCAGGCTTAGTGAACTCTTCAAGGCATGTCGTCTTGCCGATATTCTCTAAAGCCTATAATGTAGCAAGATAGTCTTTTGCAGAAGGTACTTAATAGAAGGGCCTCATGGAATAAGAACAAATATTTAAAATTTTAGGGCTATTACTTTCTGAGATTGAGGTATCTAGTTCGCAAGTACAAGAAATAACGATATAAACATTTACAAGAATTAATGGTTTCCATTGATTTCGGTGCCATCTAGGGTCTCTAGACCAGAACTGATGTAACAATCTCTGAGACACCTTGATCTTTCCGATTTTTAAATGTCAAATTTCCGAATTTATAAAATTATTTTTTAATCATACCTATTCCACGAGGAACTCGACATTGTTAACTCTGCAACCTGGTGACTGGTTACGTACATTTTAGTGAATTTTATTGCGTATGTGCAAATGAAATCGAACATAATTATTCCCACTGAAAAAAGGAGAAAAAGTAAAGACCAATGTCGTCCGTGCAAGTAGCTGACTCGCATTATATTAGAAATCACGGACGTCTCGTAAATGTATTTTGGAAACGGTCCCGAGTACAACAGTCACAACAAATAGGATGTGATTGGCACGTTTTGTGTAGCTGAAGATGAAAAGGGAATTTGTGAGAAACTTAGAAGAGACTCAAGGAGTAATGGTTGGCATTTACTGACAACGAAATAAATGCCGACAGTGACTCTTCAAAATAGATATATGGGCCCATAGCATGTGTTGACTGATCTGTCAATTCTATCTCCTCGTAAGAAAATACATGAATTCTTCGCTTATGAACACTACTGTACGGCACATTTATTTTGACGTAACTGTCAATAATCTTTTCGTGAAAATTTATGTTAATGATAATTCATAACAGTTTGATATAATCTACTATGTTTCCCTTCCGGAAAATCGTGTAACACTTCACAACGTTTCGTAGTCGGATGTGACTTAATCATGAAGCAAACCTGATGATAAACTGATGTAAACACCAGTTACTGATGATGCAGAGACATCTGACTGCGACGCGTTCTGAACGAAATTAAAAGTAACATATTCATAATACAAGGAAGTTGATTGTCTTTAATATAATTATCTTGTTGAAGTTGATTGTCTTTAATAACATTATCCTAATATCGAAGTTTGAAATTTGGACAACTTTATTTGGTTTCATCGATGTTTTGTTAGCAATGTCGCTTTACTAATCGCGCCGGCGACGATGAAGACGGCGACGACGACGACGACGACGACGACGACGACGACGACGACGACGACGTCGTCGTTCGTGAACCCGGCGCCGGCAGTGCGTGCTGTTAGGCAACGAAGGGGGCGTGGCGCGGCGCGGCGCGGGTATGGCCCAGTATGGTCTTCAGCGTGGTCTTCGCGCGGCCCACGCCCCGCCAGCCGCGTGCCCTGCCTCGCAGCTCCGCCGCTCGCCGCTTCTGCTTGCGGAACAGGCACTGCGGCTAGGGCGGTGGGAACTTCGCTTGCTGGTTCACAGAGGCTGGTTGATGGGGCTAGGTTTACGCGAAAAAAAATAAATAAAATGAAGCCACACATAAGAGAATCTGTACATGAAACGAATTTAATTATTAGCAAAATTTAAATTTAAAAATTCAAACTTGTGAACTTTGTTAGTTCTTTTTGGCAAAATCAGAAATGTATTATGTTCCCCTTGAATTTTTAATTTGATTAATAAAGCTGGAAGACATTTGCAATGATGAAAGTTTGGATTGTAATTTTTAGTTTTCTGTGTATCGTGTGTATTTTTATACTCATCTTATAATAATTTTTTAATTTTTAGCATATCTTTTTTGGAGGGGGTAATATTTTAAGTCGATTCAACATAATCATTTATCATAAAATGCTTTTAGCCTAATTAAAATATTGAGTTTAAAATTTAATGAATACTTTATAGTTGTAAATTAAAAATAGTACAAATTTGTTTTTAAAATCGAATTGATTGATCAAATTCAAAGTTTGCAAAACGACGAATGATTAGGGTATTATATTTTTTATTCTACGATACAGATGAGAACAGATAGATTCAAATAAATCGCGTGATATCGATTTGCAAATTAAACAATCGCTTACATTCTCTCCCGGACTGAAGGAAGTCGACAGGATTTTACAAAATCTGTCTCAAGACTCTTCTACTTTTTCTTTTTATTAGATTTCTATTTTCTTTTTTGGTATTATTCTTTTTAGATATTTTCTTTCTCTTATGTACATATAACCGCGCCGTCTCTTGGCGCATGTAATCGGTCGATTCCCTATTCTTTTGTTTCTGGCATACTGTAATTGCGCGAAATGTCACAGTTTCTCACGATCACTCACATGGCACCTAGAGAGAGAACTCACTCCATCAACTCTTGTTTCCGATTGCGTTGGCCCCACTCCAATACGTGGAAGTCGCCATAGCACCGCTTATCAAGCGGAGTAAGAAAGAGATATTAGCTTTCCCACCCCTTTCCCAAACAGTCGAAGACATTTTCCATTCGTACTACGGGTTAAAAATCCAGCTAGAATCAGGATTCTATTCGTAACAATACTTTTAGATGGAGAATTTCCGTCATCCCCCTCGTCGATTCCCACGTCCCATCAACCAAGCTTTTTCACAGCAAGTGACTTTCGCCTATGATCGCGAATGTTGGTGAATTGAGGCAGAAGGCGGTCGTAGATTAGTAGTGGCCACTTCGATATCCTTTGGCAATTCCTACTACAACGATTACGGCCTTGAACGTGAAATAACGACCATCTGTACGATTCCAGTGTTTGTTGATATTCCAAATGTTTTTTTTAACGACATAGTGCCGAGCCCCAGTTACTTACATGCAGCGTTTATTGACGAGAATTGCCTCTCCTGAGCTGATATTGACTGGTTTCTGAAATACAGTGGATATAGATGTAGAGACAATCAGAAGGAGAGGAATTTGTTTATGATACCAAAGTAAATTTTCACCTCGTCCTTTTTTCTGAATTACATTAAAGTGAGATACTCTGATATGATTAATTCGGTGCAATTGGGTTTAGAGGGACATACCACATGTCACTTTACTACGATCTCATTACAGTTTCGCTCCAAATTAACTATTTGAAATCCACTGCTGAAATTCTAACAAAGGATGTGAATCTCACGCACAACGCGAGTACTGGTACAATAATTAAATCCTGGTAATTCAGCTATTCAATTCATTAGCACCAGTTATTTTTCGAGTATTTTCCCTGCCAAGTGTTTATTTACATGTTAATAAAATTTATGCAGATGGTTAGATAGTAGCTCTTCACTATCCCGTGTACTTTGTATCTTCCTGCAGCACGGCTTCATCAGTATTCGCCCCATTCCGTCATTATATATTTACGATTTTATGAACAAATGTATGCGATTAAGAATGTATTACAAGGGTTGTAATTAGTGGCCAGATTAAAAGAATCCGTTTCGCTTTTGTTAATCAAGAGGTGACCAAGAACTCGAAATAAGAAAATTCGAATTAAATGTTTTCTCTGAAATTAATAATTCGAGGGGTCGTTTATTGTCCAAATATTGCTCATGCTTGTCTGTTTTTAGATCTGCCGGTCTTCGTTTCCTTGTCTATGAATTTGAGAAAATGGAATCAAAGCTACTAGTTCCAATTTGCTTGCTACGAAATTAAACAAGGTGCAGCCTGTGTTTTACTGTTTCAGTGCGACCAATCTGGCTGGGTGGCATTTTGGTAAATCGAATGTAGGAAGTGAAAATGAAACACGTATCCCCTTTTATTCTTTTATGTGTTTATTACTCCTTTTAATGCTCTTTTCACAATAATTCTCCCCCTTTTTATTCGTTGTAGAAAGTATTGCTCCCAGTCCCGCCTGTATCGCTTCCATCGGTTTGGCCTCCTCTTACACGCAGCCCCCTACTGCATATCAGTCGCCAACTCTGCCGCTTCTGCTTTCTCCGGCGTCTCTACTGCCGCCGTCTTCGTTTCTATTTACTTTAAAACATCAGTGTTTAAAAACATCGATAGTTTTTTTATCGACGCATCATGTTTTAATTTTGAACATCGATATTTGGTTGTCGATGTGGCATCCCTAGCGAGTAGCCCAGTCGGCTTTTGCCGCGAGAAGGAAACTTAATTTCGCTAGATTGGCCTTCACTCTCTTAGTTTGGAAGTCCAAATCGCTTTTCGAAGATCGTAGCCAAGCCATGGAAAGAAGCTTATCGCAATAACATTTCATTAAAAATGTTGAAAAGTTCAAATCATCTTTCTTGTTAATAATTCTCCCACTCTACTCCTTATCAACGCTTTATAAGTTACTTTTATATTACAGCGGCCGGAGGAGTAGAAACTAGCACGTTGAGCTCGTGTGGTTGCAGGTGGTTTGCAAGCTGTTGGTATATCTTCGTGGCAGTTCTTACGAGGTCTTCCCAAAATTTGTTACTTGTAATAATGTCATTATTCTCCGTAATATTCCCCTTTGCGTTTGTTTTTTATTATCTTTCGAAGTTCGATCATTTGAAGCCGACGACACGGGAAGATCGTTAGCAGCCGGCCTGCTGTGAGTTAGTAGCGGTTCTCGCCATTTGCGCCACTTGAAGAGTCTGGACTTGCTGCGCACAATCCTGCAGCATTCTCCGCATTTCGCGCTTCGGTTCGAGCTCGCGTGAGCCTGGAAGTGTTAAACTGCCACTTCCGTTCTTTTCGGCGCTTTGTTGCGCTGTTGTACATGGTTCCAGGAACATCACTTGCTTGGTGGTAGTAGAAAATGCGGACGATAAAACCACAACGATAACACTAGGGAACAAGATTTTTACTTCCAGGAAGGTAAAGTACACAGCATAATCAATTGTATACGTATATTACGAATATCACATTAAAACGTCATATCACGTCACAATACACCGTACCTCTATATCGTATCATACCGTATTTTACTATTAATACAAATCATGCGGAACGGTACCTACAGCACGCGTGAAGTTCGTGATTAGTGTGCGTGTGCCACAAATACACGAATACATACAGTTATGTGGTTTTATAAAGTGAAATTTGGCAGCTAATCTATTGAATTGAATGGGTTTGATAAAATGCAAATCGTCATTTCACATCGAAAATGTGCAAATCAACCCATAAACTTAGTACGTTACAGTTGTGGAACATTTACTCCCAAACTTCAAAGGAAACAAATATATATGAAATTACAAAACTTGCGTATACTTCGGCCGTCGTAATCGCGATCAGGACAAACCATGGGCTTCTCATCAGTGTTGTGTCACCTGTACAATAAACCTTAGGTTGTGGTTGTATGAAAACTCAAATAATTGATATTCACTTTACCAATGTTGTGCAGAATACCAACAAATGCATTTTAATGACTGCATATTATTGTACGAATATGTGTGTATCCCCTTTTTAACTTCACATGAAGCTTGCTCATAAAATTTGGTAGTAATATTACCGGAGTGACAATAAGGAAATTTGTATAGGAATATGTTTATTTCAAATACTAAATGTTCATATCTTTTGAACCTTGTGTGATAGAAAAATTTTATAAATATTTTCGAAATCAACGTGATAGCTTCCTTTGAAATCACGTACTTTCATGTTGAAAGTATGAAACGTTTTTTTGTTCCCTCATGTAATTAAAACTATAAATAGGTTTTGTGAATGACCCTCTTTTGCCTGCCAAGTTCTTGGTACAAAGCGAATTATTCAAGGAAGGTCGTAATTTACGTAACGAACTCATGTGATAGATTGATAGGTTGATTCTTTGTATTTGATATTAAAGCAATGAAGAATTTACTTAGGGATACTACAATATCTTAAGTTCTACCTCTACTACCTTTTCCATGAAATGATAGGTACTTACGCAATACGAATGAAATAACCAGACGTTATAAGTAAATTACGAGCTTTTTAATTCCGATTTCACGGTATGTGGCTACTGCCATTGTGTATCATATCTGTGATAACGAATGATTTGAACATAAATGCCTAATTGTTTACAACTCTAAGCTATAATATCATAGAAGAGTATGATCTGCTTGGTCTTCTAATTAAAAGATATTATCCATTAATTAAGACATTTAAAAACAAGAAATGCTATTTATATTGGCATGCTTGCGGTACGTGTGTTGTTCTGTTGGGCCGCCGTTTTTGTGCTTTGTGTTGAAAATTCTCAGGTCATCTTGGTAGTAGACAATTTTCGCATACTTCATCCCCCCCTAAAAAAGTCCCAGAAAGTGAGACAATTCCACTCATTCAATTACTGGCTAAGGAAAATTTAATTAAACAAGAAATGAAGTTTATATCTATTAAAGAATTACTGAAAACTTTATCGCATTCTTACGACTTTCTTATTACTTTTGGCCTTTGTGGCACGGCTGGTGAACGAAATGAAGTCGTACCAGTTTTATTCCACTTGAATACACTTTCCACTTTTCCACGCCTTGTATAAACTCAGGGACAAGTGTAACAAAATCTATAGCGCACTCGTAGGTCTGAATAAATATTGGTCCTTCAGGGTACTATTTTAATTATGAAGTTTAAGGGTACTCGAAAAAGTTAGAATAATCGAAAATTCAAATTAACAAATATTAATTTACATTGCAAAATAAAATTAATAAAGCAAAGTTACTGTACACAAAAAGGAGCATGAAGGGAATCATACCTTAAGTATTGGACCGGGGAAGGTGGCTCAGGCTATCAACTGATGTCACTGCAGTGCCTCTAAACGGGAGGCCCTAGGTTCGAGTTCCAACGGTGGTAGGATTATTGACACTACCTTGTCAGCTATGTTGAATTCATTCGCAGTCTGGAGGTGAATTCTAGAGGTCGGCTTCTGTGATCTCTAGTTTTTCCCGCGGTTTCTCCGATGAACACCCGGCGAATACCGGAGCAGTACCCTAACAAACGGGTCACGGACCACGCGCGATCTTTCCTTTTTCTTCCTTGTATCACACCCCTTACACCTGTTACACTAACACGCCCTACACCAACACACATGCACACTAATTAATGTACGTTGGTAATTTAATGTTGAATGTCGAAGTTTATTATTTAAATCCTTTATTCTACCAACCATGATTAAAACATGTCCAGTTTGGGGATGAGCTGCCCCTAGACATCTCCAAAAATTAAAAACCATTTAAAATATAATTAAATGCTCCTTTCTTCATTTTTAACATTGAGATTCGCAGAGAATGAAAAGTGCCTTCATTAAACGACTACGAAACAAAAATAGCTCAAAATTTTTATCAAAACCTTCCCTCGTCGCCGTGCTTTTCAATCTTCAGTTTAATGCTGCATACCCACGTATCAAATCCAAGTATCCCAAAGACCTTTAAACCACCGTAATCTGCCATAACTGTCAATTTCAATTAAAATTGAAACAGACTTCAACCTGTCTTAATTTAACTTATTACAATTTTACGTTCTTCCGAGTAATAATAACCACTACTTATAGCTTTCCATCCAAAAGTCTAGAAAGTACGTTCTGTATTAACCTCCTTGAAGGACAAAGACTGTCGAGAAGAAATAAATTTTAAATAGGTGTAAATAACCCATTATAACTTGTGTAAAATAACAGGAGGTGCGGCGCCAGTGAGCCCATAAGCACGGATCGGCCCTGCGTGTATTAGGTTTCAAATTCACCAAAGATGTTCAAAAATTGTTAAAGAGTGACTCGTTATCGAAACATGTCGCTGGGTCCGAGTGGTTTTGAAGCTTGGTCCCATTCGGAGTGGCTCTCCCGCAGCCTGCACCCGCAGCACGCCCATTTCCAGAAAGCCTCTCTAAATAGGCTTCGCAAAGGTCAAGGTGGCTCCTTTTCCTGCTCGCTCTCCTTCGCCTCCCCAACCTTCCTCAACGCGCTTCAGCCAGATCCGCGTTTCCTGTCGATTCCGCGAACCCCCGCGCAGCAGCCGTGATCCCTGATCGCACGCCTCGTTAGAAGTAGGGATGCGGCATCGATGTCGATGTTTTCAAAATATCGATATTTTTGTATAAACGTCGATGTTTCAAACATACCGATAATCACCACCATAAAATATCGATGTTATATTAGGAGCGATGTTTTGTGATAGATATTTTTTCTTTTCCGATATTTTGTTTCTGATAAAAAAATCCCATAATCACAATAGTGTAAAAGTTAAAATATGAAATAATAACTGATCGTAACAGTTATTCATGTGTTGGAAGCAAAGGAACGTTATTTGCACTACATGCATCGTCGAGATGACCTCCACTCCCCTGTATTCCCTCCTTCATATTCATTTCGCACATTGAGATATAGTCAACAAATATGCTGTGGGCGTAAGGTCTGCCCCTTCTTACCGTACCGTTATATGGGGAATTGATATATATGATCTTTGTCAAATTACGTTTTAATTCTCACAAATTTAATGTTAGAGGTTACTAATCCAGTCTAAAAATCATCGATGTTAAAAAAAACTTTTAGTTGATATATTTTTAACTTCGATGCTTTCATTTTGAACATCGATGCTGGCTAACATCGATGTTTTCTTATCAATGTCGCATCACTTGTTAGTAGGCGCCCGGCGCATTCTGACTGCGGGGACTGGCGCGGGCTGGGCGCGCGGGAACAGTGGGTCGTAAAGCGGAGTGCACGGAGACTATTCCATTCATATTCACAATTAAGTCAATTACAAGTTATTATATTTATTTCTAGAGGGCAGACTTTTATAATCTAAAACATCGCCAAAATTGATCAATAATATGCTCTTTAAGTGTTTTTAGAATTCCCTAAAGCCAGAGAAAAATGACAAAAAATTTTATCAAAACCAGTTCAAATGAACAACTCAAGCAACTTTCTGGTCTAATCAAGTCGTTTTCTTTTTGTTCGAGTGACCTCAGATGGCCTACGTTTGATTTAAACTGTTTCTAAACAGGAAATCTCTGTCTTTAGTTATCGTGAAACCGGATGAACCGACAATGGCACAATGATGTGCGTCAGAGGAAACTTAGAGTACTAGTCACAACGGCAATCATTACAATTTCTGAGTGAAGAAATATAATAGGTTTCTCAGGAATAATGTGGAGAAATTTTGTTGCGTCTCGAAAATATTATTTGAAGGTAGTACCATTAAAATTATATTAAAATCGATGAAGCACACAATACTTTAAACATGTAAACATGGGCTTATTAGTCGAAGTGAACGAAAAATGCCTAAAAAGCTTATAAAAATGGGTCATTTCCTTTTGCTATAATACAAAATTAATGTCTATACTAAAAGGCATTGTACTGAAATGAATAGAAAAATATTACATTTAATTAAAATCCTCCCCCTATTTACTACATTATTGCTCACTTCACAGGGAGGAAAACGTGCCAATATTTATGATTCTCAGTCCTCTAGACTTTACACTCCCCCCTCTAGCCTTTTCCGGTCATATGTGAGAGGAATGTGATAATTAAAAATAATAATAGTAATGGAGCAATATTGGAAAGAGGCAGTGTGATCAGGAGAACCCCGAGAAAGCTTGTCGCGAATCCGATTTGTTAATCCCAAATCTCAGAATGATCTACTGGGATTTAAACCCACGATTACCCAGTGGTGCAGAATGAAGGGCCTTACCACTACATCTGGTAGCGCCCCAGTGAGTTAATATTGTTTGAATATAAATGGTTGAGGTAGTTAAGCTGCTCCAATTCACTATCTTGTTTCTAAGAGTCCTATGTTCCAATCTCTTCTTGGGCATGGATGTTGGTTACTTGCCCTTCCTGTGTGTATTGGAACCATAATATCAGGACGTACCTCGCATAACGCTAGAAAACACACTGGGATCATTTTAAATTTCTGAATTTACTAGAAAAAAATATGAAATCTAAACTTAACCTATTTTTACATTATATGGTGACAGGGCACAGGCGCGCTAGTTCTCGCCCGACGTGGATGAAAGGGACTTTCAGTTTTCACAAATAACCTTTTGCGGGCCACAATAAATAGCTAGTTGGACACGCCTGATCTAGTGTACGTCCCTAGTGCAGTGTTTAACGGTAACTGGCTTCGACTTAAAATGCCGTAAAACAGGCTCTGAATAGTACCTGTCTCTGTTTACTGTGTTTTTCCTTGGCCCATGGAAACTTTTTTTTTTTTAATTGTGTCGAATTAAATGTGTTATAATTGTTGTAATACTGTCTGAATAGAATATGTTGGTTTTAATTAACCTACCACAACGGAGTGAACTCTTTGTGCCTACGGTTACTAAACGAGATATTTGGTCCAGTGTCTGTTGGTTTGCCTTTGTCATATTTATTCTTCTAACGTCCATTTCAATTTTCCTATAAATTAAATGAAGATTACGTTATCGGTAATGACTTTGCATAGTGCGTCAAATTTGCCCCCGAAGACAGCTCTTAGGCCTATTTGGTATTGTGGCTAGCCCCCAACATGTCTTTATTCCTACCAATTTTGGGATTGTTACGTAATAAAAACAATCTATATTTATTTTTTAGGCCTTTATTGATAATGGACGACACCACCGAGAGAACGAAAGTACGCGTCCCCCAATATTTTTGGGTGTATGCGGAATGTCAGAGGGGACTCCCCGGCAATCTGTACCGTACCTATTGAATCGCCCTCCTCTTCCCCCAATTATCAGGTGCTGGTGACGCCCGTGCATGTTTATTAACATTGACAATATTTACATTCATTGTAAATCAATCTATTAAACCGAAAATATTATGTAGCAATGCCAGGTTAGTTTATATATTTATCATCCAAAAAATGTGTTGTAAAGCAATCATATTGTAATATGCATGTAAAGATTCACTGAACTCCAAAATAAATATTGTGGACAATCTTGGACATTGATTTAAGTCCTATTACAAAATGTTAACTTTCTACCTCCCAAACGTCATTTACAGGTTTTACTGTTGTTTGTAATAAATTATTTACAAATAAACTTTGATGAAAAGAGAAGTCGAATTCTCTGTTTATCTGTTTATTTCCATTTGAGAAATGACCCATTCTGCAATATGGAGTGGATGGTTCCTTCAATTCATTAATTTTGATTTATTATAATTAAGTATACATTATCTTTCTGTGATAACATAATTATTTTATAACGATGTTCCGTTGCGGGTAATGTATTCGGTTCTGTCTCATTCGCCTCGCGTTTTCTTTGAACAAATAGAATTTCGTGCGCAGAACATGAAGCAGCGTTTCTTATCAGTGCACTGAGAAGTGGGGAAGGTTATCATCAGCTGACTTCAGATTCTTGATGCTTTAATTGTGGGTTATGTTGGGGCATCTACGACGAGTATCGTCATACACCGCCTGTTCAACCGAAGCCTTTTCCGCAATGACTGAAGAACGGGATGTTTCAGCAGCTCCAAAGAAAATGTAAGTGCACGCCAAAATGGAAATTTTGTGAAAACCTATAATTATTAATCGCTTTCCATCATGCTAGGCCAGTCCCATAAAATTATAGATTTGAGTAAATTCTTCCGATGCACTTAGCTATGGTCATTAGTTTTGTGATGGAAATTCAGAGGGAATTGCTAATATTTTGACATGACTCATTTTCTGTAAATGAAGTTCGTATTGTTTACAGCTCGTGAAATAATTCTCTGTTCGCATAGTCTAAGTCCCACTCTTTGCAGTTTCATTCATGAAACGGCGTGTTTTATAGCGGTTGTGATCATTGTTATGCAAAAACCAACAAGAGGCTAAAAGGGGTTACAAGATGCAAGATCTTGCCAGACGGTAGACGTAAATTTTATTGACGCTTCGTGGCAAAACAAGAGTAGGAATGTTGCGCTAGGAACCTAGATGATAGCATCTTCACTGCAGTCATGCGAACGAATTGCGGCGAGAATGCTAGTTCCGCAGCGGTTGCTCTAACGCATGGAACGAGATCATTGCGTGCGTTTTACTGGAACTAATGCGACCTTGCCCGCCTGTGAATGGGTGACACACGACCATGTCAAGGCGGATACTGTGGCGTCAACAACGCGACGAAAACGCTCGTAAGGTCTTCTTATCCACTTGAGACTCTCAAGCACAAACTCTTTGAATTTCCTTTAACCGAAGAATACTAAAACTACATATCTTAATGGTCAAAATATATGTCAGGAAATTACTCTTGTGGCTCGATTTACAGGTACGTGCAGCATATGTCATTCTCTAAGACCCGTGCAAAAATACAGGAACAATATATCAAGACCGTTGATTTGAAAAAAAAATTGCTGAATTAGTGTTCAGTATACATACGCCTTATATATATATGTATATGATATGTATATATATATATATATATATATATATATATATATATATATATATATATAAAATTTTTTTTGCGTCGATTATCGCACATTGATTTTCATGTACCAGTATTCGCAAGTTGATACATTTCTGCATTTTATGCAACAATTTTATAAGCAGTTATTATTATTATTATTATTATTATTATTATTATTATTATTATTATTATTATTATTATTAACGTATGAATCTTCGAATTTAACAAAAACCCACGCCTTTCATTAACTAGTCTCTTACACGAAAGCTAACGCTTCATAAGTGTTTATATTCTGCCATGTACAAATTTTCATTTTATTGAATTAGAGCTGCCAATGTTATCAAAAATGACTTTATAATTTTTGTAAGGTTTAATGAGAACTGTTATTACAGAGGTCCACATTAGATTTGTCATATTAAGAGATTTATTAACATTTCTGAAGCCAAATTAATATGAATTGTGTCTTACAGAGAAAAATCTCTGTAGAAAAAAAAACTCCTTGAGATAAGGGACTTCACTTCACCTGCTGCCTTGTAGGGATTCTCGTTATCGAATAATCGTTAATGAAAGCGGATTACTTAGAGGAATCAAAAGGAAGCCTGCTCTACATATTAGTCGTCGAATTTCCGATACGAAGTTGACGTTTCAAAATCGTGGGAATGGATATCACGTTCTATAGAAGTTCTGAACCACATGAACTGTTGGAATTTTTATTAATAAATGTAAAATGATTTGAGTTATCTTATTTTTTTCGTGTAATTGCAGAATGTGATAAGTTTGTTTTAAACGTATAAAATATTGTTGGCCATATTTTAACGAGCCTTTCCAAAACCTTCCGGGAGAATGTTTCTGAAACTAATGGATGGTCAATATCTATTTTCTATTTAGTGTTTTGAAATATTTTTACTTTGATTTTGTTTTTGTAACATGCCATTTTTTTCTGTAATTACAATTTTCGTTGTACTTTAAAATGGAACTTAAAATAATGGATTCAGTTTCTTCTTTTTTAAGAATCGGAAATATGCTGGTAACGCGTCCTAGAGAAGAGAGACAAAGCTCTCGTAATCGAACCCTTCCGTTCAGCCGGAAGCACTCACGGAAGTCATGATTCACAAAGGAAATGAAAAGAGCTTCCTCGTCTACTGCTGTGTGACTCACTCTCATCGCGTGATGGTGGTGTCCGCAGAAAAATGTTCATGTGCCGAATTGATAAACGCGATTTAATATTGATATGATACCAGAGGTAGAAATCGGACCATACATTACCTGCTCAATCGACTGATACTGTAATGGAGAAAATGTGTAATAATAATAATAATAATAATAATAATAATAATAATAATAATTTCATACTGACCGTTCTTCTGAAAAAATTATTGCCACAGCAGGTTGTAAGGTCTAGACGAAAGTTCATTGTTTCTTGAATTAAATGCTTTCTCTTCTCAGATTCGTTCCACATCAGTTTTCAGATTAAAGCTAGTAGAAAGATCTTCTAATAATTTATTTGACCTAGTTAAAACCATCCAATACTATTTGGAAGTAATCAATGTTCAGTTAAGAATTCATAGATGTGTCGAATTAAGACATTTTTGGGTATTGCTGGATCAGAGAACTCGATCAACCAAAGACCTAAAGAAGGAGTAGCTACAACATTTCCCTCAAGCTAAGATATTTATATTATGCGTTATATTTACATTTTTGGTTCTTAAAAAAACAGTAAACACATTGCGGTCCTGTGAATTTACTTAGTGAAATTCTACCATGTAAAATGAATGGAAACCTGACAATCACTGGAACTAGCGGGCCTATACGTTTTCACCCGGTTCTACCACGAAGGCTTGTGTATTCATGGTGTGATTTGAGAACGCTCCTATTAACTGTAAGCTTGACTGTCGTAAGAGTTAACTGTTTTCCATGTACAGCAATTGCATGATTCAGTACTCTCATACACGCTTATCGGTATGATAGGATAATAAGAAACCCCACACCTTTAGGTTATATATATATATATATATATATATATATATATATATATATATATATATATATATATATATTGTCTGCTTAATGGATAACTTTATTTCTGTGGAAATTCACTGTTTTATAGAATACAATATTCGTCACATTTTTAGTTCGAAAATAGGTACAAAGATAACATGAGTTGTTGAGTTGTAGTATTGTATGAGTTGTTTCGCGGAGTTGAGTAATTGCTTTGCGGATTGCGTTTCAGCGCTTTGTTTATGCATTCTATTCGAAATATATAATGTAATCTTACGTGATGTTATGCGATTTGTGGTCTTTTACTGTGATGTGTCAACTGATCTGTACGCAGCAGAACACAGTCGCTGGCAGTGTCTATTAAACCTAATCAGTCACCCACAGAAGGAATACTTCATGGCCATGCCTTGTTACAGAATACCATCAGACCTGTGGACAAAATGCCTGAATTTTGTACCCAACGATGGAGCAGACTTCACCTTTCCAAACAAACAAGTCTAGTCTGGTCGGTCATGTTTTTTACACAAGCGAAATCGGATGGAAATGATACCTTGTGAAACAACCTTTATCTATCACGTAAGTCTGGGCCGCAGTTATTTGGGGACGTGTACACCCTCATGTTCCTCTGCCGATTCGGAAAATTGGTGCTCGCCCACATTTACTCCGGCATTTAAAAGTCGCGTGCAAACATTTGCATGGAATTTATCTGGCGGCCGGCCTTCGAAATTGTCAGCGTGCGTGGGTGCGGCCGCAGCCGCAGCTGTGGAAAACGCGATGCATCGTGCAGTCCGCGAGGCTCCCGCTGCACCACGCCACCCCCGCACGCCGCACGCCAACCGCCGCGCGGCCGCCTCCGTCGCCGCTGGAGATAGGAATCGATCATGTGTGACCGTGAAACGACGTGACGGGCAAGGGCGGCTGCGGAAATTATTTATGAGTGGGGCATTTAAAACAATTCAAAGGAAACCATTATTTTAGTTCAATGCATTTATGATATGAATTGATCAATTCGTATATTACATTCAATTAGTATAATTTAATGGGTAAACAGTTGAAAATATATTTAAAAGTTTTTATACGAATTAATTTCTGTTATTTTCTTGCTAGAAATGATTTGAATTTTAAATATGAAGGCACATAGCGTGTTATATCGTCAAAATATAAAATTGTTAATAGTATTTAAATCAAATTTATAAATATATTTGAAGTTCGTTAATAATGTTTTCAAGCTCTTTGTGAATTCGGTACATTTTCAATAAACAGCACCTACCCTCTTGGGATCCAGCATTGCCTGACGGTTACTGACATTTGTGACATTTGTATTTCTTGGGAATTATTAATTAAGGATTGCGCAGGTATCAACCAGACTAGTATATTACAATATAAATTTTAATAAAAAGATAACAGCCATATACGTGTTTCAGGATTAATTCTTCCCCTCTTCGGCGGCTCTACAATGATGAAAATGAACGAACAAATATAATAAACATTTGAATAAACAAAGAAATACAAATTGACATTAAAATTATTTGTATAAATAGAGTACATACCCAAGTAAGTTCTTGGAAATGCATTTGAGGATAAAATCATATGGTTTCTATGTTATAAAGTACGTATATTTTGATAAAGTAGTATACTGTCGATGAATGACATACAAAGCCGGCCTTTGTGACCTTGGCAACTCGAAGGAGTGTGTATGTAGCCGACGGCTGCAGGTTGGAGCCCGGCGAAAGGAATGTGTGTTTTCACCATGCAGTTGTGGTTTGGTCGTTTGCTCAGACGTATTACGAAACACTCCTGTAGCTTCGCCCTGTATCATCCATTATTCGTCTTTCAACAAACTACCATTGCCGTCAATTTTCAAGAGGAGACAGATCATGAAAACGTAAGGACCTTCTACACTCAGAAACAAGTTTTCGTAATCAAATATAATACAAGAATCATATGCTGAAACATTTTTAGGGTTGTAAGGCGAGTGTTCATTAAGAACCCAGGCCTGGAATCGAACCCAGGATTGATCAGTGGAAAGTGAACACGCTAACAAACGAGCCACCGATGGCCCTTCATCAAGGTGCAAGTAAAATATAAATGAAAATTACGTATTAATTCAACAATGAATTTCCTAAGTTCTGTTGTCAGACGAAAGTAAATTCTCGTTATTCTCGGGAAGTAAAAAACTTCCCTTTACATCCAACAATGATTCAGTTGAGGAAAATACAGACGTTCTACATGCGTCACTTCAGTTTTTTTTAGGAAAGCGTAAATTCTTCACAACAAATAATTTTAATTCATAATTTTACCGCTGCTTAGAGTATTCATCGATGTGTCTTATTATATTTGTGGTAACCAATGCCATTAAGAAGTTTTGTAAATGTTTATTTTTTAACTGTTTTGGCAGTTAAAACGTTATTTTATTATAAACACCGCTACAGGATCAAATTAATCCCCCGCCCCCCGGGAACAATGTTAGATGCATGCCTCCATGTACATGAATGAATAAACCAGTTCTAAAACCGTCCACGATTTTTGGGCGATTTATCGTTCGTTGGATGCATGTTTCGAAACGCCGATGTTCGGTCGGCGATGCACCTCTTGCACGTCCGCCCATGCGCGTGCTTGGCCGGTGCTTCGCTTGGGCGTGACCGTCGCTGCCGCTGCCGCAGTCGCCGGCGCCGCCGCCGGCGCCGCCAGCCCGGAAGGGCGCCGGCGGTGCGCTATCGCGATGGCGCGTGGGCGGCGCCGCCCCGCTGACCGAGTGGCGCTCGCGTGTCGACCTCGAGCGCCCGCTCCCCGCCGCGCACCTCTGGCACCCGCCCCGCCCCGCCCCGCCCCGCCCCGCCCCGCCCCGCAAAGCCCCTCCCCGCCCAGCCCCGCCCCTCCCCGCCCCGCCAGGAGGCCGGCCCCGCCGCCCGAAGCGGTGCTCTCGCGCCCGGGGGCCCCTCGCGGGGCGCTGCGGCCGCCGTCGTTTCGTGGACTTTGCGCCTCCGGTATCCACACTCGCCGCTCTCGTCGTCATACCAGAATATGCATTTTTAAGTCTTCCCTTAATTTTCATTCCGTCAATTCCATTGTTAGATAGAATAATTTATAATCGATGGTTCAACCACATGTTCCGTTTCTAAACTATGAATGCCTGTAGTTCTTGACGCCTCTCGCCCAATCGTCTTCCATTATCGATACCGTTCTACGTCTCATTTCCTTCGTCGTAACCCATGCCGCCGCCCTCGCCACCCCGCCGTCCCCAGCCCCGCCACCCACGCCGCCCCCATCTCGACCGTCAGTGCCTGTTTTACCGCTCAGGTATTATTCGCAGTTCTAGCCTCTCCGTACCCCGTAGTGATGCGACATCGACAACTAAATATTGATATCTTCAAGCATCAATGTTCAAAATTAAAACATCGATATTAATAATACATTGAACAGAAAACATCGATGTTTGTAAATATCAAGGATTTAAAGTTGGTTTATTGGTCTCAAACATTAAATTCAATAATTTAATTTGACAGTGGCCCAGTTTATTAATTTATAATTAAATTTTAGATGAAAACGAAATTAAAAGCACGTAAACTCACAGTGATACCGTCAATTATTATTTCATTTTGTAGCATTAGCAAAATTATGATTAGGGGAAATTTTCATTCACAAATTTGAACACATCGGATTTAATATATCAATGTTTCTATAAAAACATCGACGTTTTTGAAAACATCAACATCGCTGTCGCAACCTTCTGTACTCGCGCTTTTTTCGCCCTCCTCGGACCCTGGTTTTCCGTCCTGCAATTAGCGCCCACGTATTCGCTGACAAGCCTCCCTTGCCGACTTTGCAGCCCATGCCGCTATTGCCGTTCTCAGTCGCGGGTGTTAACGCCGATGTCGCCGCCCACGCTTTTTTCACCGCCCTCGCTGCCCTCGTCTCCCAGTCTGTGAACAACGCTAGCGGCAAAACCGTTCAGCCGATTTTCTCCAAAATCGATATTCCCCGATCGATCTGGCTGATGTCGCGTCCCCCTTGAATTTGAAACCGATTTTTCAATTTGCGGAAACTGTACATGACCCCCTTGAGTCATTTTCCAAATTTTCAAAATAAGGCCCCTATCGTTTTTTGATTAAATTGTTATATTGTCGATGGATAGTGTGAAGAACCTATAAGAGAATAATGCGAAATCCTCATATTTCGAAATTTGCAAAAATTATTACAAAAAACTTTCTTCTTCCGTCTTCCTACGTCTACTTACAACTGCAATTATGAAGATAGAGATTTCTTCCCTTAATGAAATCTGTTCCTTAAAGATAGATTTTGAAATAAGATCACGTATACTTTTTCGAAAATTTGAGTTTTTTTTTGCGTAATTTTGCGTGCAAATAGGGCGACAAAGTACGTGCTGTTTTAGCACCACTAGTTTCTTATGCGGCTCTGCAATAACCGTCAATACCGCTTGCCTTTTCGTCGGCGACCTCTGCCTGCATTGACTGCACCTGCTCTTCCTCGTGGTATCCCTCCCCCTCCCTTACCACCCCTTCTCTTGCTGCACTTCCCGGTTCAGTGGCTGCGCCTCTCCCGCACTACCTCCCTCCCCCGCTCCCCCCGCCTCCTCCCACGCAACCCCTGCTCGGGGACGTCGTGCGTTATCGATGACTTTGATGTCCTTAAGTACGGCTCACGGTCAAAGAGAAGCGTTCATCAATTTTTTTGTGCACATGCTCTTTGTTCTGGAAGCGTCTTGCAATTCGTTAACAATTCCTGTATTTATTAACAAAAGGAGCACTCTGTATATATAGACGGCGTATCCTATGTGTACTGTCACGAAACGAGTAATTTTTAAAGCCCGTAGCCATATTGACTCTACATGCTTTGTTATACGATGACAAAAATTGTTTGCCGTGATATAAATAGTGCGTGTTCGTATTCACTTAATTTTATTGCCTTTGCTATTTAGGCCTGTTGGACATCTCCGAGATCGCGTAATCGTAACTTCGGTCTCTTTTTATCGCGCCTTTTACATTTAAGAGCAGTTTTGGTGGATAATTATCGTTCATTATTTCGCTTTTTTAAACTCTTTCCTGAACTAAGATAATGTTAGGTTCTCTTCTAATATGATTATCACAGCCCCATATAGATTCCATTGGCCCTGAGCCTATCTTTTGTGACCCCCCCACCCGCAATTTCTCTCCCCATATGATTTATTTCAAATTATCAAAAGAGTATTGATTCGATGTGAACTGAATAAAGAATTAAAAAATACAGAATAAATAAATGGAGAAAGAACATAGTCTATTGGATTCCTCCCCTCCTTATGAACGGGCCATTGATATTTCCTGAGTTGTTCCCAATAGCCGCTACCATTTACGGCCTCTCAGAACTTTATTTTACCCCCTCGAATGTGGCTATTAAGTTTTTTTTTCTAATCGTCCATCATTCACATACATGCAGAATAACTACCATTGCAATTGCCTTCAGAAAACTGTTCTCTCTTCTCTCGTACACGTTCTCTTGGAAATAAGCCAGTCTCCTCTCTGTTCTTCGGCATATATTCTCGTAGTCATTTCGTCGAAATGCAGTGGTTCATCAATGAAGTTAGGAGCACGGATGCTGAATGGCATGTGACGTCGTTTTTGACAATCGTTTTACTGAAATTACATTTGCTTATTAGTGATAAATCGATAATATAGAGGGTCCTACTTCATCTCCTATGGAGCCCCTTTGAAACAGCTTAAGTGAGATGATGTTTATTTATGCCGAAGTAATGTTATAAACAGTGCAGGTATTGATTGGCTAACGTGTAAAACAATTCCTAAAAGCTCTACAATATTTCTGTTTGAATATTTCAATGATACCAGTGTTATTCTAATGAAATCTCAATCACCAAAATGATGTACTGAAAGATATGGTTCTATTTTGTCAGCTGACTCACGTGAACAAACTATGATATTCTGAGAGCATGTATACACGAAACAGTTCACTCCTTCTTTCCCATTCCCAAATTAAATATCTGTGTCCTGGTTGACAATAGTACTTACCCATAGATTTCGCTATTCTTCAACAAAGACAACTGTTTCCTTCCGAATCGACGAAGAAATTTCGTTTATGTATAGCAGGAAGGGAATAGTCTATTTTTTCGGTATGTATTTGTCATAGATATGAATTTAATAACGCAGTCTTTATGTCTCGGCTTCAAAATGACTGCGTTCTATTTGACAGTTTTGGCCAAAATTAGATTGACATGTTCAAATTCTTTTGTATAACCTACATGATTATATATCATATGAGAGTTTCCAATTCAGCCAAAATTTGCTCTTAATCAGAAATAATCTTGTCAATCGGACGTCGCAGTGTGGGTTGTCCAAATGAAACTGGCTCATCTGCCGTTTTGCCACAGACAGCGGACAATCTTGCCTTCCTTTCCTTTCAACCCATACTTTCACCCTTTCACCTACATGCAGTACAGTACCACACATGTGAGACCAATCGGGAGCATAGAGCGTGTCCCGGCTGGGGAGGTGCCCCATTGGTGGGAGATAGCTGAATGGGGAAAATCCCTCAAGCCGACATGTAGATCGGCGCCGGATCTCGCCATCCAGCGAGGAAAAGAAAGCGTCACGTCCCCTGATAAAAAACATGCACTATACTTACGAAAGTAATAACCGTAATAGTTGACTCGCCCGGAAACACGAAATAATCAACCAGCCCACCCGTCACCGTCACCCCTCTCTCCCAGCCCGGTCGTGCGCTACGTCAGCCACGCTGCCCCGCCCACGTCTTAATCAACCCAGGACACGCCTCCGTCGCCACCCACACCGCCCGTGCCGCACTGCACCGGCCGCGCCCCCGCCCCCGGCCCCGCCCCCACCTCTGACCGTCGCTCCACTGCCCTGCTGCCGGGCGGCTGACCTTCAGCGAAATGGGGTCAACTGCAGTATTTTGCAGCGCGCCCCGCACGTTGCCGCGCTGCGCCGCACGGGGAAGACTGTAAAGTTCCCGTTGGGTGTCAACAGGTCAAGTGCTGCGCATGGAATGCCCGTATTTCTCACCTGGCCATTCGATAATGTCGGCGCTAGACTGGCGTAGCGCAGATACGGACCGGAAAAAATGCTCGGAGTGAAACAATCTGCACGTATTTTAACCACTCATGTATGTCAGTTCAGATAAATAAGTTTGCTTGTCAGCTATTATGTATTTGAAGCGATTTTAGAAATACGTGGAGTGACCTGAAAATATTAGAACAATTACCATTTTATGTGGTTAATTTCGCGAATGTGTGCAAGTGTTCGAAAACATTGATTCGTTTCTCTGAATACTGTGACAATTGTTTGATAATTCAAAATTAGAATTTTGCTTCCGCATTATTTCTCCTGTTGTTAGTTTGTTTCCTCGGTTGCGTACTAAGCATTTCGGTATTATAGCTCCAAAACGAAACATGCTCTTTCCGGAATATGATGTTAAATTCTACCCCTTCTCAGATTAAAATTTTTAATGGTGAGTTGTATGTGATTGAGTCATTTACATGAATAAAACCTATTTAGCAAATGCAAAAGATAACGGTATAAATCAATAAGTATGCGCGCGTTCATTCTAATCGTCGGTTGGTTGGCTGTACAGCTTTGTGCACTTACCACCCTTCAGATGACATCGTTCTCTTTGCTAATGGTAGGTTTCGGGGTTATTACACAATGTACGCTTGAGTTGTTGCGACATAAACATGGCTGAAAACCTTATACTGAAATACTTTCAGCTCAACGTGAGAATGTTTTCCCTTGGCAACGTGTTTTAATAGTGGATTGATCCATTTACAAGCAGCCAAATAAGCATGCAGGACGAGAAAAGTGCATGATATCCAACTTCTTTCACTCGTGATCCCAATATTGACCTAATCCGTGCCCTGATTCTCAATAATCGATGAGTAAATATTAATGTCACGTCTAATTACCATCTGTTAGGTCCACTGAAAGATACTTTAAGAGGCCGACGATTTGATACAAAAACATTGAAAAGCATGGAGTCTTAAAAATCGTTTCATTGTAAATTTTGTACTGTTGTAAACAATTAAAACCAATAATTACAGATTCTTAATCACTTACCGTCGTATTTTATTATCCATTCGCACATTTCTAGAATTATGGTGTACTAATTCCTTCGTGACCTTTTTTTGTACAGAATAATGTTGACCAAACGTACGCGCATATTACAGTAAAATTTGCCCTGTCCATTTGCATGGCATATACTTGATGTTAAACGAGAAAAATACAGTTGAGTAACAAAATAAAGATACCTCGTGGTCCCAGGCATGATTTAAAGGCCAATTGACTTAGCTAAAAGGAATGACACGGTAACCCACAGCCAGATTTGGATGTGTGTCTTTCATGGTCGGATGACTCCATCTTAGTGGGCGGTGGACTCTCTGCAAATAAAAGTTGATGGTCAGTGCGACGTGCGTCGACAAGTGCTTAGCGTCTTTACTCTTCCCCACCCACTTTCGCCCACACGCAACCTTCACTAGCACATACGTCTTGCATCATCTGTCGCCCACTCCAATTGGCTTCCGCTCACTTAAACAACAGCTGCACAATTGTATGCAGTAGGAAAATGCCAAGAACGAAAACAGTGATGTGTTCACTTAAGATTAGAGGTTAGATGTAAACTGAAGTTGTGTTATGTTGTAACTACTTTCTCTATGAAATGCAAAGTTGAACCCGAACCTATTCTCATTTAGTAAGTTAGCAGTAAATTAGATCGAAACAAATGATATTACACCACCTACATATTTAAGACTCTTATCATCGGGCCTGCCGTATGATTAATTTAACTTCAGGCAAATACTGTTATTGCCTCTGGATCGACATACTCTTCTTTTTTGGGAGATGTTTTAACGATATTGTGAAGTGAGTAGTTAAGGAAGAGATCAACATTTGGGAAGTTGTGCAGTTTCCTGCTTTTTCGGAGTAATCCTGTTGAGATGGCCATGCATATACGTACAATCTCACCAAAGTTTGTATTTCATTTTCGGGGATGGGGAACCTACTCACTTGTTGGGCCCCTTCTACTTGCTTTATTAATCTTCGTTACAGCGCCTTCCCTTCTACCGTTGGTCTTTGCTCTGCTCCGTCCCGTTTGTCCCTTTAGTCAGAGATATCTAGCGGTCTAGCTTGTACATTGCTGTTTCGATCCGTGCCATCCCATCCAACGTGATCTTTTATTTATTACTCTTTATTTCCTTGGCATGAAGTGGATTATGTATTGGGTTATCTCGCTAATTCAAAGGCTTCGTTGATCTGTCCCGTCCTATACACGCATTTTGTATCCTATTGACGACTGAAGTCCATTATGTTACGTGTTTTCGGATTTTCTAACCCTCCCATCCACGAAATCGGAAATCTCTCCCCGTCCTTTCCTGTTTCTCCTTTTTCTTGCTCCTTCGAAGTTACCTGTAGAGTATATCAGCATATCTGTCTTAACTGTCTCTGACATTGTTGTCCCCGCTACCACACTATCACTGTCGCGTTCGCACCTTTCCTCTTCCACGAAATATTTTTTTCTGTCTTTACCTTCGGTCGTTTCTTTTTGTTTAGTTCATTCTTCTTTATTCAGACTTTCCAGCATAGTTCCCATAACTTTCAATGACATTGTTACCCACACTGTCCCACCATCACTGACACCCTTCGTGTACCACGAAATCTCACTTCACGTCCTTTCCTGTTTCTTCTTCTTCTTCTTCTTTCGAGGCCCCTGTCTGATTCTCTACAGCATATCCGCTTTAATTCTCACTGACATTGTTATTTACGTTGCCAAAATCAACTCCGTCCTTTTCGTCCGTTTCCTGTTCCGTGGAAACCCTTTCCGTCCTCTCTGTTGCTTCTCTTTCTCGTCCCTTTGTGGCCAATTTGACCTGCTCGTTCCATCTCGTATGTCTCGTGCTCCGCGCCCCGTCTCTTGCCCGCGTCGTGCATCTGTCGCGGCTGCCTGCGCCCCACCCCTTCCGCCCGTTTGTGTTCCGGCCCATCTCGCTCCGCGCGCGCTGACGCCGCCGCCGCCGACCGCCACGCCTCCGCGAAGGCGATTCCCTGGGCGAGCACGCGAGACGTCGCGCCGCGCTGATTTATTTACGTATTTATATACTTAACGTCAATTTAATTTTATTTATATTTAATTATTTAATTATATATAATTAAAATAAATATTTAATTATATTTAACGTTTATTTATATATTTAACGTCGACGTACTGTGGAGAGAAGGGCAAACTGTCCACATTTTCTTGAGCTCTGAGACTCTTACCATAACTCATATGCGTATGAAGTTGAATTATGAATACAGGTAGCTACGGTGGTTTTCGGTAAGAATTGATTAGGAAATATTCGCTCCTGTGCAAATGAAAACGATTTGCCAAAGGCAAATCAACTACTGATTTGGGTTATTTTCCTTCATATGCCCCTAAGTGAAGGAAGCGACTTACTTCCACGAGAACAGGGAGAATTGATTATTTGAAAAGCTATATCCCTCACTGTGCAGGGACAGTTGGACTGCCTTCTAGACTCCTCGCAGGAGTCCAATGCTTTTGAATTGCTTGGATGAAGGGGACCACTACGCAACGACATACTGCAGTATCTTCCACTGTAATCGGCCACGTAGTGCCAGCGGCCTGGCGTGCTGTCACATAGGTTTGTGTTGTATAACAAAGCCCGCACTTACATTGCCCAAGTGTGGAGTGATCTGCTTTGGCGTGTCCGCTGACGGACTTATTTCAATAGGGGTAACCATAAACGTATGACTCGCTGGTACACGTGCTTCAACATAAAAGTCCCTATAGAGGATATGTCACCCATTTATTACTCTTACTTCCTTTATATTCATTTGTTCGAACCAATAAATCATTACACAAATGAGTCTCTCACTTTCATTTGGGAAAGATTTATATTTCATTTTTGCTCCCTCACGTATTGTTATAATCCTCACACCAGCTCAGCGGTCTTAACTTCCAGGCAATATTATTTACAACCCATCAGTGCTGTCACAGTCACCACGACCACCGTGACTTATACTACCGTCATTATATATTATTACCTCCGGTGTCTGTTTCGTCACCATTGAAAACATTTCTGCCAACTTCAGCAATATAGACACCAGAATGACCACCATCACTATAGAATAAAATACACAGACTTCAGTATTGCTACTGCGACTAGCAGCAGCTTCAGAACCATCAACGTCATGGAGAATGGCACCAGTGCGATTGCCTTAAATATCCACTCTCAGTCTCACCCTCGCAATTGCTTCTCTGGTTGGTTGGTAGTTAGTGATTCCGAGGTCATGAAACCCGTGAGTGTGGTACATGTTTTCCTGGAGGGGGAGGCTGTGGTGGTGATCTTCCCCTGCTGGCGGGTGAGATCCGGCGCCGTCTTACTGTCGGCTAGCGGGGTTTCCCCAACTAGGTATCTTTCACCAGCGGAGCACCGTCCCAGCCGGGCAAGTTCTAAACTCCCGCCCGGTCTCCCGGCATGTGTGGTAGTGTAATGCACGTTAGTGTAAGTGTATGTGAGGGGTGAGGATAGGACAACGAAGAGGTAGGAAAGATCGCGCGCGGTCCGTGGCCCGTTTGTTCGGGAAGTGTTCCGGTATTCGCCTGGTGTTGATCGGAGAAACCACGGGAAACTACCGAACAGGAACGGGAACGAATTCTCCTCCAGACAGCGACTGAATTCGATCTAGCTGACAAGCTAAAAAAATCTTGCCACTGTCGGGACTCGGTCGTAGAACCTCCAAATCAGAGGCACTGCAGTAACATCAGTTGACGCACCGAGCCACCTCTCCCGTCCAATGGCTTCGCGTTCACCTTCACCACCACCCTGGACTATCTTCACTACAGCCTCCTTCGCTGCCTGCTCTCTGCCACTGCCGCCGTCGCCGCCGCCGGTTGACTGCAGCCGAGATTGATGCCGCGCGCCGGCCGCGTTTGGCTGCGAGCCACGCGGGACGCCCGCGGAGGCGGCGGCAGGCGCAGAGGATCGCGACCGCCGTGACGGCGCGCCGGCGGAGGCGGTAGTGGTGGTGATGGCGAGGGCGAAGGCGATGACGATGGCGGAGGCGGATGACGGCGACGGAGTGGTGGCGCCAGCATCGGTGGCGGAGCTGCCGGCCTGATCGGCGGTCGGCCAGATCGGTGAAGCGGAGCGGAGCGGAAGCGGGTGGGGTGGAGCGGGGCGGAGCTGGATGTGGTGGAGCGGGGCGAGTTGGAACGGGTTGGAGCTGAATGGGGTGGGGCTGGACTGAGGAGTAGCGCGATCCCTGGCGAGGCGGAGCGGACCTGGACTGGGTAATGCATAGTGGAACAGGGTAAAGCTGAGTGAGGTAAAGCAGGCCGGGGTAAAGCAGGTGGTTAAACTAGCGGGGGTAATATGGGGGTGGTAAAGGTGGCTGGGGTATAGTCGGGTGGCCTAGAGTCGAGTGGGGTACGCTGAGTGTAGTAATGGTATGTGCGGTGAAGGTGGGTGTGGTGCGTCGTGCAGTATTGCCAAAAGATGCTCTGTTCCTTTCTTCGCCTGGGCTGTACCACTTCCAAATACAAAGAACCTCTTTATGGACATTATACTTACATAGCTAAGATTGGCTTCCTGCAATTTAATATTTTCGTTCGTACTCAATGTGATAATAATAATAATTATTATTATTATAATAATTATAATAATCTATCATCCTTGACATGCTGTCCTCCAGAAGTTGAGATGTTTGACATCTTGTTTGTGTCCATTCCGAAATACACATTTGTATCTTCCCTACTACTAGTACTACTACTACTTCTATATTAACATTTATGTAACTCCTGTGTTTATTAATCAAGGAGAAGAGAAATGTAATGAATGGTAGCGAGACTTGTAAAGCCGGAATAATCAAGCATAATTTCTGGCTCCCTCCTTATGAATTTATTCATTAGCTCTTAATTACTGAGTACTTGGGAACGATGCCATAGCAAATTGTTTGATAACTTGAAAATTACGATGTATACGATCTTGCAAATCATACTTTGGAGGGAACTTTTTTGCAAATTGTGCTGACAAAATACTGTGTTAATGTGTATGTAGCACACTTATTATTCTCCCAATCACGTGCGTTATTCATGAGGAGGTAGAATATGAGATCGGTTTCGCCATTATGAGCAATTATCACAGCCCGTCGTTAGAAGTGAGCGGTTGAGTTTTCAAAAATAATTTGATGGGAACTACATTTTAGGATGAATAGATAGATAGATATAAAGTCAGGTATTCTGTTTCCTCTGCTTTAGAATGTTTTCCATTATTTTAGGAAAAATATGCTCTTTTAAGAAAATTACTCATTATTTTTAATAACTTAATTTGTGTGGTGAGGATCCATTCGTTCCCGCTCAACCTCTGTTCACTAAATATAATTAACAACATTTGAGATGAGTGGCAATCGATAAATAACTAAAGTTTCTCCTGTCGCCGCATATATTTATTATTATGATAATGAGCGCCTAATGACCAAGCCTTGTGGCCATACCTGGAAATGAATGATTGATTTTTGAAGCATGGGTGTTCATTAATGTACGAATGATAGAGCAATGATAGAATTAAAAGTGGGGAAGCAGGGGACGCTCGAGAAAACCAGAAGCGCAGCACTCTACACCACGAATTGCGCATCGATCGGCCGGCCGAGCGGAGTACAAACCCCACATTCCCACTGTCTCTGCTGCGACTGTGACCTGGAGCTCCTACGGTTCCATTACGACGGTGGCGGACTTTTGGTCCGCTAATATTGAGCTAGGTCGAATTCAATCACAGAGTGGAGCAGAATTCTTGTGGTCGGCTCTTCTGATCGGTAGTTTTCCATTGTTTATCCTATGAATACCAAACCCAAACCGGAGCAGTATTTTCGGACACGGGAGACGGACCGTGTGCGATCATTCTTTCCCTTATTTACTCTTACGATTACATGCTATACTGCACACATGTGCCCTACTACCACATATGTCGGGAACTTAGAATTTACCGACAGGGTGGTTACTTGCTGGGGAGATACATAGAGAGGGAAAACCACAAACTAATATGTTGGACGGCGCCGGATCTCACCATCCAGCGTGGGAGGAACACCGCCACTCCAAACAAAAAACATCACCTCTTGAAACATTAAAACGTTCATTACTCTTAACGAGACCAATCACTGTAGCAGTTGACGCGCCCATAAACATCAGTTACTCTACCGCATAGATCAATAGGGATTTGATCCGAGATCCCAGCGGTGGAAGGCGAGTAGTCTGACCGTTACATCAGATGTCGCCCGAACTATAAAGTGCACCTCTCGATGGAGTCCAAGCGTTGCAACTTACGTGTCTTATGCAGCGTCACCTACCTTCGACCTTTTCCGCGCTCCGCTGGTCCCCTCCGCCGCCGCCGCCGCCGCCGCCGCCGCCTCCGCCGGTGACAGGCTGACAGGTGTCGGCACGCGGGGACGACGTCCGGGCGCCGCGACGCCCGCAAATACGCTGGCCGGGGGCGGCGCCGGCGGTGGTTGCGTAGGCATGGGGCCAGCACCCACGCAGCCGACGAACCGGCCGGCGTCGCTTCGACGTGCCACTGGATCAGTGGAGTGGTGACCTGTGGTAAAGTGGACCACCCTCCTTGCGCCTGCGGACACCAACCAACCAATCGAATCCGATTAACTCCGTTGCGGGTCCATGTGGAAGCTGTTCACACAGCCAGTTCACCGGAAGTTTTCTTGGGGTTCTGCCCCTGGCTCTAGCTATCCCTCGCCCTTTCCTCTTTCCTTTTCTACAATTTCTCAATTATCAGCTATATCGATATCATTACCCTGGTGTAATAATAAAGGAAGAATATACCCAGCGAAGGAAACGCGTAGCCTTTGCCTGAGCGGCGGAGGCGCGGGAAGGCCAGCGCAGTACTCAGGCTGTCCCAGTGCCGCCGCCACCAGCGCCGCCCGCCAGCTGACACGCCCTTCTTCGCCTTCTTTTTGCGTGAAGCCAGTAATGGTCTGCAGTGCCGCCTCCGGCGTTGGAATGCGTGGATATGTGTTGCTGGTGCGACCCAAATGGTGCACAGTGCGAAAGTTTGCTCGGTCAGTGGGTCGAAATTCAGACGTCTTACTCGTACAACTAGTGTAAAATTATTAGTACTATTAATAAAATAGCGATTTTGTATAGGTACGACACTAGTAGATAGACTATGATTTAACGATATTCAAGACTGATGTACTATAAGAGAAGATGCATATTCATATTTTTTTCATTAAGCATATTTGCTTGGGAAACCACAATTAGTTTCCCCCGTAGTTTTGATTACTGATTTAGCGTGGAAATCTGTAAATGAACTTGTGATCGGTAAAAAGGTTTATTTTACGTGCAAAACTGCACGGGACAAACTTTGTATTTTCTCAATGGAGAAAATTCTAAAAGTCCGATGATTTTGCGGGAGGTCTTTGCGAGCTCTTTCTATCGAAGTTTGCATACTGCCAGAAAAAAGAAAAAAATAACCATATTTGGTTTATGTGTGGGTTTCTGAAGTCATTTACATTTAATTCACATCAGTGCATCTCATTTGTATGTCAGTATATTTCTAAACTTTATGGATTAATTTTTTATATCTTGCTACATTGCAAACGAATTTTCATTTTGTATCGGGGGACTCTTGGTAGTCCTTCACAGGTGTCAAATGTTTTGAAATCAGGGGAAAATTTAAATGCAGTAAAACAAACTGAAAAATGTCCAGGATAACGCGAGAAGATGAATTGTTCCTGCAAAAATTAAAAAAATAAGTGTATAGGTCCTACTTGACACTCAAGACAAGTGGAAAGGAAGAGAACTAGTCATCATTATTACTAGACTAGAAAGACAATTGAAGGTGAAACGTGAAATTCACATATTCAACGTCAATATGAATATATACTACGAGATCTCTGTTAAAGCTATGAATTTATTATAAAGACTATACCAAGTTCAGAGTAATCATAAGTAAAATGATACAGTTATTCACAAACTGTTGAGCTCTTGATCCATCAAAACGTTCTTATCCGCATTTTGCACTCGCTTTAATGGCACAGGGCATCAACTGATGTCATTGCAGTGCCTCTGACCTGCAGTTCCTAGTGTTTGAATCATGACGGTGGCAGATTTTCGACGCTAGCTTGGTGGAGGAAACTTCTATCGGCCGACTGCTCTGATTGGTAGTTTTCCGTGGTTTCGGCGATCAGCACCATGCGAATACCGGAGCAGTACCCTTACAAATGTGCCCCGGACCGTGCGTGTTCTGTCCTTCTTCCTTGTCCTATCCTCACACCTTTACATATCGAAGTGCAACTACACTATCACACATGTTAGAAGACCGGTCGGGAACTTGGTGCTTGTCCCGGCTGGGGCGCTGCCCCGCTAGTGGGAGATATCTGAGGGAACACCCCGCAAGCCTACGGGGAGGTCGGCGCAGAAGCTTCAGCGGGAAAAGATCACCGCTACCACCTGTGAGTTAAGTATACACTACACTTCACGGGACCAATGACCTAAGAGACCAGTGACCTAAGAGACCAGTCACCTAAGAGACCAGTCACCTAAGAGACCAGTGACCTAAGAGACCAGTGACCTAAGAGACCAGTGACCTAAGAGACCAGTCACCTAAGAGACCAGTGACCTAAGAGACCAGTGACCTAAGAGACCAGTGACCCAGGAGACCAGTGACCCAGGAGACCAGTGACCCAGGAGACCAGTGACCTAAGAGACCAGTGACCTAAGAGACCAGTGACCTAAGAGACCAGTGACCTAGGAGACCAGTGACCCAGGAGACCAGTGACCTAAGAGACCAGCAACCTACCCAGAGTTGACGTACCCAGAATTCCTAATCAATGCTTCAACGCATTTTGCCCGCGTGGACGGGACGCGGTGGCACTGCGCAGCGGTGGTTGTGGGCGGCGGGGGGCGGGGGCGCAGGCTGGGAGGCAGAGGCGCCGCGCCGGGGCGGCCATTGCCGCCGCGCCGCCTTTTTTGCCTCCGCGCCGCCGCGATTCGCAAAGTGCGGTTGCTGCACCGCAAATCAATTTGTCAGCATGTCCGCGAAGCTTTACTGCGCTATGGATCCGACGATGAATGCTCGCGCCCTCTGAAGAGCAGTTGCGTGGCAGTTGTTTATGGGGTGGTGTGATGTGTTACATTGTAAAAGCTGAGAGGTTGTGGATTTTGAAGCCTATATGCAGAGTAACTTCGAAGTTTCGGGCGTATGTAGAAATTGTCGATTCCATTCTTCCGTTCGTTGCTATTCATTTAAGGTGGTTGATGAATTGCACATTCGCGCAGTAGGTTTGACCATATGAGAATGCTAGAGTAGGCGCTTGTAAAAAGATAAATATAAATTAATTTCACTGGTAATGAGTGTGTAAGATTGAGTCAAATATTAATGTGTTTGTGGTATTCAAAGGATGAAAAACTGACATGAAAAGGATTTCTGGGAAGGATTGTAAAGGTGGGTAGTTGTGTTGAAGATTTAATGGGCGTTGCCTTAAGGCGAAAATTTTGTTATATTCCTCTGAAGCCCATGTAGACTTTATCCAACGTGTTCCAAACGGTCTATTTTTCCCAATGCTATTAAATACTTAGATGGTGAAAAGTTTGCTATGAGATGGCCAAAAATTTACATGAAGATTATCTTGCTTCAGTAACGTATTTGACACGGTTGTTTTAAACAGCAAACACTATTGTTTTGAATTCGATTCTCTCCGGATGTGCATTTTTATTACACACAAATCAAGCTCAGTATCCAACTTTTTTTGTTTTAACTTGCTCTCTGTGATTTTGAGAACAAACTACTGAAACGCACTCATGGCATCGACATAAACGATTCTCAACTTCTACGAGTAATAACGTTACAGGAGTTATTCAATTCATTAAATACGATACCTCTGTAAGCCATGGCCATCATCCAGCTCAGCACATTCAAGACTACCCAATGAATAAACATGATATGTTTCCCTCATCTCTAGCAACTATGTAACCTTGCAAACCTGTTCAAGTATCGAATTAAATACAAAATAAGTAATTTGATAACTATTTAATACTTCAAATGTAAAAACTGACTTGTAACAAAAGTAACTCTCATGTGACAAAGTGTCCTAAGCCCTTCATTCTTGTCTAAGGGTTAGTACGAGTACACCCTGAAGAGAGATGAGAATGAAGAGGGATGAGAATGCTGCCAAGTTGCGGCGTCTATCTCAGGGGCTTCAGATCTTCCCCTTGGGACAAAATGGAACAGTACATAATGGAAACTCCTCTCAAAATTCGCTTCAGTAAGGCAACTTTTTGTAGCCTGCCGCCGTACCGGCAGACCCAACCTTAACACGACAAAATAGTTTAGCGTTAGTCTTTAGAAGCTTCCATATCCTACAATGGTTTCTACTTGTTGCTTGTTTTGTGTATTATTATTATTATTATTATTATTATTATTATTATTATTATTATTGGTTACGTGATTTAATAGAATAACGATAATGTTTATACATTTATACGTGAGATATTTAAATCATACATGTCCCTTCAAATATTTTTCGAAGGTAAATATTTACAGCTTACGTTGAGTAATGAAATTATACTTTTAGGTTGTGCTTTACAGGGAGGACAAATTGTGTGCTAGTCAGGTGAAATACGACTCACTTGCAAGGCCTTCGGGTTGTGATGACGTTTGCAATACTGACCTGTTTACCCTGGGCGGTCTCTTTAAAACGTACAAAGACAAACGCCTCGCCTGCCGCCAAGATGGTGCTGGCACTGGTTTGTTGATGGTAATCGATACGAGTTAGGTCGTCGGCAATGTTTGTGTGGGTATGTTGACGTTGTTGTGAATGAACATAATCACACCCGTTGATCTTATGAAAGAGTTATTCATCCATGTATGAATCGTGGTGTAGAAGACATATTTAAAGAAAGCAGTTTCTTTTTGATGTCGAGGCCATTCACTTTTGGAGATTTCTTTTTAGGGTAGAAAGGATTGAATACAAAGGAGCTGTCGTCCGTGTAAAAGTCGATCTCGAAGCCAGTTGCTCCTTGAAAAAGTAGTTGCCTTTCCTTTTAGGAAAGTGGACTGTAGCGATAACCAGTTCCACCCCATTAAATGCCTGAAGAACAATAATTCAGAGATTATTGGAGTATTCTCCCTTAATTGGTTTTAATAGTGATATTAAGTGTGCACTAGTGTAAGAAAAAATTACAGGAATATAAACTTTTTTCTGGAACAGCTTCAAGTTGAAGAAAAGGAAAGCTAAATTTGACTTTTATGTCTCCTACATATGACACAAATTTTTCATAAGTTCAGTGAATATATCGTAAGACTTACGGAGCAAACCGAAAGTGTATTTTCAAGCTTTTGTTTGTACAAAGATGACCCCTAATTCTAATTAGAAACTTAGGTTATGAATTAGTTGTAGCGTTAAGCAGAGGTCTAATAGTGTTTGCATTATAACCAGATCTAAAGAAACACCTGAAATTATTTAAAGGGGATCACGACTCAAAATGTTCTCCCATTCGGTGAAACATTCAATAATTTCAAATTGGAATTCAATTTTTTAGTGGTGTTGCTTACTGCAGGTAACCGGAAGCCTTTCAATTCAAAACGAGGCCAAAAGTCACAATGCCTCTGTGTAAAACGTATCTGTTAACTGATACGCTTTGTGGAATCATTTCAAATTCCGAAATGGAGGGAATCTGGCTCCGAAACTTGTCTTTGTGGTAGATGTTTAGCTTGCTGAGGGGTGCAGCAAGCCTAGCGGCGCCGTTGGATCTACTTTATGGACGTCTGCTTGTTCTCTCCGCCGACCTTATCGCCATGTTTCTCAAAACACAGGCCTCAAACCTCTGGGAGAGTTTATGCAGAGTCCACTGTTACGCAACACAAGTCGAGACGGCACGTTTACACGAAGGGAACGCTATACGACGGAGGCGGCGGCGGCAGCGGCGACGGCGGCGGCGGTGGCAAAAACCGCGGAGAGGGAACAAGTCTCGCTTTCTTTCGCCCTGATCCCGATGTGGGCGGCATCACTTGCAGTCGCAGACAGAACTTTCACCACCGCCGCCCGTGGGTGTGCTCGGGCGTCGATGCCCGGCCTCTCCGGCGCGGGAGCTGGGCGGGCGGCGGAGGGGCGGGGCGGACGCTCCGAAGAGGTCGCAGAGCGTTGGCTGCAGTCGCCGTCTGGCCGAGAGAGGAGCAGCGGGTGGGTGGGAGGGGGGAGGGGCTGACGAGAAAGTTCGCTCGGCAGGAATGCGGAGACCCCGCTCTGGCCCCGACGGGGCCGCGGGGTTCGCAGACGGAGATCGCGACCACGAAGAGCGCAGGGATTCTCAGAATCGCTGCGGGCGGACTTTAAAGGATTTCGAGGTTCCCCGCCGCTCGACATCTTCGTTCCGATCTCTCCTTTTTATTGAATATTGAGAACAGTCTGTAGATTCTGTAGATTTATTTGAGACGTATGGACACGTCGTACATTGTTCTGTTTGAACCTGTCAAAAAATTTTCTTGAGAATTGTATTTTATTTATTTTAGTATTTAAAAAGTATGCGTAACATATCTCAATATGTAAAATTCTTCTCTGGAGCTTAATACTTGGAACATTTTTATGATTCCTTCAATTTGTGATTAAGACTTGTAACGTAGCTTCTTTTTTTATAGACGACACGTTTATTACCGATGTGTAAATTTTTTACCTACTATATATGTGATCTTTGTTTTCTGCTTCATGTATTAATGTCCTGTTTATACCAATAAATAATGATTTGAAAAAAAATAAAACGGACATTTAAATTCACCTAGAAGTAGGTGTCGCATTGTGCAGATAGTGCCTTACTTTGTGATCATGGAAAATGCAAACACAATTTCTGTGAACTAATGCGTTAATTAACAACGCTATGCGTACGTAAAAAAATGACTGAGAGTAATCAAGATAATTATTCTTCTTCATCGACGGTTTCTACCCCTTAGAGTTTGCCGTTTTCGATTTCCATAATTCTCGGTCCTCCCATTGACCCTCTTCCAATCCTTTCTCCTCCATTACTTCATGAATATATGACTTCCAGGTTAAACCAGGTCTACCTCTTCAACGTCTTCTTTCAGGTATCCAATTTAAAATTTGTTTTGGCCATCTCTCATTTCGCATCCTCTGGACATGTCCATACCATTGAAGAGCTTTATTTTCTAGTCTTCTGGTTATGGTTGTTTGAACCCCAGCTCTTTCCCACACCACTTCGTTTCTTATTTTATCCAGTCTTATCTGCAAAGATCTTCTCATAAAGTCGAGCTCTACCGACCGTATTCTGTCTCTACGGCGTTTTGTTAACGGCCACATTTCTGCTCCATATAATATAATACTTTCCACGATACTGTGGAATATGTGTCGTTTTGTGTCTTGCCTTAAAACACTATTCCATATAAGGCCATGCAGAGCTTTGATTGCATTCCTCCCCATTGCAAGTTAGTAGTTATATCTTCATCAGTTTTCCCATCGTCAGATAATTTCAGAAGTAAAACATGCCCCTTCAACCAAGACCGACTTTTTCCTCAAACGATAGACAACGAAAACCGAAGTTACAACTGCGGCGACGATATTGGAAGACACAGCGACATAGTCCATCCCTTCAGAAAGTCTTTGAGTGCGCCGAACCATAAAGTTCGCGTTGACATATCGCGTAAAAAACGCTGCTGTGGCCTGAAAACACGCGACCTTTGGCGGAAGTATCCGTCGGCGGGAGCAGATTTTGCTGCGCCACGAAAGGTCAGAGAAATGCGTGGAGCCGGAAGAGGTTAAAACGAAAAGCCACAGCTCTCCCTGGGGAATGAACACCAGGTCATTTTGATGAGGAACGTGTGCTAATTCTGTTTTTTTGCCTTACATCATTTGTTCAATATATCGACGGAAATGAAATGGAAAAACACAAGATGTCAAAAAACTTCGGGGAAAAGGAAAAAAATCTGCACACTTCTTGTTACGAGTATTTACTAGCTATTATTGTAAAACATGATATTAAGGGATTTACAAATGGGCTCATGACAGTATTATCAAATTTTATGGTATTTTCATTTATTTATTGTAAAGTGTAAAAAGTGTATCTATCGTTTTGGGGGTCAGCAAGAAGGCGTCCAGTTTTGATTTTGAAATTAGTTTGGAAAATCCAATTGTAGTAGTACACCATATTATACCGATGAATTGGATTAGGATACTAATTAAATCACAATGGGAAGAAGTTTCCATACTCTTTCACTGAAGCAATTTCGCACTGAAATTATAATGTATCACCAATGTTACTTTATATGTTTCTTCATTAGAGGAATTAAGTTAAACATGTAATAATAATTACCTACGTCAATAACAGATTGCAAAGACTTAACGATGTTGATTTTTTTGACTGCTTACCAATGTCTACAGACGCTGCACCAGTATCTGGAGAACTCCAATGGGAGGCTGTAAACGGCCGCAACCGAAATAAATTGAAATTTAATTGAAGAAAAATGTAATGCATATAAAAAGTAGCGGAACATACATTTGGCAGTATATAATGTCATTTTCTACAAGTTGTGTTGAAATATTTTCAGATTTTGTGTTATGGAAGTCTTTACTGCGAGAAGACGGATGGCTACGTCTTTTTTTTTTTATTAGAACTAGATCTGTGTACACGATATTCCTCCGTATGGAGACATATCCACAGTATAGAGTGGTCTAGACGCCGGTGTGCGGTAGTGTAAAGTGCCGGTAGACGGCGACAGAGTTTGTACAAAGAGACTTCGCATGGCGACGGTACCGATAAACTTTGAAAAATGGAACTGTCAATTAGGGATAATTAGGGATTTAATTTTACAGGGCCTAAATTTTGAAACTGTAACTCCTTACTCAAGCAAAGACGAAAAAATCCCTCACTGCCCCCTTCCTCTCCATGTTTGCATCTGTTACTGTAAATATGGATTTCCATCATTTGATTTTAAAAACTATTCATGAAATGATTGTTATACTTTTAAGAAGTAATGTGCAAGTAAATACATATGATTATAATTAAAAGTAATATAAATACCGACCACTTTACTTCCGTACTATTTAATAAAGGAAACATCCATTGTGTACACATATGTTGAGGCCCATGTTCTTACACTGTGGTGAAATCTCCGAGGCAGAGAGGTTATATCTATCCTGCCAGTGCGTCATGAAATTTGCCACTGACGACAATCCTTATTTGTTCTAATTTTGTATCGCTGCGAGGCGCTGTGCTGCCACCGACCGGGAGCGGTTTTGGCACAGATGTGGCAGGATTAATCGCGTACTATTTACTCTCAAGAAAAAAGTCAGCATCTTTTGAAGCGTCCAGTGACAACAGCTAACTCTTTGAGTATTCTCTGTCCGACTGAAAGACGTGTTGAAAAGATAGAAAACGTAGTGAATTGTGCAAAGAGTATTGTAGAATTTTTTTTTAAGTTCTTGATTCGATGAGATTGCAGTTTGTTTGACGGTTCCTTTCTACGAGGGAATTTCTAATTAGCTACAACTATCTGTATACTGAGTTATGTGAGAATGTCGTTTCATAAATCTGTTATCGACCATGTGAAAGAGCAAAAAATGTGCTTAATATCATATTGGTCAATAACACTGGAAGATTAATAATTTTCTGCCATCATATTAAAAACACTGATCTTCCTTGCACGTTCTCAGCGCGGAAGACTTCTGAATTACACGACTGCAATACAAATCCAAGTAAAGATACTGTTATTATTACAGTTTTACTACCAGTTCTTTTTCTCGTACATTTCACTAACTCTTGATTGTATAGATCTAACTGACGCGTGCGTATCTTGTCTTAGATCTAGGGAATTTTCAATCTCTCCTGTTTTATTAAAGGATAAAGGTAGCTAATGATGTTGCACACTCGCAG
This sequence comes from Gryllus longicercus, assembly GCA_038098605.1. Taxonomy (NCBI): domain Eukaryota; kingdom Metazoa; phylum Arthropoda; class Insecta; order Orthoptera; family Gryllidae; genus Gryllus; species Gryllus longicercus. Next base: position 117,414 of record JAZDUA010000869.1, read on the forward strand.
ATGTTTGATAGAGTACATTAACTACTGTACTGTTGACAAAATTACTTTTTTGGATTTTCAATTTATCTTAATACATTGCATTCTATACAGCACGTGAAGTATGGTATTTTTAAAGACATTTTCTCCTTAGTGGAGTTTTATCAGGGCTTACTAAATTGCTATCAGGTCTTTCTAAAACACTTAATAAAAATATACGCTTATGCTATTATCTGTCGTGGTAATGCGTTCTGTGTACACATGGCGTGTTGAACAACTCCATTCTGTCAACCAGAAATGACGTTTATGTAAACACGAAAGCCGCAGAAAAATTCGAAAAATTTGAAAAAAATTTCCTGTTTCAGAATAATACGTGTTTTTACTGACTGTTGCTCGCTGCGAGTTCCGATGTACGAGAATTCCCGGGAGAAAGTCATTTAAGCGAGGACACTGGCGGTGGTTTCGCGATTGCCGATGGGGCACGTGATCTCGGACTGTTGTGGCCCTTGGGGCTCCCTTTGCATCTGGCGGTGGGCGTTTGTCACGCCGGGCAGATGCAGGTGTCGGCGGCAGGCGGGGGCGGGTGAAGGAACTGGGCCAGTGACGGGCAGTGACGGGCGGCAAACGAGAAGTGTGAAGAGGAGAGAGGAGCAGGGGGCAGTGGCGAGCTCGCGTCTCTGGCGCGACTATTTTGTTGACAAACAGCTCAAGCTCGTCGATGCCTAAAATGTAAGAACACATATTTCGTAATGGGTCGGTTTTGAAATAGTGCCTTCAGAAAGATCATCTACCGAATTCTGGCAACATATATCTCAGAAATTAAATGAAAATTTCTTAAAACGACAGGAATTTGTTTAATTTGTATTAGATTGAAATGGAAACTTTTCAACGTGTTCTCTCTCTCTCCTCTCTCCTCTCTCTCCTCTCTCTTCTCTCTCCCCTCTCTCTTCTCTCTCCCCTCTCCTCATTCCTCTCTTTCCTCTCTCTTTCCTCTCTCTCCTCTCTTTCCTCTCTCTCCTCTCTCTTTCCTCTCTCTCCTCTCTCCTTTCTCTCCTCCTCTATCCTCTCTTTTCCTCTCTCCTCTCTTTGCCTCTCTCTCTCTCTCTCTTTCTCTCTCACACACACACGTGTAAAAATCTATGTAAGGGATCAAGCAGGAATTCTTTCGTGGTCGTTACGCCAGGCGAGTAAACAGAAGCTGTCTAACTATTTTCGTGTAAATGTGAAAATTTAGCATGTACTCCGCTCGATGATGTTAAATGTTCATCTCGCGAGTCGAAGGCAGGAGTCCCACCGTCGATGTGACAAATGCGCATGCGAATGGAGTAAAATTGGCCAAATCAAATCGGCCATTTTTTTGCTAAACCATCTTAACCAAACTACCTTAACACGTACACCTTTTTGAACTACCAACTGCGCATTCACCACGTGGGTGGGTAGTCGAGGGCAGGGACGAAACCATTCAGGCTAGTGAGAAGGGCTGTTGCGGTGGCGGATGGTGAGGGATAGTAGCACTAACGTAGTGAGTGACCGTCTTAGGTGTCTCCGTTGATGTCACTGCAATGCCTATGACCGGGAGGGCCTAGGGTTCGAGTCCCCAAGGTGGCATGAATTTCTAAACTAGCTACATAGCTACGACGAATTCAACTGCTGTCTGCAGGAGAATTCTAGCGGACATCTGCCCTGAACGCTAGTTTCCCGTAGTTTCTCCGATCACCGCCAGGCGTGGAAGACCCTAACAAACGGACCTCGTATTGCGCGCGACATTTCCTTCCTCTTCCTTGTTCTATCCTGGCTACCCCTTACTTACACACACACTTACATGCACTTTACTACCACACACGTCGGGAGCATAGAGCTTCACCCGGTTGGGGTGATGCCCCGCTTGTGTGGGATAACTTGGGGAAAACCCCGCTAACCGACGTGTAGGTCGGCGCCGAATCCATCGGGAGGTCAGTCACATACCACGATAAAACATGCACTAGACTTACGGAACTAATGATCGTTGTAGTTGCCGCGTCACAATCAATTATTCAAACGGTGAGGGGGACCAGGGGGGGGGAGAGGCGATAGCGAGCAGTGGCATGTCAGCGATGGGTAGAGCGGGGCCGGGCGCGGGGGGGGGGGGGCAGTGGCGCGACGGCGACTCGCGGCGAGGCGCGCCGGCGCCCAAGTGCGAGATGTGGTTGCACCTCGCGGGCCCGCAAATAGCCACACTGGCCGCGCGCCAGCACTCCACTGCGCTCTGGAGCCGCCGCCGCCGCCTGCCGTCGCCACTGCCCGCCTCGCAGCTGCCCGCCCACCCGTCGCCCGCCAGCCGCTGCCGGCCATGGCAGTGACAATAACCATTGTCAGTGCCACTCGCACTGCCATTGCCTCTGCCACGGCCACCGCGAGTGTTTTCACTACGTTGTTGGAGTCTTTCTTATTTTGGTTGGATATAAAATGAATTGCTTTGTACTTAAGCGGTGGAACTTTGGTATCATTTAACATTTTTACACTGTTTTCGTATACTACCACTTCTGATTTCCTGATAAATTTTCTTTTGGAAGGTATGTCTTTTATGATTTTTTTTGTTTGTTTGTTCGCTACATTTAGTAAACTTTCGGTAATTCTTGTCTTTTTCTACCAAGACGTTTCCTTTGTACAATATTTTCGTCTTTTTGCAACTGCAAATGCTGCTGCTACCGTTTCCATGGTCACTACAGCAACCTTGCTCTATTCGATATATTCTATGTTACTGTAATATGCACAATCTCAATGAGTACACATGACAATACAACTGTCTCCCACACTCACACTGTAAAAGGTATGCAAAATGAACACATTTGTAAAAGGCCTATTTTTCAATTTTGGTCATAAACACAAATTGCGCTGTGAACGTGCCTTACCAAAGCACTCGCCGATTCTGCGCGAGCTTCTCTGTTGCAGCTCTTTGCTGTCGCTACCTCTGTAGACGTCATTATCCTATCCACTTCTAATGCCACCCTCTTCCCCCAGCCATTGTCACTACTATCAGCTGCTACATCTCTTTCACCGTTATTGTCCTGTCGCTACCCACTCCACTTCCTCTACCTCTTCTGCAGTCACCGTCTCTACTACTGCCTCCCCAGTTCGACGACTTCATGATATAAATAGGTGCGGTCTTCAAATATGCATAAACTCGTATTTTCAGAAATGATTAAAATTGGACATGGAAATCCTCGGATTCAAAGCGACGCGTGTATTCATGCATTTCTCGCAAACGTGATTTAAATTGTCACTGCCTCCAACATCCAGTTATACGATGAAGATGTGTTGTGACTTTCATTTGCCGAAGAACTTTTACCCAGAAGGAATCCGTTGGCGCATAATACGCTCCCAGCGAATCCCCTCATTCCCTGCGGCCTCTCCGTCCCCACATGATCTCAGAGCAGTTCTGGCCATTGCCGCCGCATTCTCTCCCGCCAACTCTGCCCCGACGCCATTTCCGTTGCCCAGTCACCTTCCGTCACCTTCTACTCCATTTTCTGCCGTTGCTAAGTCACCTCCGTCCCCGCCTCTCCCGTCTACAGCTACGTCGTAGACTCTCTCGCGCGTCCGTTGCCGCTCTCGTTCCGAGCATCTGTTCCTCCTCATCCATCTCCACCGCCTACGCCGCTTCCGCCGCCTCCGCGCGCGTTCAAAGAGCCAGTGAACATACGAAGATGAAACTGCGAGTAAACAAGGTCAAAAGAGAACCCAGACCCTACCTCGAACTGTTTTTATTTCCATAGTTTCTCTAAACAGACGGGCGCAAGCTCGTTCCCAGGCCTGGCGGCGGCGGCGCCGTGGCGCCACATCACGTGGTCCCTCAGATTTAGCCGGTAGCCGCCTCCGGCGCCTCCAAGTAAAATGCTCGTCATTGATCAGTTGGCAACGGCGTTAAACTCTACGTGTTGGATGAAGAGAGAAAAAATTCGGCGTAATTCCCTGCGGAGGAGGAGAAGGAGAGGTTGTAGAGGAAGAAGAAGAGAAAGAACAGATTAGAAGAGATAAGAGAGTGGGCGTGGGAAGAGGGGAGCACAGTTTTGGAGGCCCGCCCGCCATGATGGGTGTCGTCCGGACGAGGTGGGGCAGGGCAAGAGGCGGCAGTGGTTCTTCGTCAGGGTGTCGAGATATACGATTCGTGATGAGAAGACGACTTCGGACTTTAGGCAAAGGCCTTTTAAAAAAAGTTATTTTATTTAGGTCTTTTTCAACATCTAGGTCATGTAGTGACCACTTTGATTTTTAAACTGTAGGAGGAACTCTAGGGAGAACACTCATGGACAACACGGATACACACAGATATCCATGACTTAGGCGGGATTCGAGCCGAGGTAGCTACGGCCCTTTAGCCTTAACGACCTCGGAATCCAGGCCGCCCATACCAATTTTGTTCGTGTAGGTCTGGGGTTTCAAACGGTGGTATATGTGTTATTTATTTACATAATGTGGGTATTAAAGCTTTTGAAAATGATGGCAGAATTGAGCAATTGTTTCACAAGTAAACCGACGACCTTGAAAATTCGCATCCAATACCACAAGCTAAGAATGTTGAAAGCAGGCAGGATGTAGCAGACGGAATATGTGGAGCGGATGGATTGCGTGGAGTAATGGAGGTAGTTCAGAGGTAGGCAGAGGGGGAGGGGAAGGCGTCTAGAGAACATTTTATTGTTCTTGTGTAATACATCTCTCTGGGATATTGGCTACCAAGGATGGAAAACTGATCCATGATGTTCCTGGAAGATGTACAGCGATGCCTAGTATGGGAACGTAGTAGACATTTACTTTTGCTTTCAGTATCTGAATGACTGGTGCATACATTAATACATTACGCGGTACTTGAACCCTTAATATTACCCCATACCAATTCCTGTACAGTCAAAAAATAGTGAATTAATGGAAAAGTGATGTATTAAAAACGGTTCGTTCAATTTCTTCATTTCAATATACATTTTTCTATTCATGGTGTGTCAAATCTTAAATTTATGTTCCTAATTCTCGAAATATTATCAATCCGATGATTGTTGCACCGCTGATAGATTTTTACGTTTGTATTTTATATCAACTGTTAATTTAATGTTTTCCTGCCAGTAATTAACCATTACTATGATTCACTGAACTGTTATTGAAAATGTATCGATGCCTCACTTTTTCAGAAATTCTTATTAAGGAATTAATTGATTTAAATATGATGTCACTACTAATTAAAAAAAATTACCCAAACGATTTCTGAAGTTGCGAAGTGTTTAATTTACAAAGGTGAGGTCCCATTTTTCCATGTGGTGAAAGTCGTCTCATTACTGAAGACATCTTGAGCAACGAAGCAGAACGAGAGTGTGGTGTGTAGTGGAGCGGATTAGGAGAGGTCCAATTCTTGGAACTTTATTATTTTAAAATTTTCGCTTTGTAAAACAAGGTAATTAATAGCTCTCTCGCTCTTTCGTCTCTTCCTCCTCCTCCTCCTCCTCCTCTCTCTCTCTCTCTCTCTCTCTCTCTCTCTCTCTCTCTCTCTCTCTGTTACAATTATTCCATTTACACATTTCATTCATTCATATATAAGTAATTTTTCTTATATTTGTTGAAGATTCATTATCCAAAATTGTGCAGTTTTCTTTGTTTTCTGAATAGAAAATGTTTTGCCCAAAGCGTTCGACAAATGTGCATGAATCGGTGCTTTATTTCCCGGAGGTTTGTCGTTGTGCTAGAAGGCCACTGCAACACGACATCCCGCCATTTTGCTTCGCGCCACTTACTTCCCTGCATTAATCATGGCCGATCGTTGTATTTGATAGTCTTTCTTCCTCTTGAAGTGCCAGCGTTATTTATTGCGTTAGTTTCTTCAAGTGACAGTTATGAAACTGCGGTTTTGAACTCGTTTCTTTACCCTCTAGGTGTTCTAGTTTTTTGGAAGTAAGGGAAGTTACGTATTCGAGAGTAAGATTTCTGATGGCATAACAGGAGATTGTTCTAGGGAGCCAAATAATTTCATTTCCGTAGTATTTTTTGGAAAATAAATTATGTGAATTGTTAGCCTATGTTCCCTATAATTGGAATAAAATAAAAACATCGTTTTGGCTTCTTGTCGTCTTTGCCGTCTGTATGAATTCTCGTCATTTACCAAACTACAACAATTACTAAACATCTGTACCGGTAATGGCCCTACGCTTGAGGTAATTTGTAGTGCTTCAAACATAATAACTCATGCTACTTGCTTCCTTTTTTATTTGTATTCTGTGAGGTAATATGAGGAGGTTATATTGTGTCAAAAAGAATGAACAGTATTTACGAATCCAAAAATACAAAAAGTAGGAGTTTGATTTTAATGATTGTCTTTTCTACTTAATTAACTTTTCAGTATTTATTAGATTGGCAAAAAATGACTTGTTAGTGTAAAGTTATTCATTACAGAAGTATTCTGTTGTAAATATTATAATGTAAACTGCATTCCAAAATATTGAAACTTCTGCATGGGTTTGCAATGGCTCCCTTGTAAGACTAACCACCGCACTGCCTGTTCGTGAGGTGACCTTTCTAGGTCGAAGGCGCATCAATGCAAGTTTGTGAATACACTTAAAGTTCCCCCTCTGGCTTTCTTGCACATGCGGCAAGCTGCACCAAAATAGCTTGGGCCCGTTATTTGTTTACCAACATTGCGAACACAAAGCAAATAGACAGGTTGCGCACTAGAATCTGAAAACTGTTACTGACATCGAGGGAACAATACTTCATTAACTGTTTACTCCAACCACGAAAGCGTCTCATTAGTCCCATATTCTAAAACTATATTTTGAACCATTTCAGTTTGAGGTTATGAATGCAATATGCTGTTCTGTAGAATCATTTATTTTGTATATTTTTAACGTGTCTTTAATAATGGCCTATTTTCTGCTTTCAAAATATTGATGTGCGGGGTGGGGGTGGGGTGGAAGGGAATTTAAGAGAAATTTGATGTGAGGGATGATTGTTATTGAATTCGAGTTTCCGAAATAAGGTATAATCTCTAAAAAAGGTTTTATCGTTTACATTTTTATTTTTATATCAATTTAGAAATAATATAGTGTTCTTTTAACAGTGAAGTTGCAATTTAATATTATCTTCATTATTTTGCTATAATTAACCCTATTTCTTTTCTTTACTTCTCTTTAAATTGCATCAAATGCTCGAGCAAATTTGACCTTCCATTTTTAAATTGCTTTTCACTTATCGTGGAAAGAGTATAAAAAACGGAAACGATATAAATATCAGAATTATGTCTCTGTGACATCAGTAAATCTGATAATTATTGAATTGCATCATTATGAAAGGTTGAATATTAGTAAACCAACATAAGGAACTACTCTGTCTGATGCCTGTCCCCAAGTGTCACTTGGTCTGTCGCCCCAATCTTCATAAGCGTTTTATGCGCAGTAATCTCTGAGCCAATCTTTCTACTAGTACTACTTTTTCTGTTAGGAATAGTTTGGAATGGAGCTCGACGAAAAGGTTTAATACATTACGTTTTATTAACCCTGGAATACACAGGCATAAACAACATGAGTAAATTGACAGGTGGGGTGCCACAGAACCCTAATTGAAAACACGATAAATTTAATTATTAGTCCTTGAACTAAGAACAGGACATAAAATTACATCAATTTTTCTTGCTTACTCATTGTCAAATCGAAATTAATACAGTGAATAGAATGGCAGATGACAGCCACACATCTTTCTTATGTACAATACAAGTAAGTATTTTACATTTGCAACAAAAATGTGTTTCCTTTCTTTGTTCTTGGACATACACCACACCTATTTTATTTTGGCAGTTCTCTTCTTAGGTCTCTAGTGATTTCAGACGATATTTCAATTCCAAATTTCACACTTCCTATTACGCAGATGGGGTTCTACATTACCCCAAAAATTAAGAACACATTAAGTAGTAAACGAACATGTACTACACGTGCACAGGCGCAAGGATGTCGTAGTCAAACGAGAATACGCGGAGTGTCACGAAAAAAGCTCAACCCCAGTGCGACTAGCGTCAATTCAGAGTACATCTGGGGTGCTTTGGCACCCGTCTGTATATTCCGGGGTTGATTCTTTATTGTTAATTTTGTTATATAAAATAACTAGTAATATATTATTTTAAAACCTATTTTTAATTTTTTAAACAATATTTCTCTACATTTTCAAATGGACGTTGTGCGCCCAACCGTCCAATGATCTTCTGTGAAATCGCCCTTGAGAAATGATCTTTTTTATGTCGACTGGTCGAGAGCAGTGGTTGCAAATTAATGTCCTGCGGAAGCCTTTTCAGGTTTTATGTGACTATTCAAACCAAATTCCGAACACTTATGAAATACTCACATACCCATTCAGCGGGGACGTACGCACATTCAGCTGTTGGACGAAAATCATATTTTAAAAGCCAATTGAAGTAAAGGAAAAAGTTTCATTCATCACATTAACTATAAAGTATATTGTATTGTAACTTAGTATGCAGACCAATTAAGCAATAAAATTAAATACGGGTGAAGTGGACATTATAAAGTTCAGTAACGTTCATGGCCCGGGTTGGGGGTCCGCAGAGGAAAAGTGTTTTTCGATAGATTCCGTGACGAACGAGGTTGGAGTATCACTGGTCCAGAGGCTCGGAAGCGGCGCGTCGGGCGCCTCCCCCCCTCCCCCCTCGTTCGCGTCGATCGCGCCCCGTCGCAGCGCCGCCTCCTGAAATAGCCCGGCCGCAGGTGCGGCGCCGCTGCCCAGTCGGTGAAGGTAGGCTCCCGAACAATCACGGTCGCCCCGAGGTCGAAGTCGCAGCAGCAGCCGTCACCGCCGGCGGCGGCACTGTAGTCCCAATTACCCGAAAAAACGGACAAAATTGTTATTAACTAAAGTGTCTAATTTACATGTTTTGAATGCCTTACATATCAATTGATTTTATTTCTTTCGCCTTTTCACAACTTTAACAAGTAGCGATCATTGCGGTTGTTTTAACTGTAGGGGGAATTGTAGAAAGAATACGTGAGGACAACACAGACATCTATGGCCGAGGCAGGAGTCGAACCCGCGATCCTTAGAGCGGAGGCAGCTACGGCCCTTCAGCCTTAACGACTTCGGCTATTCAGGCCGGCTGAACAATCGATTATTTCGTGTTTCCGGGCGAGGCAACTGCTATGGTCATCGTTCCCGTAAGCGTAGCGGGTTTTATCATGGGAGGTAGTGGCGTTTTTCCTGTGCTGATTTGTGAGATCCGACCCCGAGCTACACGTCAACTTGCGTGGTTTTCCTATTCAGGTGTCTCCCACCTGCGGAGCATCGCGCCAGCCGAGACATGGTCTAAGCTTCCAACCTGTGGTGTACTGCATGTAAATAAGGATGTAGTGCATGTGTGTAAAGATGGGGTGATGATAGATCGAGAAAAAGAAAGGGAAGATCACGCATGGCCCGTTCGTTGGGGAACTGCTGCAGTTTTGGTGTGCAGCCTGGTATTGATCGGAGGAACCACGTTAAACTACTGGTCAGAGCATCCGACCGCTACAATTCTCCAGTCAGAGGCTGAATTTGACCTTGCTATGTAGTTAGGTGTCGAAAATCCATCCACCATCCGGACTCTTCTAATACATCCCTACTGCAGTGATATCAGTTGCTCTGAGCCACCTCAGCAGGTCATTGGGTTTCGAACTGAAGGTCTTCCTAACAACTATGCTACAGTTGCGAATATCGTTTATTGAAAAAAAGACGCAGTGCAGACATTTTAAAAGCTCTTCGAAGGGCTTGCCATATCGCTCTTTCAGCGTGTAAAATAACTTTAGCTAAAAACCCGCTAAATTTAAGTCTCGACAATCCCGTCCAAATCGGATCCTATAGTTGGTTATCAGGGAAATACCTTCAGTAATGGGTAAACGTTACTGACACGGTCTCGTTGCACTCCTTGGTGGTAATTTGGGAGTCAAATTTTCTGGAAACGCTGGAAACCTCCAGGTGCACAAATTCCCTGTAATCTCGCCGGTATATGCGTTGAGACAATGGAGCATTCGCCAAGTATCCGGGCGTTATAAAAACAAATACGTCACCGGGCGTCGCAAATATTCGTCTCGGGCACGGAGCCTTTGCTCCACTCCTTCCACGGCCTCTTGCTTCCTGATCCGTGATATGGATCCAATTCAGGCACTCCTGAAACATTCTGACTTTTTCTGCGCCTACTGCAATGAACGAATCATTCATCTCGTGTTGTAACCTGTAAAAACCTATCTGATATTTGTGCAACTTTTCTCAGAATATTTGAAAGTTTAAGTGACCACAAGAAGACCTTAGAGATAAAAGAGGATATTCGTGAAAATATAAATCGCATTGCTGGCGATTTGCATGATTTGCAACAACTCTTGCCGGGAAAGTAAATACGGCGAAGTATAAAGGCCGACCTGGTGACATTGAACAAAGGCGGAAAGAACGTCTTGTTTTGCTTCTGGGAATAAATGTATCTTCACTATCTACGCATTTTTGTTAAAGCTCAATGGAATTTTATGGAGGAATGTAGATTTTTCTTGAAGAATACCATCGAATAATCATTTCCACGTTTCACAATATGGAGTAAATTCCTTCACGTGGGACACGATAAGGAAGAAGAGCTCGATGACTTTAAAAATCGAAGCCCTGTATTTTGCCCGGATTTTTCGCCAGCCTGAACCATAGTGTGCGGCCACCGTCACTGCACAGGCCCCCTTTCACGCCGCCGCTGGCACAGGCAGTGGCGTCGACGCGTCGTGCGTGGCTCTTCATTCAGCTCCGACGCTTCCCGACTTCTGTGCTGCGTGAATCGCTGGGGTTGAATGGTCCGCCGTCGCCGCTTAGCGAAGTCGGTGACAATGGCGCACGCGTTGCTAAAACCGAATGCTTAATGCCTTGAATTGGATGGAATTCAGTTTTTCGTTTTGGAGACTCGTGTAGCGACGCGTAGTCTTATCCCCCGACAGTTAATTTCGAATGCGCGGGCTCCGTTTCTGCTTTGGCAATGCCCCCATAGGAATGCAGTTTTCAGCAGTAAATGCTATGGGTTGTTTTTCGACATTTTAGCTGTTATCTTTCTTCGTCATTTTGTCCACGATGGGTTATCTTCGACTTGTCTATGTTATTGGTGTTGTTCTCGTTATCAATATGAGAAACGCCCAAAGTGGTTGATTAAGAATCATGCTACGCTTATCAGTGGTGTTCCTGGTGATCTTCCACTTCATATATCATCTCGACCAACGTCTTACACCCTAATAGCTCATATAATCCTGGCATTCTCAGCCCATTCTCTTCTTGGGTACCCCTCTCTCCTATATTCAGTATTCTCATACTTCTGTGACATTTTTTTCCCGTTGTCTTTCTGCATGCGATTTTCATCTTAGTTTTACTGAGTAATGTTCGCATTAGTGTAGGACAGTAGTCGGGGGACCAAGTAAAGTGTAGTTATAAAAGTTATTTTTCTTGTGTGCATATATGCACTCTGAACAAATCATATTGAACTCGTTACTTTCATTGCCCTGAAAATACATCGCTTCGATTAGTATTCTGAATGTCTAGAAGATGGAACATTCGGGGGCGAATTTTCATTCAGATATGTTGTTTTTCCGTTTTTGGCCCGAGCATCTCTTGGGTTGAATGGCCTTGCGCCACGAACTGGCGTAGATGGTGGCGATGACTTCCGAGCTAGGAACCTGAACGCCGTTAAAGACCCAGTGAATAGAGAATTAAATTCGTCTTCTTTTCATGCCATGGCACCTTCTCTTTCCCGTAACCACGTAATTTGGCCCTCGCGGGTGACAAGTTGGTTCCGAAAAAGTATAGTCATTGTTCCGATCTTTCATTTGCCTGAATAAAAAAAACGGACTCACCATATAAGCTGGTGGCCGGTAGTCCGCTCGTAGTCATTTGAAGCAATTCACCATTGCCTCCGCATCTTCGCGATTTTACAGTTACTTTTTGTCACAAACCGTACTATTCTCTATGTGACATTTAAAGAGTGAATAAAAGCAATATTTTAATGTTATTATTTAAAAGTAATACAAATGCCCGTGTAAACATACTATTTTGCTCTATGGATAAAGGGAAAGTGGGCGAAAACCATCTGGAAATGTTGGTAATTGGACCATATCTTACAGTTCTAATATTTTTACCATATCTCAGAGTATTCTCACAGATTACCAATTTTTTCACGCGATTGCAGTTCCCATGACAGCTTCTTTCAGAGCTTGCCCCCTCCCGAAGGTTGCTAGACTTGCCTGTTTTTTCGCCACCATAATACCCAACTCGTTTTGTGAAAAACGTCTGGATTTCCTACAGCACCCTGTGATTTTTTTCTCCCTTCTGTTGTATTCCGAGTTCTGTAGAATTGATTTAGTTGTTGCGCAAATAAAACATAATTTAGAATGTATAATCACATCAGCGTGTCTGCACAATGCTTTGAACAAATGCTATTTAAGCTATTTTGTAGAGAAACCCTTCGTTCCCTTACGGCAGTGGGTGAAGATTACTATTGTTCCGTAACATATTGTTCCAGAAGCTTGTCTTTTCGGTCAGTCGAATTGGCAGCACAGTACTTGATATAATACGAGAGAAAGTCTCCTTTGGTACGTTACAAAAGAACCCAAAACAAATATTTGTATTAATTGCATTGGAGAACGGATAACAACAGCTTTGTATTGAACTGGAATTAACAATCCTCCTCAACCATCGGAATCGGGGTTTGTTTGTCATGGACATTAAGTGATTTACATTTACCAGAAATAATTTTGGACGTACTATATTGAAACGCGGAGCGTTTCTCCAATCAATTAGAGACACAGAGTGTATTGGTATAATTACGTCCAGTTTTGAACTGCGCGGTATTAGCGGTAGTAGCGGCGACCGGCCGACGGGGACTAGAGAACGAATCCGCCGCCGTGGGCCGACGAGAGCGGGCGAGACATCGGCCGTTGGGGAGGCAGTTGGCCGTTGGCAGTGAGGAGTGTGAGACTGTGCGTGAAAGAGGTTGGCACGAAATCGGTGCTCGCGACAAAGAGGATTGAATTAAGTGAACTGATGATAGAAATACGGACAGGAAGCAGGTGAACGCAATATTGGCAGATGTCGGACTGTATAAACTAAAGATCGTGTTCGTGATATCGGAAACAGTGAAAACAGAAGTAAAACTGTAAATCGCGGAGCTGATGCCTGCACGAGTGGCGGCCACGTGCTCCATAGGGGTAATTAGGAGAGTGGAAGGGCACTGACGAATGGTGTTACGATATAACAAGAGATATACTGCAAGGGCAAGACGATCGTAATCTAGAGGCCGTCAATGCTCCAGCGGGACGACACTCACGATAATCAGCGTCAAAGCAGAGGGATTCGTGCCGCCGCCGCCGCGGGCCGACGACACGGGAGCACGCCTGACCAACCGTCCGGAGCGCCGAGCTGCATCGAAGGTCACCGACCGCCGCGGCCGTTGGCAATCGTCAGTGAACAAACGAGGTATTCACGGGGCCCGAGGTATGGTGAAATCTAGTTATAAACTGAGTTTTGGTACCAAAACGGGGAGTAATTGTATGTATGATAATGTACAGAATATGTGATTTTAAGAATAAATTGTGTTTGTGTTCAGACGAAATTCTAACTTTGATTTGCCAATGAATTGCCGAATCCTTAAGAGACCCATTCACGAGACAAGACACCCGTCCTTTCCAAATTTTATTGCAGTGAAAAGTACCGCCAATCAGGTACGTCACAATATGTATGAAATTATAGTGAAATCTGTCCAGACACACTTCACTTATTTGAACAATTACGACCAGCTCGTTGGCGGTTGGTATTGGAGTAATTCTATATTATGTGAGAAGCTGAAGTATCGTGGTTTTGCCCGGATATTTATCACAATCATTAAAAAACAACAACAAAGAAATATGAATTCAACCTACATTGCAAATATGTTGTAGTATATATGTATGATGTATGTTCATATTTCTCGCCACTCTTCGTACGTTCTTCCGCTCGACCCCGCCCCGCCGCTCCCCGTCCCGGCAACCCTGTTTTCCCCGTGTTCCCGTTCTCGCCTTGTGCCTATCCGATCGTACCCGACTCGATCCGATCCGACCCGATCCGATCCGTGCTAACTCGACCTGACGCGACCTCACTCCACCTGGTCGTATCCCTCCCGTCATCCCTGCATACGCAGTTCCTAAATACATACATGAATTGCAGGGTCGCATACAGCCAAAGTTCGTAAAAATCAAATTCATGGCTAACATGTTTAATCGGGAACAACCGTATGTTCTTCTCTAAGCCAAAGGGGTTCTGGTAAAATATCGTTTAAACTGTTTCTCGCGCTTAAGAGGAATTTTAAAACAAAAGTATATAAATGTTGGTTTTAATATTTATATAAATAGTTACATATTATTACTATATAACAATGATATAGTAATCCACTATATCCACTTCCTGTTTTTTAACAGTTATTTACTATTTACTTTGCTGTTACAGTGCTGTGTGTGTGTGTGTGTGTGTGTTAAATTTAATTCTGGCACGTATGAAATAAAATTTGAAGAGAATGTTCATCACCTAGCGCGATCGTCCATTTATTTCGGAAATGAAGATATATGCCAATATTCCGGCGTTCTTCCATATCGTTAAACCAGCTCAAGGCAAACTGACAGCGGCGTGTACATAATTGGTGGCACGTGTTAACAAAACTGTTTCATCACGAACGCTTCAACCATATCACGGACTCGTTGACACACTTCCGGCTCGAGCGGCTCACGTGACACACGAAATTCTATACAGTAGTAGGGCGGAACCGCGCTTTGCCCACATCAAAGCAGCAACCATGGGAGGGACCCCATTCCCATTACAACCAGGGTGGTCTGCTTTAAAGCAGCGCTACCTGAAATTTGTAAAATTGATTAAATAATAATAAAATATAGTTGATTTAAACCCATTATGTTTATATTTCATTTAGAATTTATTTTTCCGTATCGTGAAGCAAAAAGTGCGATAATCCAAAGCAGTATGATTAGAAATATGTGCTCCCGTGAAGGTTCCGTTTGCAGGGGAATATTTTGGCCACGAAAATATTTAAATTCCAAAGAGAAAATTGTAGCTACAAAGATGGATGTCTCGATACATATTCAAATAATAGGAATTGCAAATGACGTGTAAAAATTGTTTAATATATATTTTCGTAGAGTACTTTCCAGCTAAATATTACGAGAAAATCCTCATCTTATACTTTAGGTAGTGGTGAGAAAATTTGTAGTTATATTTTACCATAATTTTCGCCGTATACTTTTTGCTTCTTGGTACAATTTTGTGTGTGTGTGGGTGTGTATACACTCTACCTCCGTATACACACGTCATTTGCAATTTGAACACCTACTTAGTGTGAACTAATGAAGGAGACTCAGGTGATCGTGAATAACATAATAATGAAATCAAAATGTTTTTTGCATATCTAGTACAGAAAGTGAACCGAGCAATGTGGCTCAGGGAATAGCGCGCTGACTTCGCATTCGGGAGGCCCGAGTTCAATCCTCATGCCGGCTATCCTGACCGGATTTATCGTGGTTTCCCTCAGTTATCCAGGCAAATGCTGGGATGTTCTACAGTTAGGCCACGACCACGAAACCAGCGTTGCTAGCAGAATTCATGAACTACGTGAAGTAAGGAGGTTAAGTGAATTCGAGACATCGCGGGTTGCTTGGTCGGGTGGCCAACTTGGAACCCCAGGATCTAACGGCGTCGAGGCCAATTGCTCTTTACGGGACATAAATGGCTGAATTCAAATAGGAAGTGAGTGCATGGAGTACGAATGAAATGTTGGGTGACGAGGCGATGACAGGAGCTGAGTCCGACATTTTCAAATGGGTACGCCAAAACACTTTCTTGTTGCTTACATTATACTTCCCAAGTCTACTGACCATACGGGTACCGTAAAGTAACGTTTTCAAATCAGTAAATAGTGAAGGTGAGTACGACTTTCCATGCACGAGTGCTGATCAATTAATTTATATTGAACGTGCGTTTAATAAAAATGATAATAGAATGTTACCGATCTAAATAACACAGACTGTTGTTGCAACGGTAATCTCTGATATACAATAATTGTGTGCTCGAATTCAGCTTGCGGCATGGTTGTTGTCACCTTGTGGCTGTGAAGGGTGACCAAAGCAAACACTCCTCTCTCTCACGTATCACATGCATTTAAACCTATAAATCATTTTTATGCTCTCCCAAGCTAGCTGAAATTCAGTTCTATGTGGATCGTTGCAAACACCACAAAGGCGTATGGCATTAGATAAAGGGCATAATATTATGTGGAGTGTCACCGGCGCAAAGGAATGAAATTCAATTCCGAGTATTTTCACCTGAGTATCAATGCAAAAAT
This sequence comes from Gryllus longicercus, assembly GCA_038098605.1. Taxonomy (NCBI): domain Eukaryota; kingdom Metazoa; phylum Arthropoda; class Insecta; order Orthoptera; family Gryllidae; genus Gryllus; species Gryllus longicercus. The sequence goes on from JAZDUA010000869.1 coordinate 133,777, forward strand.
TCCAAAAAAAACTTCATTCCAGTGGATTGTCAGCTGAGCAATGGAAGAAGTGAATTGCAGTGCGCTGTCACTGACACAACGAAAATAATTCCATTCATGTGCTTTGTCACTGGAGTAGTGGCAAGAAATTCATTCTAGTACACTCTCTCTGGCGCAAAGGAAGGCCCTCTCTTCCAGTTCATTCATTGCAGTCGGGGGCTTAACTTCAGCAGTGGGGCGCACCCTTCCCCGGGCCCCCGGGCCCTCCGCGCCCCTCGTCGCTCGCACCGCGTCGGGAAGTCAAGTGCCGCGCCGCGGATCAATATGGCCTGGATACGTTTCCGCGCCCCCGCGCCCACCGCCGCCAGGGTCCGCCGGGCCCTCGCCGGGGCTCGCTCGCCGGTCTCCGGCTTCGCTCCCGGGCACCGCCCTCTCCGGGCCGCGCGCGGCGGGTCTGCCCCCGCGCCGGCTCTCACCGGCGGATGCCGCTACTGACTTCGTATCGATCGCGGTCATTGCAGTGAAAATGAATCGAGGAAACGCATGCTACGGGATCGGGGTACGAGTAATAAAGAAGCCGGAAATTAAATGACGAGTTTGTCAAAAACGGGAAGTGGAGATGAGAGTTGAAACTGGTGAGTCCAAGTTGAACATTCTCGACATACTTCTGCTTCTCCGCGTATTAAGATAATTAATATAAGTATTACTTAAAATATTCGAAACAATACTAGGAAACAAATCCATTGTTATAATGAACACATAATTTTTTCATAAAAATAATTGAGAAAGAAAAGGTGAACAATTGACTAAAGCTGTTGTGAACAAATCAAACTAAACGAAAATTACAAAAAAGAAATATCCATAAGTTCTAATTGTGCCTCCGGCATTCGTACAGGGGAAAAATATTATTTTTATTTTGCACTTAAAAATTCATATTAATGTGCTCGTAATATTTTGTATTATGTTAATATCAGGTTGGTTATTAAGAAACACGAAATTTTTGACATTAGTCAAACCTAAAATTAGGGTAAACGAATCCCATTTGAAAATGGTTTTGGAAAATAAATGAAAACGTAGAGAGGAAATTAATGTGTGAATATCAAGACAATTTTGCAAAAAAATTCGCCCTAAACAAGTATGACATTGCCTTGTGCCATTGTTTTCTAACTGTAGCTTTCTTTTTTGTTTATTTGGAGTATCGTTACCTTCCTAATTGTTATTGTTACCGTTCTCATGACATAATCTTGGTTGTTGCTGCTCTTGGGTGAATAATCTGGTTATCTGTTGCACCAAATTGCGTACTTGTTTCTTATGACATCAACATCAGCATTGTCTTTTCAGCCGATGTTGACAAACTCTGTATATTTTTGTTGCCATTATTTGTGTGCGCATGCCGCTGGGAAGATCACTACAAAACGCCGAAATGTTTGACGTCGTCTTCAAGCGTCAAAGTCATAACACGTCCCTGTTTATCATTTTTAGGTATATTTTGTGCAGATACACCAAATAAATGCTTTGTACCGAGTGGTAAAGTGTTTAGTAAGAATGTCCTCGTCTTAGTTTTAAAAGCGTGTCAATATTTAGCATTATCGGAGAAACCTTTGTTGACGTCACGACTCAAAACACCACCTCACGTTCTGAAACAAGAGCGCCGTTTTCGTAACTTGGCGTATCTCGCACGGAAGTCGTGAATATAAATGAGCAATGGTTTGAAGAAGAAACTAGGTCACGTTACGGGCAACATTGTGAGCGAATAATGGAAGGGGGTTCTTTATGACGGAAGCGGGATTTCTTTGATGTGGGAGGGACGGCTGACCTTTGGCTATTACGATCAGGCTCGCCTTGTCGAGTATGCAGTACCAACACGAAAGACATAGACGTGCGGGCTATCGAAACTGCGCACGAGTGTGCAGCCAACGGATGAGGCACTGAGATTGTGTGGGTCGTCTTTTGATGTGAACGAGGAATAATGATGGGGGAAAATGAATCACGCCAAGGCCGAGTGCGCGTTCGAATGTTGTTTTTTCTCTCGTGATGACTCATTTGATCACGGATGGCAACTCTGCGGCGTAGATACAGCGTGGGACTTACTCCAGGTGCTTCTTCGCCAGGAAGGTGCGTAGGCAGAGAATGATGGGGTTCTTTGGTGGAGTGGTTTCAATTTCCTGCATTTTTTCTGCATTCTTTCTTTTTATTATGGAGAAAATTAGAGCGTGTTGTCGCTTTAACAGGTACAACATCAGTAAATTGAGAAACTTAATAATACAGAAATAACAATAGAAGGTTGCTTCTAAGATTTTATACGAAAAGTAATGGAATTGAATATTATTATAGTGTATATTGCTATAATTAAGTGGAAGTTGTATAATTTTATGAATTGTTTGTCATTATATTACTCGTTGTTAAATAGTTGTTTAATCTGAATTTGTTTTCTGTTCGATGAAGACAACTGTAAAAAGGCGAACATGTTTCCAGAAAGAGGAAAGCGTCAAACTTAATCTCATAATCTTGTGGCTATACTATTTAAAGTACTTATCGTAAATACACATCACTGACCCAGATGTAGAACCTTGTTGCGTGAACTGCTCAGTGCAAGTTCGTTTCGTCGGAATTCTGTAACATCGCGAATTGTGCGATTTTTTCTCTCTTGCGATTGTGTAGTTTAAGAATCAGGGAAAGCATTACAAATTTCTTTGTTAATATCAGTGGTAACCATAAACAGAACTGCCTATCAATATCAAGGTTAATGAGAAAAAAAGTGATGTCGCTGATTTCTGATACTGGATCGTGAATATGTAAAGGAACAAGAAGAAAACAAACATGTGAATCGATTGTCCGATTGAAGGTATGGTCCCCTGGAAGAATCCTTGTCAACGATAACGAAACGTCTCACCTCTTCACGACCTTTTATTTTTTTTACTTGCTGTATTTAATGTATATCTGAATCCGTAGTTCGTATCTCCCCAAATTCTAATTAGAGGGTTAATGTTCAGAATATTCAAAATAGGTGAAAAAATCCGAAGTGGGAACAGCTTGTAAGCATTCTGCGAGCTTTATCCGAAATTGCATTAGCGAACTAGAGGTGGCTAAGGTGGATATGGAACGCTATATTGACGAGAAATAGCAGATATGTATATGTATACATGGATATAAATAGGGATTACATTAAATGGGAAGGGTCTAAGGCTAGTGAGGACAAAAATTTAATTTTGTGATTCACTGTGACTGTCGTAATTTTCCCTTGGCATGATACCGCCTAACCTAAATTCGCAGTAGTATACTTCAATTGACGCTTCGCTACCTACTTTCGAGGCTCCGACCTCCGATCTCCGATCTTTTCGATTTACGTAATGCAACTTTGAATCTGTGCAAAGCATAATTTCAAACGCATTATATGCCAAAATGTTTCTTGGGAAAACTCAAGATGTTTCATATTCGGACAATCAGGGTACTTAAGCATGCACTCGTAGCGCAATACTAAAATTAACCGGATGAACTTCAGAATGATGCTTTCATCCCGTTTCGTAAAACTTGAATCGCACCGCCTGGCTTTTAGACGTAGTATTAATAAGCTATTTCTATCATTAGACTTTTTAGCACTTCACCCGCAACATATACACTTCCTGAATTTAACAAACATCACTTTGCAGCTAGGTGCCACATGTATGCTTGATGTATTGAACGTCAGTTTGACGGAACTGATCACTTCCAGGCGAATGTCAGGTCAGCATACTATTTAATGGGACATGGGATTTTCTTTTTTCATCCCATTCCTTTCTCATCCACCTACCTCCACCTGGACTGGCAATTTTCTCCAGGGGACGTTAAAAGCACAAAAATTGAGAGAACGTTTAGAGATATGACGCAACTACATTTCTTGTTTTTGCAGCGGCTGTGTAATGAAACTGTTTAAGTAGTACGAATAAATTTAATTTGTATACATTAGTATTAAAAAGAAGGTCAGTAAGATATAATTAGTATTTTTTCAGGTATGTGTGTAGTATTTTTGTTCAATTGATTATTGTAAAGAATTGGTTTCATAGCTTGAAGACGACAATATATCAATATTGTCGAGACGCCGTGTATTTGAAGATTTAATTAAAAATGAGAATGTGAAAATCTCATTTTTTAAAACAACAAAAAAGGGGTTAATAAGAGATAAACAATATGACGCAACTAATTTGTTATATTTTTATTAACTGTGAAATGGATGCGTAATATTCGCACATGTGATCTGTGTCTGTTCCGGTCTGGGGCCCTCTGTTACTTGCTAAGTAGTCCCAATACAAAATGCAACTGAGCCATCAGTCTGAGTGAATCATGAAAACGTCATTGAAAAAGATTTCCTTTCCAATTTCAATGCAGATGGTAGATATTTTCCTTGTATATGGTGACGTGGAACCGTCTCAACTAGTACGCCCCCTCCATGATAACTTCCTTCTGAAACAGACTAAACAAAAATGAAGTCAACGACCACACTTGTCTGGAGTGAACGGCGTGTCGTGCGAGTTCTTTTAATTAGGGACCGTTTGTCTTGGGAGAGCCAAAGAAATTCTTATTCACAGTCGGTATGTGGGACTGATCTGCGGCATCCTCCTCTCCCATCAGTTCGCACCCTGTTTGGCATGCAAACCGTTCCCCCGCGTGTCCATCCGGGCCCCGTCTCGTTCGCAGGCAGGATGCCAGCGGAAAGGGGGCGGGCCGCGACCTATCGCCGCCTGAGGTCGACTGCGGTATCGACTGGGACCGGCCGTGGCCGCCGCGCCTCTTCCTCCTCCTTCACCTCCTTCACTCGGTTGCCATGCGCCGCCCTCCGCCCTCGACGCCGTCGCCGCCTCCCGCCCTCGCTTTTAACGTAATGGAGAGATAAAGCTGCGAGCGAAACGACTCCAAATTAAAAAGCCCACACGAAACGCCGTTCACTCGAGACAAAGGTGGGCGGCGACTCGGCGTCCTTTGCTTTCCGTCTTTTTCCGACTGGGAAGATATGCCTTAGAGGTGGCTTGGTGGTTGGGACGGTTCCCGTTACGATGTCCATGGAGAAAAGACCAAGAGAAAAACGGCCGAAAGAAAGATAGTCGCATGGTCTGAGAAGGTCATAAAGATATAAAACATCAATCAAAGTCATAACATTTTCAAGCAAAAGGTCGTTAGGGACTGCTAATATGATGGTATTTGTGTGTTCTAATTTTATGTAATGATCTACCGTAATAAATCGTAGTGCAAGGTAGAAATTGCAAAATAATGTATTGTAAACATCAGACAAAATTTGAAAGTATTTAATTATTGGAAATGTATGACGTCGGCCAGACAGACTAAATTTACTTTTATGATTGGAAAGATTCCAACAAAATTTGGTGGTACTTTCATTTGGAAGTTCTTCATCGATATTGTAATAATTAATTATCGCCATTCTCGAATAACGGGAAGTGTTTATAATTTCAGGAGTAAAGTGATTGCTTGCGAGTAAATTATTTTCTTATTTCACTGTTCACTTACTCCCTCTCAATACGATAAATTCTTCGTTGGTTACAGAGGATTTTTTTTATTACAAGAAGGCTTAATACTTCTCACCAAAAGGAATTTGCGTTATGGCATTTTGGTTATCATCCAAAAATATAAGAATTAAATCCTGATACCACAATAATAAAATATAAAACATTGTCCTGGACATTATATTCAAACTTGAACATGTTTTATTATTGTTTAGGACTTAGACATTTCACTTTGAACTATTAAACTTTGAAAATTTGGACACTTTTAGGTCGTACAGTATCTCTTGGAGATAGTACCTTCCAACCGGTAGTACATAGTGGATACAGAAAATATTTAAAATTGTGGACTAAACCATTCTGACCCTCCCATAAATATTTTTGAGGTAATATTTTGTTTAGGTTAGCTTGAAATAAAAATATGTATATTTAATATGAAAATACTCCGGATAAAATGCAATCGATTAAAAAATAAGTTGAAAAAATTACACTAAATGGCTTTAGTGGGGACGTGGGAACGGATAATTGGGGCTATGTCACCTCTATATCCACCTCTGCGTTGAGGCGAGGTGCGTAGAGTGCATACCGACTCGACCACTGAGTTCAGAAGGTCACACGAATGAATTCATCCCAATGCATGATTGTCTTTGCAAGTGGTATTGTTTACTGCTGGAGTTTTCTACCAGTGTATCCCGAATTAGTCGTAAGTATTGTGTGGGAAAATAAAACCAAATGAGATCTCCGATAGAATTATAAAAAAAGGTTACATAATTACTGTCTTTGATCCCTTTTAATAAAAGCAAACCATTTTTATAATATAAAATATCTTTTTTTTATATTCCAAAATATTGCGGCTTTGAGTAGATTATCTACAAAAATTAAAATATATGATTCAAAGTCGAGAAGCCGCGACGTCAATCAAATCGATTGTATTATACCCGTCTTAGTGATGATCTGATCGGTTAGGCGATATTGTAGTACAAACAGCCTGACCGATGTTTTGGGGAAAAGAACTTTTTCGTTATCACCGATCGGCACATAATTTCGGACTACACTACCTATACAAGAAAGTAAATTAGTACGTGTAGTTTCAAAACAAGGCCACTCTTTGGTTAAAGAGACCTATAAGTATGTTTTATGTCGAAGAATCGGAATTTCCTCTTGCAGTACAGCACAAAGTGCTCTGTTCTATGCAGTTGACGAGGAAGTACACATAATTGATACTGTTCGAGTACAGCAATGTACAAGAACATGTACATTATGTCGACGGATACTATATTTAGACGTTGCATTGCTTCAAGGTAAAAATTTTGAATACGATGGTGTATTCGGTTCGGAATGAACCCCATAGTGATGTAGCGGGTAAACTCTGCTTCAGCAGGCAAAAGCCCTAAGAAAAAGGAAATGCTACAGAAGTGGCTTAATGGTTGTCACGAGGTGGAAGAGACGGGACGGAGGTGGGGCGAGATGAGAGCCTTCGTTGTTGTGATGCGGAGAAAAGGAGGAAAATTAGAACAGAGCGAGTTGCTCCGCTTAGATGTCTAGTGCTTTTTTTCCGCTGTCTTAAATATTCTCGTGAGCATTGTAAGACAAAAGCTCCTATTCTCCTTTGTGTCAGTTTTGTTAGTCTTGTTTTCATTTTCAGCCCTTCACAATGTATATTCATCGTTTGAAATTAAATCTAAGTTAAGAACATTTTCTTTTTTCTCACTTCACGCTGATTTTATTTTGTTCTCTTCGATTTCCTATTTATTACGTGCATTCAAATTATATATATCTTTCACTGACACTTCGAACGAACCTTTTAATCGTTCGTGAATTTTGGGTTTATTGAAATTCTATTATTTGTTACAATACTAACGTATATTTAAGAATATATCTCCATTACACAATTTTATGTTGTTTCACATTTGAACTTTGGAATCTCTCTATCAAATGCTAATTTAGACCTGGAATCAAAATCATTAAAGAGAATATGCTGGACGCTCTCTTTAAAGGAGTCGGTTTTCGAAAATTTCAAAATTTGGCTTTGTTTTTATATTTCACTTCTTCGCAGATTTCACTTCTTTTCACACAATGTCAAAAAGCTTGTTACTGCTTTTTGACGTTAATTTTTTTAAGCATCGGGAAGGTTTTAATGCCGATTCAAGCATTTGGAGGATTGTATGGGAAGTGGTTATGCTGGTTTCTAAACGATAATATTCGAGATAGAATCCCAGTATGGTCAAATATATTTTTTGGATTTGTGACAATTTTGCGTATTCAAATAGAATTGATGTATTTTACGTAAGCGATACAAATAATATGAAAACGTATTTGCTGTTGTAGCTCCACCATTTCCTTAGAGCCTCTTCCTTCACGTATTAGTCAGTGAAATTTAATCACTATTTGAATGGTCTCCAATATCGTCTGAAATGTTTGTAGTTAGAGGTCGTTATGTACTACTGTCACAAAGTGAGAAATAGAGGGCAATGCAAGTTAATCCGGCACTAACCTGCAAGGGTGTTATTTAATTTCCTATCTCACCACCTTCATTACATTGGTTTTTGCATAATCCCATTGAATGACCCTAGTGCGGGCAGATTGAAAGCGTATAACACGTAATATAACTTGACTTACAAGGTAGAAGAGAAGAAAGAAAAAAGGGTCAGAATAAATTACCGCGGCGCAACTAGACAGCTAAATGGCTAGAAGGTTTCCCTGAAGAGGTTGTTAAGGAAGACTTTTTTGATATTCAAACAATCGCAAAAATTGGGTGCAAAATTTGATCTTTTATGAGAGAAATGTTTTCAAAAATCGGAGGTGTTCTGTGATTTTGGGTCTGGTGTAAGAGCCCAATAAAAGTGAATATGATAAATTTACTTATAATAAAGAATGAAATAGAAAAATGGATATACTTCATCTGTGTTCACCGAAGCTGATAGACTGATATTGCTTTAAAATATATAATATGAATTATAAAATATACGTGATTATATCTTCCATATGAATACGCTTGAATTATTGCGTAAATAATAGATAACACATCATTTGCATTATCTTTTATTTAAATTAATTAAGATTCATTTTTAATGCTTTTATTATTCAAATAACATCGTTTATAACAATTACTTTGTACGAAGTAGCTATTTGTCGCAACTGTGTTTGTCAATTGCAAGAACGGGAAATGTATTCTCACGTAATTGTTAAATAATCAACTGTGACCAGGTAATGAAATGTATCGTATACTCATTTCAATTTATGTTAACATTCAATTTTAAAGATGTGAATAAGATCTTAAAAATATTCAAAACGTTACAAGAATCAGTAAGTCAGAAATAATTCATTACGATAACTATTTCTATAACAGCAGAGGTTTCGACCTATTGACCTAACGACCCATTATAAATGTAAGAGAATGCATTATATAGTCACGATCAAAGGTATATGAAGTACTGGCGAATTCGTGGGATGAAACAGCATTTTGAAATTTCATTTTAAGAAATACGGTAAAGGTGAGGTATGGAGGAAAAGCAGGTGCAGCACTTAATCGTATTTCTTCTAGCTTTCCAACTCATCACAGAGAACAATCAAATTAAATTGAATTCTGAATGAAGAGACGTCATTAGAGAAAAACAATTTTAAATAGCTTATTTCGTATTTAAGTAATAAGAATAAAATTATTGTAATGAAAGCTTAATTTCGAAAGAATGAAAAATTCGAATGGAAAACTTCATCAGTTTAATTACCGGAGCTATGTTGAACAGTATGAGAATGTTACGTTGTGAAAATGAAACGTGTTGGCATGCGTTCGGAATGCTTTTGCTGAATTGTTTGTGTAAGCTGTGCGTCGACGTGAAGCAATATGTGGTTGCAACAGCTGTGCTATCATTTACAGAACGAACGGTAGTTATAGGGGATGCCTTGCGTGGGATGCTAAAAGAATATAGATTTGATTGGAGCCCGTAAATAGGGCCACAGATGGAGTTGTAAAATGGAGTTCGTTTGGATCTCGGCGGAAAGGTAGTGAGTAACGAAAGTTATGTCCTGTTATGTGTTTCACTTTACTCATGCAAGAATGTATTAGTAAAGTAGTCTTGAATGGTGATTTTTAATGAAAATTCCTTGAAGTTATGTTAAATTCACTGAAGTTTATCGCATTTTTGTTGTATATTTAATATACAATATATTATATTTTGTATAAAAATATACAAAAAAATTCGATAAATCTGAGTGAATTTAACATAACTTCAAGGAGAAGGGAAACTGGACGGAAAACCTGGTCGAGATGGGGTCTTTGTCTTCTCTCCTCTCTGGGGTCTATCTCTCTGAGACGCATAGGGGGCTGGAGGCGGTGCGGTAATCGGTGCACACGCCCCGGCGTGCGAGGCACGCAAACAGCCACGGCCACTCCACGCCTCTCCACGCTCCACTCCGCCTCGCGCCGCATGCGCTGACACGTTCGAGGGCTGAGCTCTCCACATGGCATCGATCCGGTCATTGTTCCGGGGTGCGAGCCGCCGATCGCGAAGATCAACAGGCGACGACGCACTCGCGAATGCGGTACACGGAAAATGTACTATACACGAACTTTTTCCTGACACTCCACAACGGAAGGTGCGGGGAGAGGCGGGTCCTGACTACGTCACGGCAGTGAGGTGCTGTCATCTTTATCGACAGAAAACAGCGTAATAGCGCGTCGTGGACTAGATAGCACGAGAAACAACGCAAGTTTTTTTTTTTTCATTCTGAAGAAATAATTAATAATTGTAGAAATTATTGAGTAACAAGAAGGAGCGTGGGACGTAGAGGTCGTTAGAAAGAGAGCGAAAACTGAGAGAAGTCCACATTGTGAAAGAAGAAGGTGGGTCTCTCTTCAAACTGAGCCGTGACGTTCCGAGTGGAACTTATTTTTTCCACCGGGACGTCCTGTGCCGGGCTGAACGAGAACGAGGGAGCTGGACGATCAAGAAAACGTGCGCGCATAGTACATGTGTGAACGACGTAATATCGGAATAAGACCCAATATTCGTACACACGGTAATTCGACGTAATATGTGACACTTTAGACGAGAACAAGTATTAATCACGTAAGTATGAAATATGGACTACATATTATTGCGATCCATATTGTAGTCAAGACGATTTATACTAGAATGTGTTTAACCGTGCTTTTGACGTAAAACAGCTGTTCATATTTTCATCCAATCGGGAGCTTGAACTTCTTCATATGTATCATCGTAGCGACATCTGATTTACAAGTACACGACTATATAAATCGTACTGTATTTTGGCGCGTTGTGTAATCTCTGGAGTTCCCTCCTCCGTGCCCGCTACTTGTTCCTTTCCCCGCACTAGACGGTGTTACGCTAAGGTTCTACGATTACCGCTGGCGCAAAGAAAATCAGAGACGGCAGGTGAGGGTGGGCAGTGAGGAGACCAACTCGAAACTGACCTTGAGTCAACTAAATTTACTGGTGCATCCAAGGAGTAGTTGGTTAGTTTTAATTGTCATTGATATTGTCAGTTATGTTAAAATGTTCTCTCCACATTAAACAATGTATAATAATGTAATACATTAAATATTTCCTTCCGAACATGCTATCGAATGCAATGATGGTCCTTTCTTAGCTTCTGCACAGTAAATGTTGTGTTGCCTCTCTCAACCTCAGGAGTCACATGTAGTGAAAATTTCTTATTGTTATAATAAAGATATAATACGATGTATAATTAAATGAAGATAGAACATTTTTGGTACAACATAAGCACTTCAATTTTAGCCTAATTGCCATTAATAAATACTTTATTGACAGTAAGCTCAGTGGTAATTTTATTATTAAATGCATTTCTAAATCACTGTGAACAGTTAATTGTATTTCGTGTTTCATAGTATGTATTTAAAGTATATTATACATCTTAAATCGCTGACATATTTTTCAACATGAAAAGTAGCACAGGACATTCATTCAATTTAACGTCGGAGTGAATTCTCTTAATTTCATTGCTTTTTCGATCAAATAAAGAGGTCGTGCTTTGGTTGAAATGAAAAGTAAAGATACACCCTGTGAGTAACCGAGCATATCCCAGTTCGATGAAGTGTCGCCCTTGATGATGAAACAAACCGATGAAACGAGCCGACATTTGCATATCAATTTTCCCCTACACGGCCTCTAAACATCCCGTGCTACGCGCTGCTTGAAGACGGATCGTCGTGGGAGGAAGTAAACATTTGTCGAGCTTCTGTCATCGCGGAGAATACATTTGTGTATTCATCAAATCCCCTTTTGTCTACTTTCTCTGCTCAGGTCCTCGGCACCCGACCAGACGACGTGTGTCTACCGCGGCCGCAAAAATTCACAGAAGTCCGTTCAACAGTTTGACCACCAGGTACGCAGCAACAGTAACCGACGTTAACATCAGCAGTCGTTGGAAGAAGTCCTTAAGAGCCGTGTGACTAGCACGACCGCTCGGCACGACTTGCAAGCACGATGAACGTGCGGCGGAAAAACTCACGGACGGACTTGTGTCGAAGACTGCCGAAGCTTGCAGTTGTTCCACGGGTGCGTGTTGCCTTTTGGATGGACATAGCGTTAGGTTGACTTTGGAAAGTGAGTTGACTGAGGATGAGCCTCCAGTATTTGTCTTGTACAGCGCCTAACCTACCCCGAAGGAAACAATTGTTGGGAACCACCATAACACTGTAGAGAAGACAATTTATTTGGGCGGGTTCCTTGGACCCTCTGCCCACTTTACTCTGTAGATGCGAGACTGCGACTTCCCTTTTTCAATATTCAGAAGTAAGTCGTTCGATACTAAGAGTCCAGGAAAGAGGAAAGGATGAGCAACGGTGGGGTGAGTAGTAAGTAGTGAGGAGATGAGGAAAATGAACTTGTGCTCAATAGTATTCGTCCCTAGTATTACTAGTAGCTCTAGCGGATCGGGTCTGTTGAACCATGCGTTGTACTTGTTTGAAAATCGTGTGCAATAAATGTAAAATATCATGAAAGCGTGTGTGTTGGGTTACGTAGCTACACTTTTATGTTTCTCCATTTTTCTCTTTAATATTTCTTCGATAAATTTCTTCATAATTACTATATTCAAATATTTAGATTCTCACATACGAATGTTTGCCATAATAGCCGTTTGAAAACTTTCATTATTATATTATATTAAGCAATATTTTCGACTGCATAACTTACCTGGATGAAGAGAATCGTGATTACGAGGGAAACTGTAGATTGATGCTACATGTTCTCTTATGGAGGGAATAGAAAAAGGTAAGTATGGGAGGGAATATGAAAAGACAAATCATGATAATGTCTAGTTAATTAGTAATTAAGTAAATCTGAGTCAATAAAATTAAGTAAAAATTACGTGAGCGAAAGGTTCTCGTGCTTTTCGTCGCCGCTCGATCATGAGAACCATTAAAACACAATTGGTGCATACATAACTATTAAAACCTATATTTACTGACATGAATACGTCTTATTTTCAGCTGTAATGGTCATCTTCCACACCAATAATACACATTCCATGATATTTCGAAGAATAATTCGTTCCACATTACATTTGTGAAGAATTTTGTCAATCTAAGTATTTATTAAGTTGTGCTAAATATTTTTTGGGTGAAAGTTTAGCATTTGTGATTAACAGTAACGACCTCAATTGAATCGTTTATTTCAGAAACCTGTCAAACGCCAAATGCCTCATTTCGAGAAAACTGAGAAAAAGTCTCCCAATTTATCTGATTTCAAAATATTTGTATGTATTAAAGCAGTTGATAAATGAATATTTTTCATATAAATATGCACTAAACTATGTGTCTACCTTCTTGGAACAATAATCCGCCGCTAATGTGTCTATTGGATTTTGGCGTTTCACCGGTTTCTGAAATAAACGATTCAATTGTTTTTTCTTGGAGTTCTACAATAGTGTTACAATGGTGTTTTAGGTTACATTAGTGTCTTTATTCTTACTTATTTTCCCGTTATAAGCTTAACAACGATGTTCAACAGTCGTTTATTAGATTACGAATACATCTCACTGATTATTCATTCCATGCGCATACGTTTGCATAGTTATATGTGCTACTTGCCGTACAGCGAGCGCACATTCAAACACCCAGGATCTTGGGCGATAGGTAAACAAGCAGAACTTGAGTCGTAACGCGTTGCAGCCGCCGCCTGCCACTCTCCGCCTACTGCCTGCCGCCCGCCGTACGCCCCCTCACGGCCTACCACTGCCCACCGCCGCCTGCTTCCTCCACTGAACCGCCCGCTGCCCCGCCGCCCACTGCCCAATGTTCATCGCCCGCTGCCCTGTTTGCTGCTCACTGCCTATTGCCCGCCGTACGCCACCCACCCATTGCCCGTCATTTGCCTCCTGCCTGCCGGTTGCCACCACTTCACCCCTGCTCGCCGCCCGCCGCCCTCTCCCAGCTGCCCATTACCCGCCGCCACCCTTCACCCTCCGCCCCCGCCATTGCCCGTCGTCAGCCACCCACTACCCACCGCCCGCCACCTTGCCTGTGATCAGCCTCGTGCCTACCGCTTGCCATCCCCCCCCCGCTCGTCGTCCCCCGCCGCCCACTGCCCTCCACCCATATCTCATCACCCGCCTCCCACTCCCTGTCGCCCGCTGTCCGCCGCCCCTCCCCCCCCCCCGCCCACTCGCTTCGCCCGCTGGATCCATGCGCACTGCAACCCACGCGGGTCCCCGACAGCTGCCTCTGGCACACGCCGGGTGACCGGCGCGTGCTTGCAAACGCGGGTGGCCGTGGTGCGGGGGCGGCGTAGTTTATACCGGCAGGAACGAGCGTCTCGGCCCGTGGGCTGAGCGGAATGCTCTCAGGCGGCTGCCATCCCCCGCCCCCGCCGCCTCTACTTCTTTGCCTTGCTTCTTCTTCTGCCTCTACTTCTTCCCCCGGCTCGCGGACATCCCCGTTTTTCGGTTTTCGCTACCAACCGCGTTTACGCGCTCGCCTTTTATCCTCTTTCGTGTCTTTCCTCCCCACCCCTCCCTGCCAACGGCTCTCTTCCCCACTCGCATATTATCCCCGCCCACGCGCTTTCTACTAGCGCCCGTCATTTTTTCCTGCCCACGACACTTTTTCCTTGCGTTTTTCCTCTCCACCATCCTTCCCCGTCGTCACCTTTCGTTTTCGACTACGCCATTCCTATTCGTTCAGGGCTTTCTCCCCCTTCCTCATAATTCCTCCGCGCTAAACAGTTTCACCCTGTGATCGCTTTTCTTGCTTATCTGCTTCTGCCCTGCAAGCCCTCACCGTTCGTACTCGCTCATGCCTTTCTTCCCACGTTTGCCATTCCTCCCCGTCCACATCTTTCCTCCCGTCTCCTACGTACCTCCTCGGCTTTTCCCGTATCCGCGCCTTTCGTCCTCAACCCCACTTCCTCCTCGCGAGCGACTTCGCCTTTGATCTCTCCCCCTTTCTGCACGTTCTGCCCTTCCTCGTCCCTGGCGTTATCCTGCCTTCGCCCTTTCTTGACATCACGTTCACTAGCATCGTAATTTGATCCTCCTGCGGCCTAAGTCTTGTCCCCGTTCGCTCTGTTTTTTACGACAACCACATTTTGTAGGCACCCCGTCCTTATCGTGCGCGCGTGGGTGTCAGGCTTCCCAGTGCTTCTGTTATCCGCATCTGCTGTCCACAGCGATACTAATGCATTAGCTACCTTTTGTAAAGTCCAGTTAGCAAAGAAACTAGTTTGAAATGGTCACCGTAATGAAGAGAGCTTTTGCACGACGGGGCGTATGCCGAGTTTTGCAAAGACGATTTGAGTTTCATTATCAAAAGTGTATTTTTCAATATTTTATCTTTTACGTCCCCTGAGTAATTTTTATTTCATTTTATAATACATTAATCAACAGGTAGGTACTGACTGGGATTTTTTTTGTGACAATAACAACATTAATTTGTTTCCTTGATTTGATATTAGCAAGGAGCATTCTAAAAAAACTTAGGTTAACGTTTTTAAGAAATATTTTACTAAAATAGTTTTTATTAAATATAGTAGAATTATAAGTATATAATTATCAGAACTTTTTGCAGTTGTTTAAAATTTTACTTTTCTCTCATTCGTGGCTAAAAAAGAAATCCATAAGAGCACGAGTTTCATTGTGATTTTCATAATAATTCCTTAAAGGGTGCGATATTCATCTTTTAGGACCCCGTCGCAGAAAAAAGACTTTTAACGGACGTTGTATTCATCCATATGGTCAAATACGATATCTCAATATTTTTTATCGTTCAATTTACTTTGATCCGTTGAAGAAACACTTAATCGACATGGCCCTTTCAATGCTTCTGAACAATTAATGAAACTTTTAAAAAAATATTTCTTCTCAATATACTTTCTTTCTCGAAACCTGGTCAGCCTTGATTTTTGTTCTTTTTCCCACCAGGTCAATTCCACTCAAATTGTGTGTACCAGTACCCGTTTTGTTAACACACCAGGGTGTCCTCGCCAACGTTACCTTCCTGAATCGTTTCTACGCACTATACTAACAGACTCCGTCATTTTCACAAGTTTCACCGGTCTTGTCTCGGAGCGTGTGTCTAGATTAGAGCGTTTGTCAAAAACTCTTTTCTCGAAAATATTGTCATACACCTCCGCCTTCACCGCTCTTTTAACTCACAGAATTCTCAGCTCTTTATCACCCTGCTCTCACCGGTGTCACCGCCGTCTGACCCGTTTAGGTCCTTCAGCCCTCGCTGTCTTCTCCCTCCTGGCTCTCGTCGTCCTTTCGGTCATCCACGCTACGTCACGTAAAACCTCTCTCCGTCTTTGCCCCACAAGCATTCACCAACCTCTCTGCCCTCCTCATCTTTCCCGCACTTCCTGTTTTTCCCAACGTCCCTAAACTCACCGTCCTCACCAACCTCACCAACTCTTTACTAAACCTCACCAACCCGTCAATTCCCGTCCTCACCAGCGTTCTCACCCAACCTTGTTCTTACTAACATCCCCACTCTGACAGTTCTAACTCACTACCTCCACTTCACTAACGTCATTAATCTGCTCACTAGCACCGTTCTTTCTAAACCGTGCTCACGTACCTTCCCACCTGCACCGTTCTTACAAAAATCCCTCCATTTCCATCCCTCGCGATCTCCACATTCATCATCCTCTCGAACCTCCAAAGATCTCAGTCTCACCGACCTCTCCGCCCAAGGGCGTCCTCACCGCTCCCCCAGCGCCCGTTCTGGCGTCGGTCCTTGGGGAGCGTTTCACGGCGTCCCCGCGCCGCCCACGCACTCCGGGCACGAGGAAACTCAGCGCCGCGACGCGGCGCACGGGTGGCTGCTGGGCCGATACGCGCCGCTAATAAAACGCGCCGTCCTGCCGGGGTCCGTGGATGTCGCGTTGCTTAAACAACAAATCACGGCCGCGAGTGGGTGAGTCACTCAGGAAGGAAACCGAAAAAGCTCGGGAGTAGGCGCCTTCAAGCCAGAAGGAGAACGCTTACCTCAAATCGTTATTTTTGTCTAAAGTATACTTTGGCTGTAGTTGTAGAGGTTCTCGAATTCCTCCTAATGTGACATCGCCAGAGTTTACGAATACTTTTACGAAACGTGCCACGTTTGGAAAGTGGTAGGGCTCAGCTGCGACTTTTTTAAAAGCCTTTTCCGCTTGAAATGAAATTCTACAGATTTTTCGATTGTTCGACTTCATTTTATTTCAATGTTACGAATATCCACGGGAAAAATAGTCCACCAGCCTAAATGTAGACACCGTCTTATTGTAGGAAAAGTAACAATGACGTGTGTTCTGTAAGGTTGATATTTTTGCCTCGGAAAAGATGTGGGTTGTTGATTCCATTTTATAATCTTTGCTCCGCACATTGGTTTAACCAAAACTTCTCACTACAACATCAGGCAAAAACTCTTCACTAACTCTGAGAGTATACAGGCGTTACCTTTTTTAATCCACTTAACATATAACTTCAAGTATTTTTTGCATATATAAAATACAGTACAAATAAAATAATGTAATTATCATCCTAATATTATTATATTTAATAATACAAATTCATCATTTGAAATTTTACGCATTTATATAATGAATGTATTTGTGTATTACATTACGACGTAATTATATCACGTGTATAATTATATTTTATTTATAGTACAAAAATAATATAATTATTCGATTATTTTATTCTGTATTTACATTATACAAAAACATGTGAAAATTAGTAATATGTGGATTGGAAAGAAACAGTTTTTTTTATCGATTTACTGCAACATTAGTTTTTGTCAATATCTGTTCAAGTTCATGGATTACAAAATGAAAGGTGCAGGTTAGGGAACAATAGCAATTAAGAGAGACGCAACTTCTGCAGGTATTATATCTCCAAGCTGTCACTAACAGTTTCCATTTAGTGAGTTACGTATGTATATTGTGTACCTCCAGGATGCAACCCTCCTACGTGCGCATGCTGTAAGATCACGTACGGGCTGTCCGTCTTCTTTCATGGCGTCCAAGACTACGCACTTTTCTCGGAAATCGCGTTTTTACAGCGTGAGAGCACACGCGCTGCCGCAGCTTTTAAGTGTTTTCGTCGCTCGTCTGCGTCGCAGTGGCTTACTCATGCGTGCTTCGTCCCTCTCCATGACGTCACCCCCCGCAGCGGAATGAGAGGTGTCACTGAAGGGAGGGAGGGAGGAAGGAGAATAACGATGGCAACACGGAAGTATAGATGTAATGAAGATTAGGGGTACGATTCACTTCCTGTGCAACCCTTTTTTAACTGTCCTGTAGAGAAGAGAGGCCTCTTTCACAACGCAGATGCAATCATCTTCCGTTTCACTGTATTGTGAATGGAAGGGATGTAATGTTTCTCTATTCTAGCCGTGAACAAAAACAGTGCTTTGGATGTTTCCTTTTTACAACATAGTTGTTTCGTCCGTTGCCTTTGAAGATCTTGTGTGTATCGTGTATTAGTTTCATTTTACTTTTGAAAACAAGAATGTGAATGTGAAAAGTGCCGTTATTAATATGTGATATTTCAAAATATTACATTTGCTGTGATATATATGCAATCTGGGAACTACATTGAGTTATAGAATCGTCATTTCTTTAATTGCCCTTAACGCTGTTACGTTACCAATTTTGTGGTTTAATTTATGGAGTATTGCTAAAAATAATGCAATTCCTTTTTTTCATCTAATTTAATTGTTAGGTTCTTTGTCAGTGATTGGCTAAAACCCCAAAAGTTATATATCCATAAATTTCATCATATGGGCAATATTTTTATTTTCCAATCACTTTGCGAGATAATTATGCTTTCGGTACAATAACGTGTAAAGAGTCTTATAATTAAAGATATGATGTGGCCTGTTGCTTCATTTTGAAGTATTCTTGAAATATTTAAAGGAAATGACAATGACCCGTATTTTTGGTCAAATTATGTAGAATGCTTCCCAATCTATTAAGTGTATTTTGTAAACATACTTTTCCGCGCCACCGATCATAAACCATTTCACATCAGTTATCGTTTGCACGTGCCTCTAACAAACAATGCTGTGAGTACTATTAAAGTCAGAGTTATTGAGAATACTCTGCGGAATGGCCTCGCCGAGAATTACAGAACGAGATAAAAATCTAAGAGAAGATTTATATGAGTTTCCTTGTCTCTTAAGAGCCCAAACAACTCTTGAATTCTGTTCACCCTCCTTTCTGCCTCATGATAACGAAAACAAGGGTGGTCTCCTTGTGCGTTGCAGCCAACAGGAAATGACCTACGGAGGTCGTGCGTTGCTCGTACTGGCTCCCTTCCAAATCTCTGCTTTATTCGTAATGAGCCAAAAAAATCACGATCTCTCGGAGATGTTTGCTTTCTCCATTTCGTTGACGGTTTTTGCAAACGAGAAAGAACAAATGAAATTTGTGAAATACACAAGACAGTGTAAGCGTGAACCAAATCTGATTAGAGCGTGACTTTACATCTTGGATGAATGATGCGAAAAAGTTGTATGTGGAACTCACATATCACCTTTTTCTTTCTTTATTCTGCATCGTAAATAAGAGACTGTGCTCTTTACCACAGAACTTTTTATATTATAATTCGTGAAACTAGTAATTTTTATGGTACGTAAGGGATTATTTCTGAATTATGTCGAGCTATGTGTGATCTAATGGTAACAAATGTAGCGAGTTCATTATTTGTCCATATGTTTATTACCATTGAATTTAGTGCGCGTTTGTGCATATCCACAATGTATGTGTGTGTGTGTGTGTGCGCGCGCATATGTAATATATGTCAATCTGTGTCTCAATCTATTACTCTGTAGGGGGGAAGACTTTACTGACCTAAGAAAGACTTCTTCATATTAGCAATCTTCATACAAAAAGCTTTTTGTATTTTTTTAAAATTTGCTGTAGTATTTCTTTTCCTAGTTTGTAGGGGCGTAGTCCTGTCTCGGAGATTTTTTAACTGACTGATAAGCCAATAAATACATGTGATAAATGGTTAACTGATCATTGTTATCAAAGAAAAATCAATAATAAATTTAAATGCATAGATTTAGAAAATTTCCGCTTACCGCTACATACTTTTAATTTGTCTTTAGTGAAATAATTATGTGATTCTGTAAGGCATATAACGTTTTTATTTTAGTGTGTGGCAGTTTGATTTTCATTTGCAGTCACCCGAAAATTTACTTAAGTTGTATATACACAATAATGGTGCATATAATTACACGTTTTTAATTTCATTTTCTTTTGCGGTCGACGTGCGAATTCATCGAGACAGGGATTGCTTCTAGCGAGTGCGTAACATGCAATTTTAAACGTGATGATGAAAGGAGCTAATTTCACCCGCTCGTCGAGGCGCTATAATTGCCACAACTCTGCACTTGAAAAGTAGACGCATTATATACAAAACTGGAATTAACACAATTACTACGTTACATCACTTTTGCCACCAGCATTGTGTAGCCCTCCGTGAAGTTGCATGTGTCAGAGTTCGTTTTTACTAAGTTCTCATACACCCTTATACATGCTGTAAAATAACGTTTCTGATTGAAATCAAAGGAAAAATTCCTAATACAAATATATATCTCTCTCAATAAGAAACACTGTATTAAACATCGGCAAATTTTCAATTCAGAATTATGGTCGTGTGTAATTCATGTGTATGCGATCGAGTAAAGATGAACTTCAGTTTGGACGATACTTAACTAAATACATTTTCTTAAACCGAACGATTACTGATATACATTTTGGAAGGTATTCACTTCATCTACAACCCAGAATACTCTTTCGGAATTGAATGTAAAATATTGGAGCTTTCCCGTGTGCTTCGATGTAGTAAAACTGATTTTCATTTGGTCATTTCAATACCTAATGAAAACAAAACCAAGGGTGCGCTTTATGTACCGTTCTCACGAGGAGAAAACGACCCACATAGCCTACGCTTGCTGTAGAGTTTCTTTAGCATACGCCGCAAGCATCTGCGGCTCTAAAGCCGGCTCTTGCGGGGAGTGAAGATAAACAATATTGAAACCGAAGATACGTGGAAACAATCACGCATCACGTAATTTATGGTCGCCTTACCCCGAGATTAGAAAGCTATCACAGCTGACGATCTAATTATCTCTTCCGAAATGTGGATTTTTTCGGTTTTGGTACTCTAAAACCTCTGTTTCGATTATTTTTGTTTATCATTTCCTGGAATAAAATGATGTGATGTACTATTAGAATCTATTAATTATATCTTGCCGATCCGGATGAATGGGATTTCAGGTTCTGGGTACCAGCGACATAGGAGAGGTAAATCTAGTCAGCCAAGGGGAAGGGTGGGCCAACGACAAGGGCTTAGAGGTCACAAGTGTACCGATTCAAAAACAATATGTAGTCTATAACCTACAGTAACTGTAGGTATTTCCGTATTAATGAACGAAGATTCAAGGACCGAAGTTAGTCCAAGGACCAACGTGTCCCATAGAGCCTCCCAGATTGCCGGGAATGAAAACTATGCTATGTTTCAGCTGCGAATTTCAGAATCATCAGAGCCACTACAGCTGGTACTTGCGCGGAGTCAAGGCCAAAATAATTAAAACTAATTTGACTCACGCCCGCATTCCCGCTCCAACAATCCGGTCGCAATGTCCAGAAAATGCGATGAAGTCTTCATGGCATCAGTTTCTCGAATAATCATGAAAATTTTGACTTGTTTAGGTCTACTCATAGACGAGAGGCAGTTCTAAGTTTAGATTTCTTTCTGATTTATACATTTTCGTCGGAAGGAGTGATGTAAAGTAGTATCTTCTTATGAGCTTCAGCCTACCAGCTGTCCATACGCTATACCATTATTCGTGCTTGACAGTGGCGGCTCGATAGAGGCAGCGTTGATGAGTTTTACTGCCTTTGCCACGTGCGCGCTGCATGAGTTTTCTTGCGAAGTCAGTTTCATACTTTCGATATTTTTCAGACCAGTACCTATAGTCTCGACATACTTATAATGAATTAATATTTTAATATTGAGCGTTAAAAATGCGATGCGGCAGAAGTGCATAACTGTTACGAAGCTCTACCCCGTTCATTTATTCATTCCGAGTAGGTGGCGCCCAGGAAAGATTACGTCTGAAAATGCGGGTGTTATTGCGTGTGATTGCGAAACCACCGGTTGCGTCATCACGTGACGCCCAAACGTCACGTACAAAGAAGTTTGGTTCCACGTGTAGGGTGATCTACGCTGAAGAGCTTCAGCTTTACATTTCGGAACTACCGAACCCCAGTACAGCCGGCACTTGCGCGATGTCATCGGAGGGCGGGCAGGTCGTCGAAACCATTTCGTCCCGCGCCCGCACTTCCGTCGCGCAATCCGGTCGCAATACCCCCAGGATTAGGGCGCGCCGAAGCCCTCGGGGCGCGGATATTGGCGGCGCGGCGCGGCGCGGCGCTGTGCATGCCACGGGGGGGGGGGGGGGGGTTCGCCGCTCCCCCGCCGCGCGGGGGAGTTGAATGCTCCGCGGCGCCGCCCCTCGCCGCGCCCCAGGGGTTGCAGCTGGCCCTCGCGGCTCGCGGCGCGGTTTCCACGGCTGACGCTCTCCGCCGACGCGATCGCGAAGGCCAGACCGCAATGCGGCTGCGGAAAATACACTCCGACTTTCTTTTCGCCTTCTTCGATTGTCGTAAATATAATATATTTCCAAAAATATCGCTTCTTAACAACAGGAAAAATCGATGAAATTTATTTTATGTCTTGAAAACATTTATTGACAATATCACGTGTCGACGACAGAAGAAATAAATCAATTAATCTATTTAAATTTTGAATTTTTTTGAATATTTACTACAGGTGAGCTTTTGAGGTTTTGACTGTGTATGAATTTGTTTGGTTTATAACGTAACGTTTTGAACATTAATTCAAGTACAAGTAAATTGGTTTTATTTTTTGTTGCATTATAGAATCTGATTATGGGATGGCATATCATTCTGCATCTCGTTGTTTTCTTTAACAAACTTTAGGTGGTGGATTCAGATAAGGAGTATGCCAATTTTTGCTTTCTCGCTACCTCTTACGCAATAGAGAGAAAGGTATGTAATGCGCAAAAAAACGACGAATTTTTGGCAGAAGAACTCTTTATTAAAGGCAGTGTTAACGAAAAGTGGATAAATCCCGTTACTAAATTTAGAAAGTGTGGGAAGAAGAAAAGAACAGGTGGTGTAGTCCGCATCCATGGTTTGTGGGTCTTAGATATCGAAAAAACGAATGATAGCAACACGTCCTTCAGTCATTTCGTCTTCTGTCTGTGAACAACGATAGCGGCTAAACCGTTCAGCCGATTTTCACGAAAATTGATATTCCCCAATCGATCTGACTGATGTCATGATCCCTGGAATTTAATTCCGATATTTTAATTTTGAGGGGTACTTTACTTTAAGTTCCTAGGACATTCATTTGTTATTAAATTTTATTGTTGGATTTGTAAAGTCCGTTTAAAAGAATGGTGTAGGTCAGATTTTCGTTGCAAACTCTGATTCCTCGAAAATTGCAAATGTTCAAGATGTTTTCGGCGTCCTCCTACAGCTGTAATGATGAAGATAGAGATATTTGAAAGTTGTAAGAAAACGGACTGAGATGAGGAACACGATCTTCAAGAATTTTATACTAGCAGTTACAAGCAGTTAGGAGAAGTTGGTAATCTTAAAGATATCATGAGATTGAGATTTAAAAACAGTATTATTTTTTAGAGAGTGAACACTAATTTCATTTCTAATATTTCCATTTCGATCAAAGATTTCAAAAAAAAGAACCAAGAAAACATTAATTTATATTATTAATAAGATCATTTAAATTCTTACTTCGTACTTATACTCTACACTAAAATACGCCATTAGTTTTGTTTTATTACATTTTGTTTACGAAATCTGTACTTCTCATATCAAAGGACGTTTACGACTATTATTTGCTACCAGCTGATGACACGTGCCACTTGGATTAAGATTTTTTAAGTTTTATGTATGATTTTTTTAGATTACAAACACGTGTAAGTTAGGAAAATATAATTTATCTATATTGTACGATGCAAAATTGCAATAAAATAATAAATCAGTAACAGGTGTGTCTGCCCTTGATGTTTCTTTCGCACATGTTCGACGGTTCTTTTCAGTGTTTTTGATTTCTTGCGAGTGTCTTCCTCTCCCTGCACATGCTTCCGACTCAAACCCGTTCTGCGTATCGTCTCGTTCCAACACGAAGAGGGCTCGAAGGGCCCTTAATGACCCAGATGTCAAATTAAGGTCGTGCTTTATGGTGTATGTATGCGCATTGCGGGAAGGGCGCGCGACTTTGAAAACAACATTTTACGACTTTCTCGGAAGCAGTGAAACAGCACAGCGTTGCGGGTTTCGTAGGAGAGCTTTGGCGGTAGTGGAGAGGCACAGGCGGTAGATGGGCTGGGCTGGGCTTCTCTGCACCTGTTGCGGTCGGCTTTTAGAACAGAAAACACGCGAGAATAGAAAGAACTCGTGGAACGTTAAAAAATGTTTGACCTCGGGGCTAGAAGCTTGGGGAAAGGAGGGAGGGTATTTTATTACGTCCACATTGGAGGGCGAGATGAAGGCGACACAAGGGAATTCGAAGCGTGCAACTGTGAACCTAAAATCTCACGTGGGCTCTCTCTTATTGTCCAATCTCTCTCTCTCTCTCTCTCTCTCTCTCTCTCTATATATATATATATATATATATATATATATATATATATATATATATGTATATGGTAATATTAAATAATGAACTTGGTGCTGGACCTGCGCAGAATATTTTGACACCTCAAACATTTGTTTCTGTTAATCAGGATTTTGCAAATTGGTTAATGGTTGTGCCCATTTTAACAGCAGCGTATCCTAACGACATGTCTTTGATGCAATCACAAACGCCTAACTGACATATATATTTTGCTTCTTGTTTTTACTAAAAATTATATGGACCAACTGGACCTGTACGAAGACTCCGCACTTCGTATAAATTATTTTAAAAGCTGAACTTACTCAATAGCATTTACCGAACTTCAATCTGTCAGTTCCTGAACTGTGTGTTAGCATTTCAGGCCCGGTACTGTGCAAGAGTAATCGTTTTAATATTATTGTGTTGAGCTTAAATTGGTCAGAAAATCAATCCGTCCGTTTCATTTTATCATGAAAGATTATATGTATTTTTACTTCAATTTAATTCTACATAAATTTCAGGTTTCTGTAGTTTAACGACCACATATTCTATACAGTGAGAGACCCCAACGGACCAAATATCCAGATTTGTAGTAATACGAAGTTCAAAAATATTTCGTTTTGTAGAATACTTCTTAAGAAACATAAAAATTAAACAAGAACTACATAAAGTGAGGTGTACACATTTCCAAAACTTTTTAGGCAGCATCCCTCCAAACTCCAGGACAATGTGGAACACAATAAAAATGATTACAAAGGAAAAATCTTTCATCCCTCAGTTATCCTCGAACTCAGGACTAGCAACGACGGATTTCGAAAAAGCTGAAACTTTAGCGGAAAATTTTGAGAAAATATTTACAACTAACCCGGTAACCGACTTTGATTTCCAATTAAAAGTGGAAGCAAACTTGTCAATACCGCGATATTCCGTCCCAACAAAAACTAAATTTATAGCCCCGTCTGAGACATATCAAATAATCAAGGCTTTAAAACCGAGAAAATCAGCAGGCCATGACTTATTAAACAATAAAATGATGAAAGAATTACCTCGCAATGCAATTGCAGCATTAACAGCTCTCTATAATGCTTGTTTAAGATTAGGATATTATCCAAAGACCTGGAAAACTGCCATTATAACACCAGTATGCAAGCCGAACAAAAATCCACAAGATCCTCTTAGCTATAGACCAATTAGTTTGTTACCGACCTTTGCCAAAATGTTTGAAAAACTTATGAAATCCCGACTATTCAAATTTTTCACCGAAACCAATGCACTACCAAATACGCAGTTCGGATTCCGTCCAAACCACTCCACAAGTCATCAACTATTAAGAGTAACAGAGTACATTGCCGAAGCATTTCACAATCGAATGTACACAGCTGCAATTTTTCTCGACATCGCACATGCCTTTGATAAAGTGTGGCATCTTGGGCTACTTTACAAGTTGCAAACCTTAGGAACCCCCGATTACCTCCAAAATATCATTAAAAGCTTTCTGTCAGAGAGGGATTTCAAAGTTAGTATAAACAACAATAAATTAAGAGCACATATCATCAAAGCCGGCGTGCCGCAAGGTTCCCCACTTTCTCCCTTATTGTTCAACAGATATATAGCTGACTATCCACAAATGACTTACTCAGAAATAGCACTTTATGCAGATGATACAGTATTATTTAATGCAAATTCAAACATTACCAACGCTTGCAAAGATCTCCAGTCGGACTTAAATGAATTTGTCGAATGGACATTGAAATGGAGAATTGCCATAAACCCTACCAAATCACAGCCTAAAATATTCTCACTAAGAAAAATACATAAACCACGACAAATTAAAATTAATAATACTGCAATTCCTTGGCTTAATAATGAAACGCCCGTAAAATATCTGGGTGTATTACTGGATCAAAAATTAACATGGAAAAACCACATTCAAGAAATAACGAACAAAACCTACGCAAAAATGAACAAACTTTACCCCATAATTAATAACAAGTCATCGCTTAGTCTGGACTGCGCATTATCAATTTAAATGCGCATTATCAATTTAAATAAATTTTCAATTTATCATTTAAAACGATAATACGTCCCTCATTAACATACGCCTGTCAAATTTGGAACAATATAGCAAACACGCATCTAAAGAAACTACAAATCATTCAAAACAAGTATCTAAGAAAAGCCGTGCCAAGCCCCTTGGTTTATTCCAAATATGCAAATTCACAGAGAGCTAAACATTCCTTCCATTAGCGAATACATTCAACGGATGAGTAACAGATTTTTCACCCTTCTTCCGTCGTGTACAAGTGCACAAATATTTGATCTAGGCAAAAATGCTTCCATCCCAACCCGCATTATCTCTCGATACCCCAAAGACTCTCTTAAACCACCTTAAATTAGAATAATTTCCATCCCCTCCCATTAATCATTTCCGCTGCTGAAAATTAAATAAATACATTAATTAAAATAAATAAATAAGTTTCTTTTGAATTACTGCTCTGCAGACTTTGTTGACGAGGTAGCCGTGTGGTCCTCCTCAAATACTGTCAGCCGAAAGGCCAAAAAAAAATTCTGTAATAATAAATTGTAAATTAAAACCCCTGAAAGGCATATTATGCCGAACAGGCAGAAAAATAAATTAAAAAAAAAAGAAACATAATTCGGATCCCACCTGTCCCCTTAATTGTCCCCATGGTCCCCGAGCATCCTTCATCATTTCCCCACATGTCCCCCCAAACTCTCCACAGAACTAACATATCCCGTTAAAACGCGTTTTTTAATATTACTTTTAGGGATCAGGGAATATTCACATTTCAGGAAATTCTGCAAAGTATTTGCGTTTCGGTGAAACAAATGTAAAAAAATGTGTAATTAAAATGTAATTCATCCAAATTTCTTGATTTAGTCAAAAAAGTAAAAACAAAAGGCATCAACTGCCGTTTTAGTACATTTTAGACACTATTAGATGCTGTCAGTAGATTTATTTTTTCATGATTCGTAAACATATTATTTTCCTCAACCTTCTAAAGGAACTAAATATATACTTGTTCTAAAATTCGAGGTCTATTCATTATAGTAGCTGTGTTGGGACGATTAAATGGGCGCGTGGGCTTTCGGGGCACGTCAGATCCAAGAAGGCAGTCATCGGAACGGTCATCGGAGACATGGTGTAACGTCACTCCGAATAGATGAGGGGCGGTGGGCGCCGGATAGTCAAATGCTACTTGCGTAGAGCGCATTAGTGTCTGCGAGCACTGTGTCGTTGGGGAGGCAGTTGGACTGATATTGGGGCTATATGCTACATAATACGGTTGTGCTTTAGGCATTGATTTTACTTGTTTATATCTGGTGAACTGGCGTAATGCGTGTTAATTGTATAGTGTTAAAGCAATAAACTGTTATTTATTCTTGTATGTGCATCTTATTATGAACACTTCAGTTGTTAGGAGAAAGCCGAATTGGAGACACTTATGGAGCATCCGACGTGGCATACTGGAATGAGTATTCGTTCATCGCTACTTATTTGGGAATAATAACTGTTTGTGTATATGAAGCGGTAAGAAACGTTTATTTTAATATCCATTACGAATTAGCCCAAGAATTTAACATACTAATGAAATGTAAGCAATTGTGCGAAATGTGTCTGGAGATGGAAAAAGTGGGAAATAGAACATATAAATTGGCACCGAATATTAGTTTTTTTAAACGTTTTCTTTAGTGTTATATCTAAGGCTTATGTTATGATATTTTAGTGAGAATTCTGAGTTAATTTGGTCAGGGAAAATGACGTCAATAAACTATTTTAAATTGATATTGAGAATTATTTCCGAATTATCAGTTGAACTGCTTATATTCCTTAAGAAGGAGGTGTATGCTGAAGTACGAAATAACAACCCTTACGTTCATTGTGTGCATGTAAAATCTGTGCCCTTAATCTATGAAGTAAATTAATCTAAAAACGTTGTATTGCATGTAAGGATTTTCAGCACACTCCAATCTGTACATTGCGACTGTAAAAGAGTACGTTAGATTCTATCTCTACAGTATCACGTGATTTTAGGGTTTCACCATGACTTCATGTCTTGAATGAGCAATAAAAAGGTTATCATTTATAATCGTAGTGTGCCGTTGTGTCGTTTCTGTGAGAGGTGGTATCTGCGGAAGTATTATTGCGCTAAATTTAAAACGAAATGGCACCGCTGTAGGAAACAGGCAGAGTAAAATGAGTCATAAAAAATGTAACCAAATCATCTACCACGTAATAAATGTGATGCAGTAATTGTGACAAAATGCATGGTTTGTATTCATGAAATCATTGAGATTCAAAACACTCCTGAAAACACCTACCTAAAATTATTTTAGCTAGTTTACCTTTCAATATTTATTCTTAATGTGAAATTCATGGGATGAGGTGAGGAAGTTGTTTTGCTCTTCGTCATGTGACAATCACTTCAAATATATTGTGCAGGGAAGGACGAGTGATTTGCTATTTTGTTAGCAATGCAATATGCAACATGTACGACGAAGGTTAAAGAAAAACATCCATCATAAGAAGTATAGTAGGAATTGTGTCTCTCAAAAAGTGTCCAGGTTACAAGAAATAAAAAATGCTTTTAATGGGTCTGCGCTTTTTCTGGAACCGTTGAAGGATCCATAAACTCCACATCATTTCCTACTAGAAGAGCAATAACTTTAGGCGAGAGGGACGCTAGACTGATGAGATGAGAAGCGATGATAGATTTTGGCTGTTGCTAAAAATGCGAAATAATACAAAGAAGCTGAAAGAAATAGCAGTTGTATGGTTGACGGACGGTACAGAATATTTCTGAACGTTCTCAATCTGCAATAAAATGCGAAATCGAACGCAAAATGCGACATCACGTACAAAGTGCGAAATGGTCGTTAATCTGCGAAACAATTCCTAAATTGCCGGTCCGGATGGCCGAGATCGCTAAGGCAGTAGTGCCGTAGCGCTCTCGGGCCGAAGGATCGCGGATTCGAGTCCCTCATCGGGCATGGTTGTATTGTGTTCGTACTTTCTCACCCCTATCATCATCATATCTTGTCATCCTCATACTTACCCTACCGGTACACGCAATAGTGGTCGCTAATGACCTAGTAGTTGCTGCGACCTTAAGTAACAAAAAAAAACCTAAATTGTATTTTATGATTTTTTTGTGTTCCTTTACTAGGGCTGCGACATCGACAACAATTCATCGATGTTTGAAAGCATTTAATTTGACAGTGACCAACACTGTAGAAATTGAACGACTTTTCAGTCAATATAGTTTGTCACTGGTAGAAGAAATAAGTTAGAGGAAGCCAACATTTAAATATGCCCTCTGCTAATTTTCCCCTGATACCAATAGTGTTACATATTGATAATAGTTGATTTCATATTGATATAAATCGGTTTCATTTAGCAAAATACATTCTTTTAAAAGAATGTTGTGTTGTTTCAATAAGTATTTACAAATTGTAAGCCAATCCTTTTCCTCTCATTTGAAGAGAGTTATTCAGAAACCTGCTGTTCTATGCAAGATAGAAATCATTCTAAAGATCCAAAATACCTTTATTAATTACTTGTTGAAGTTCACAAATTACGAAATATTAAATTAGGTACCCTTATTTTTAGATTTTAATAGATAAATCTTAAAAGCATCAATTTTTTTAATCTCAAAGAGATCTCCCTTAATAATTAATTTTCTCAACAAATGCTACAAAATGATAATTCTTACTTTTAATATGCTATAGTTTTGATTTCAAAATGCGATATTTTGAAATTGAAAGTGCTAAATTCTGCCATCACAAATGACTCTCGTAATATTGAGAGTCGCAGTGCATCGTTAGTGTGGTCGTAGGCAGCGCGTACGCAGGCCTGCGTTGGAGACTGCGATTGTGGGTCGCGCGCAGGCGTTTCGTGATAGACGGCCGGCGCACTGGTATGCGCAGATAACACGCGCACGGCACGCCTTGTGTGCCGTAACAGCAGCGAGCAGACCGCCGAGAGAACTACGGGACGCGGTCGGTCGCTCGTGCGTCAAATACTCCACTCAGTCACAAAATCCTTGCGGGAGAAACGGTGATTTACCCGCCAAATCTCGAACAGTATAATACAATATTGAAGGATCTGAGAACGTCTGGAATTTTCAGTGATTGTTTCCCTCACACGTTAACTTCAATGTATCTTCCATAAAGGGAGGTTTCAAGTACTCTCTGATTAAATTTATTTTATTTACTTAAACAAATATAATATATTAACGTTGTAAATAAATACAAGAATGTGAAATAATGGTAATTCAGTGAATTGTATTAATTCACATAAACTATTAGAAGAACATATGTAAATATATATTCCGATCTTCAGAATTATTTCGTAAACGTAAGATGTACGAGTGTAGCTGGGGATTAATTACTTACTTCCGGAGACATATAATAGGCGGAGTTGTACGTTTATTATTTACTAACTCTTTCCGTGTAAGTTGCTCACGTACCCTCATCAAGCCGACCGTTCTCTACAGGCCGTACTTTACAACACATATTCTTGTTTTCTCAGCTTGGAAAATTGTCATCAAATACATAGCAAAAAGTAATATTCTGTAACGCCCACATTTGAGCATTATCGACACAAGTATTTTTCAGCAACAATCGCTCTCTCCAACTCGCGTTTTTCCGTGTTTTTTTGCGATCAACTCCAGGCGAATGGCGGAGTTATACCCTAACAAACGGGTCACGACAAACGTGTGCGATCTTTCCTACCTCTTCCTTGTCCTATCCTCATCCCTTACACACACACACACACACTACTCTACCACACATGCCGGGAGAGCTGTCGGGAGCTTAGACCTTGGTTGGGGGACCCCGCTAGCCAACGGTTGGTCATCGCCGGAACTCGGCGTACAGCGGAAGCAAATCACCATCACCTGGCGAGCAAAAAAAAAAAAAAAAATACTATAGAAAACATGCACTACACGTACGGGACTAAAGAACCTATTATTTTACGCGTCCGGAATCAGTAACAATCAATCCAACTCGGTGCAGGTAATCGAGCGGAGAGAAGTCGGAAAATTAGCAGGGGATTCTACCTTCAATCTTTCCGTGACAGTCTCCGCTCTTGAGGTATCTTACTACACTTCTATTTATTTAGAGCTTCATTTCACAGATCATCAGCTGTTAAGGTGTCATACAATTGGGAGCTTCACGTCACTACAGTGACGTCACTAATGTGACGTTCAACCTCCCGATTCGATGACACAGTAACCGATGATTTACGCCAACCGAATCTTTGTTTAAATCCAAGTACACGTAGAACATCTGTATAGGTCTGCACAAGCGGGCGGTCGACTTGACATGCCCTGGTAGAGCGCTCCTCTGCAAGCCAGTGGTGCGCCCGTTACTTTGTGTCAGTTCGACAGAAGGGGAAATGAAGAGATCATGAGCGAACAGCTCTAGTGTAGTGAAAAACGAGTGCAGGGTGGCCACTTTCTGGAAAACGGAAAACCAAGTAAAATTAGGGGATGTAATTTCTCTTGTAAAAAGTCAGAGAAGAATCAGGGAATTCGTAGAAGAATCTTTATATAACTAGATATTATTCCTGAAAAAATTAACCCAGCAAAAAATAGTGTCTTAATTTTTATTTGTTGAGATTAAAATAAATTACTGCATCGCGAGAGCTGACAAATTAGTATCAGGCGTGCTTCATCCTGGAGTGCAGTGGGGGCCACTGCGAGCAACTTGGACCCAATTCATGCATGTGAGGAGCAATGATTTATAGCACCTACGTTCATTGAGCCAACGCTTACTACCCGGTAGCCTGAAAGGCGGCAACGCGTGTTGGCCGCCCGCATGCCGGTATGCGGCGATAGTGGCTCGGGCGGCGGGCGCGAGCGTCGCGTACCTGGCGACGTCGCGTGCGCGTGCGGTCGCGTGCCACGCCACCGCCACGGCGGCCGTGCCACGCGCTCTGGCGAATTAAGGTCGTACCGCCACCGCCGCCGCTGCCGCTCTGATGGGATTGTGGCGGCCGCCGCAGCTCCCGCGAACGTTGTTTACTCGCAGTCCTCCCAGCTCTCTCGGGCGTCCGAAGCGCGAAGCCGCCGGGACACGGCTCCGAGAGGGCCCGTGCTTTTCAGAAGCCGCTATACGCAGGGTCTCTGCGTTTTCACCGGGAGAGGTGCCTCAGGGCATCATTTGATGTCACTGCAGTGCTTCTGACGGGGAGGCCCTAGGTTGGAGTCCAAACGGTGGCAGAACTGTCGACACAAGCTAGAGAGCTAGATCGAATTTTGTCGCTGTCTGGAAGAGAATTCTATCTGCCGGCTGGTCTCATTGTCAGTTTTCCATGGTTTCTCTGACCGACACCAGACGAATGTCGGAACAGTACCCTCTGATAAACAGGCCACAGATCGCACGATCTTATCTTACTCTTCCTTATCCCATCACTTATCCCTCACCCTTACACACACACACACACACACACACACAAGCACTTCACTACCACACCTCGTATCGGGTGACCGGCCGGGAGCTTCGAGCTTGTCCCGGCTGGGGTGCTGCTTTTTTGATGGGAGATACCTGATTGAGGGAAACCCTGTTAGCCGGCGGTAGGTCGGCGCCGGATTTCACTATCCAGCGCGAGAAGTTCACTGTCACCTCCCGCGATAGAGCATACATTACACTTACGGGGCTAACGATCTTGCAGTTGAAGCACCGGATTCAGTAATCAATCAATCAATCAATCTCTGCGTTTGGCAGGCACAAAGAGACTAAAAGCGACAGATTCAGAAAATAATTCAGGAAGTGGTTCAATTTTAATTCAGATCCCCCACAATATTTCTGAAGTAATGAGAAAAGATAAAGTTGTTAACAGACAATAAAATAAATAATCATACTGGAAATATTCTTTGGATGTGTTGCGAAATTGGGTGTATTATCAGAATATTCTGAATATATTGTGTGATTCTTATTCGATTATTAGGGATCTTGACTACCTGTTAATAAAAATATTAAATTGACATTGACAATTTAAACAGTGCTCAATATAATGGTAGAATATTGAATAAGTTCAAGAATAAACAGAAAAAAGGACATGAAGATAAACAATTTTCGAAAAAATGTAAGCGTAGGATGACCCTATTTAATTCCATCTTTGTTTAATTAAATTAATTTAATTGATACATTTTGCGTATTTGACTCCGGCTGGGGGAGCGCAGGAGGTTGGAACTTCTTCAATGCACGTGTTGCTGAAGGCACTGGAACAACTCGAGTTATGAACGTCATTTTAAAACAATTTTTAATAATTAGTATTAACATAAATTCTGTAAAGCCTTTTGGTAATTCTCATTCCACAATCATTCAGTTATTATACGGATGACATCTTCATTTCAATCCCACGGAAAGCTTTGAACTCCTTTATTTTTTACTTCTTATGGGCTAAGAATGCGATTGCTAACAATCGGAGAAACCTGAGAACCAGACATAAAAGTAAGATAATTTGGTCTTCTCTGATGAGGTCTGATAGTGTTCAGGGTAGATTGTTTCGCAATGTATGTAAAGGGGTGAATTTTTGCTTATTTTGAAAAATGTATTCTACATTCAAACGTCTGAAAAAGAATTAATGGAAGGTAGAAGTACGATTTCCTGTTTTATGTTGAGGTAATGCACTCGGGCTTCCCTTGAACTTTCAATTGACTATTCCACTCGTGAAATTAAAACCAATAGTGTTTAACTATATATAGAAAATGTTCCAATCAGGGCGGTGCATCTCAAAACGTATATCGCTCTTTCTATCCGACTTTTCTTACCGCTTCTCCGTACTGGCCAATCATAAACTGTGACTCACATAGCTTAGGAGGCGGTTTCCATAGGGGATTTAATTGAGAACTTTTAAAGCACGAGTGGTATTATCTATG
The DNA here is from genome assembly GCA_038098605.1 of Gryllus longicercus. Lineage (NCBI taxonomy): Eukaryota > Metazoa > Arthropoda > Insecta > Orthoptera > Gryllidae > Gryllus > Gryllus longicercus. The sequence continues at coordinate 168,332 of JAZDUA010000869.1, forward strand.
ATAATACATTATCAGTGATTGATAAGTGGATAAATACGGAGGAACTTATATGGTTTTCTCGACCACCCAACAGGGTTATCCACTAATTACTCTTATTTTTATTGTCTTTAAATTTATGAATTTGTTTATCAATAGTATCAAAAAGAAATTCCACTGTACATAATCACTGCGTTTAGTTATAAAATGTCTTCAATAATTTTGAGAATCGTTAGAAGTTATACCATGAAACAAATGTGGAGATTCAAATCTATGTTGTCATTCTGTTAGATTAGGCTAAATCTGCCACGAACCTTTCATAAGGAAACTAAATTTCTCATGGAATTACGACGGTTAATATCACGGTAATGAAGCGAGATATTCCTGTTCATTAACAGCTACATTTTTATGCTGGGAGTTCAAGTATTCACAAAAAAATGGATATTTTTTGTGTGCAAATGTTGATAATTTTGTAATTTTAACACAGTAATTTACAGTTTAAAGTAGACAAAGTTTTGAACTCAAGGAGTGGATATCTGTGTGCAAGAATCTTCTTGGCGAGATTATTATCTCCTCTCTCTATGTAACCAATGATTCAATCCAACGTATTACATGATACTTTTCTTTATTCGCTATTTATTTGGGGCCCCTTATAATAGCCGTATATTTCCTTTCATTTGGCCTGGGATAAATATGAACTGCAGAAGTTTGCACCAGTGATGTATATAAGAGGCACACCAGAAAATGGCTGACAAGTAAATAGAACGCAGAGTACGCAAGTGGTTTTCTGTATTTACTTTAAATTTCTTCAACTATACAGCTTGTTCTCTTAAGCACCCAATTATTAATTATATTTAATGAATATTTCGTAAATGCCAGACATTTCAAAACCAGTGACACGCGATACAATAGCGTTCATATATAAATTGACACAATACAAATAGATTTGGTAAAATTTACTAACCCTACGTTATGACAATCGCAGTCAGAGGAGTTCAGAAAAGTCCATGTTCAAGTCTATATCTTCTAACAAAAAAAATCTTGTATGCAAAATAATTGGTGTTTCAATAATTAGTTGTGAACAATCTTACTTTTTCTCAGAGTACATCAGATTCTAGGGAGTTTATTGTACAATTTATCATCATTATAAACACAAATCTCCTAAATTATTGTTAATCTTCATCTAGGAAAATTCGGTTTTGATGTGTATCTTCGTCTTTTGTGTTCGTGGATGTCAGTATTTATTTGAATGTGGTTCTGAAAATGTGTGAATTATAGAGTGCGGTTGTGATACTTCGTTCAATCAAATGATCGCACTTCTCGTTACTCTAGAACTGTGAGAGTGTATTTTAGGAAGCGTTACGTTTTCACCAAGCCCAGGCAGCACCAGTTCTATGCTTCTGCGCAGTAGCTCTGTGCATTAAATCGATTTTGAGCCCCTGGAGAAGGATGGAGATATAGGAAGTACTAAAAATAGAAAGAGTGAAGTTCTGTATAAGACTCGGTAGTTCCGCTTAAATGGCAGTAAGTTTCGACCGTTGGTTATCGGTAAAACGTTACTTAGACGTAAATGATGAGGTTTACGAGTACTAAAAGAGCAAGTTAGTTGCGGCCAGTGATATCGTTGTGCCGAAAGCGAAGTTAGTTTTATAGGTAAAAATAAACTAAAAACATTTTAAACTTCTTATGTTGTTAGCGACGTAGAGATTTTCATTCTTCATTAAGCAAGAATGGGTCGAAAAAACATATTAAAACTGTAAATTCATAGCTATGATATACAGGAATCAAAAAAAAAGTACACTTTTAGTTGCCAATTCGTTTATTTCCCAGCACGGAAATACTTTTGATTTCGTTTTTATGGAAATACTAAATTTATCAATTTGCCTGTCGGATGTTTCTTGTTCTGTTCAATTTAATAGAATGGATGTTTTTGAAATATACATCACGTCTACGGACCCTACCTCAACTCCGTATTTCAAGTTCCACTGGATTCATAGATTAAATGCATGTATTTACCGTCAAAAAACAGTTAAAAACTATAAGTGCCGTGGTTAGCGGAAAAGTGTATTCTGTACCTCTTCTTAAATTTTGGGAACTACACCTTAACTCCAATAAAAGTTGAATCAAATTCTGGGATGATCGTTGGATTAGCACTGGAGAGCAGTAAACTATGCGTTATTTTATTTGCCAAAATTGGGAATAGTTGTGAAAATTGAGAGAAATTTCAGACGACATAAAACTGAAAACAGTTACTTTTTTTTGGATTTGGCTGTCGGTGAAAGATAGAGAATATTGCGATCGTAAACGAATTATCGAGGTCTGTGTTGCAGAAAACGAGAATTTTGAGGAGAGTAGGCCGCTTGGTGAGAACGTGCCACGAACTGTAACCATGAATATAAGTTCTCTCTCCTTGCGTCTACACAGTTCGAAAGTTGGATCCCAGAATCTGCACTACAAGGTGAAAACGGAATTTGAACTCCGTAAAGCTATACGCTCTTCAGCTGTGAAACCGTAAAAGAAGTCATAAAAAACATCCCTGTGTTGAATGTTATGAAAAAGAGCCAACAGCGCAGACACAAAATATTCATAGAATAAGAAAGTATTTGCAGATTTACTACATGAACATCTCAATTTTTACATTAGTTATTGCGAGCGAAAATTCTTTAATTTATTTCGAATCTTCAGTGAAAAATAGTATTTTTTTTAAATCCCTCATGACAGCTTTTCTAATAACCATATTGATGTATGACACTCGACTATATTTTCATCTTAATATCTTTATCTCATGTTCGTATTAAATCGTAAATATCTTAAAATTCTTGACCAACTGTGTCCCTTCTCTCTTTGCCCACGTTTCTTTACAGTCGTACATATTTTTGTAAGATTTTTACAGTGGCCTAGAATATTGATACTGCTTTCACTGATCATTAATGTTAATTAATGATTTGTTGTTTTATTACTAGGCAAAAGAACATATTAGATACATTTACAAGTATAATGATGGTAAAACTAAGATGCAGAATTCCAGATATAATTCGAGACTTCGAAATACTGGAAATTATCAATACTCAAGATATTCAAATGTTAGTAAAATATTTCACGCAAGTGTTAACAAGCTCATGTCACCTTTTGTGAAGTATAGAATATTTATTCTTGCGGGAATTCATTAAATCTTTTATTTCTTAAGATTCGTATACTATCTCAGAAAATTCTATACGCTTCAGAAACTCCGACATCCAGAGTTATAACACGAAACAACTTCAGCATTTCTTTATTAATTCCCGTGCTTTTCATTCCGAAAGGAATGCGCCAGGCAAAACTCAGCCAGAGAGCGAGGCATTATCCGAAAGAAGCAGAGTTGAGGTCTTGAGGCACTAAAGACGCAAGCCTTTTTAGCGGAGAGGTTAATCCCTCGCCAAGGGCCTAAACCCCCGAGGGCGGTGGTGGAGTGCGAGGTTTTGAGGGAGGACGGGTAGTGAAGGAACGAGGGGTGTGAGGGAAGGCGGAGAGGGCACGCGACGAAAAGGAACGAGGACGGGAAGGAGCGGGAGCGGACATGCAACAACGTCGGAGTGGGAACGGACGAGGGGGAGGAGACGAGATATAGACGGAAAGGGAGCGGAACGAAAGGGAGGGGTTCGGGAAGGGAGCGAGAACGGGGGCAAAGGGAGAGAGCGAAAACCGGAACCAGGTGGGCTGGTGGGAGAGCGGGGGCGGGGCGCAGGGCAACGGGGTGGAGCGGGCGAGGCCGGAACGAGCGTACAAGATGTGCCCGTGGGCGCTGGAGTGCTGGCGCCGCCGGCAGTGCACGACAGCCACCGCCTGAAAACGCTGACGCTCGTGGTGACGGAAGACGTGGGGTGAACTACGGAGGATAGGAGCCAGGTCGTCGGTGAGAAGGGTCTTGTGCCAAGTACGCTGGAGAGAAATGAGAAGGGTATCAAGTGAATGAAGTTCCAGTGACAACTGAGGTCACAGTCAGATTTCGATGTCAGTAGAAACTAGTAATATTGTAAATTAATTTTGATTAAGCCCTTTCGTGAAAACAAATCGTTATTAGTTAGAAGTAGAATAATCAAACTTTGGTAAGGAAACATAATGGTATACGGGATGTACAGTATAAAAGTAACATGCTACAGAAATAAAATACGTTCCCATTTTATTCTATCCCTCTCCTCCTTCCCTTCGCAACACATCGTAACGCTTATGGCACACAAAACAAAAAATAGTTGTCGGACACACAGACTTATTGTCAGACCCCCGGTGATTTTTTGGGGTGGGGGGGGGTTGGGGAGGGGGTTGTCAGATTCAAAGACTTGATACATGTTTCTCTAAGTATGTCGACGCTGTGAATCCGAATCCAGAATTGTGCCATCATCCACCAGTTTCTTTTTAATCGCGTAAAATACATGAGAATACTAGATTTTGGTGTCTTATAGTATTATCCTCTACAGAAGAAAAAAGTTGTCAAACCCAAGACTGGACAGGTGTTTCTCGCGGAAAATTACCGTGATATTTACAATTTCATGGTTTTTCACGATTTAAAAAACTGGATGGTGATGGCGCAATTTTTTTGTACGCCTGTGTAATTTGTCCCCTCAGATAAACGTTCCATTTCGAACACTGCACTCTCGTCTTCAGTTAATACAACTACAATAAAAAATTGCTCTTTCATGTAAATTTCAATCCATTGTTTAAAAATTTAAACACGATACTAATTTTTGATTTATTTTAACATTAATTTATGCTTAGAAATTAATATTATAATAATTATTACATAGAATTATGATAACGTTTATTATCAAAGCCTACTCTCCTGGTTCGCTTTTGTCAAATCTGTGGGAGCTATTGGCCCCTAATGAATTTATAATCATGTAGCTGCTAGAATGCTGCTGTATGCAGTTGTTGCGATTCATTTCAGGCTGTTATATTGAGAAACAATCATTGCTAATGATTAGTAATGTGATAACTGATGAAAAAAGGAAAACAAAACAAACGCTGAAGTAAGAGCAAGAGGGTAGACCTCGGAATGAAACTACCAGCAGCGAAGTTCGGCGGAACAGACGAGTGACAATTTAAAAGCATTTGCGAACACGACTAATCGTGATGTCGATGATGTCTAACTGCAAGCGGTGGAATGCATGAACAAGAAGAACAGATGAATAGCGCGTCCTCAGTTCTGAAGCCGGTGGCTACGCGGAGGGAACAGAACGAGAGAGGCTTTCGTGAAAGTTAAAGGGAATGCGCCTCCAGCGTGCGAGGACACGCCCGAGCCACGGCTCCAAAGGGCTAAGGCGGAACGAGGCGAGCGAGGCAGGTAGGACGAGGGCGAAGGAGACGGCGAGAAGGAAGGTCGAGGCACTGCGACGCACGACACGACGCGGGTGGTTAGGGCGGCGCAGGGGGCAGCGTAGAGGCCGGCGAAGTGGAGTGCGGCGGGACGTGTTGACTCGAGGTGAGTCAGGTCCGGTTAGACGGAGAGAGAAGGCCAGGGCGACCTTGTGGAGGCCGGTTGGGGCGAGGCAAAGGGCATTGAAGGACTGAATGGGACGACGAAGAGGAACGGGGACAAAATGAACAAAGCGGAGCCGCGCCGAAGCGTTGTGGGCGAGTGGGACGGAAACCAAACAATGAGGCAGCCGGAGAAAGCGAGAGAAGGAGTGAGAGGGAGAGAGGAGGTAACGTGGAGAACAGTGTAACGGCAAGACGATTGTGAGGAGAAAGGAGTGGAGCGGGATAGCAGGATCGGGACGAGGTGGAGATTTGGGCCTTGAGAGGAGAGTGGCGCATGGCAGGGTCGGGCATGATGGGGCGTGGCAGAGATGGGAGTTGTGGTGCGCCGGTGGCGTGAGCGGGGGAAAGGGCGCGTGAGGCGACGCGAGGCGGGTTGGGGAGGACGAGGTGAGGTGGGCAAGGCTGGGTGATTAAAGCTGTGGCGGGGTGAGAATCCCCAGACAGCGAAGTGTGGCAGGGCGAGGTTGGGAGGGGGAGGCGGGGAGAAACGAAACGAGACGAGGCGAGCGGGGCAGGATGAGGCGAGGCGGGAAGGAACGGAGCGGGGCGGGGTGAGAGTCCCCAGGCGGCGAACAGTGCGGCAGGGAAAGAAAGGGCGAGGCGGGGAGGGACAAGTCGAGGCGGGCGGGGCGGGTCGAGGAGAGGAGACGCGAGGCGGTGTGTGTCCCCAGGTGCCAAATAGTGCGACGGGGCGAGGAAGAGTGAGGCAAGGAGGGAGAGGCGGGGAGGGACGAAACGAGGCGAGCGGGGCGGGATGAGGCCAGGCGAGGAGAGGCGGGGTGAGAGTCCCCAGGCGGCGACCAGGGCGGCAGGGAAAGGAAGGGCGAGGCGGCGAGGGACAAAACGAGGCGAGCGGGGCGGGGCGGGGGGAGGAGCAGGGAGAGGAGAAGCGAGGGGGTATGCCCCCAGGTGCCGAATAGTGCGACGAGCGTGGTGCGGGTGGGGCTGGACGAGGAGAGGCGAGGCGGTGTGCGAGTCTGTGGCGGGGCGAGGCGGACGCGGGGCGTGGGCGTGGACGCGGACGGGGTGGAGGGAGGAGGAGGCGAACGGGCGCGGCCGTCCCGGCGGCGCCGCGCGCGGTCGATAAGACCCCGACCTCGACCTAGTGCGCCGCTGCGTCGCAGGACGCGGCTTCGAGCCCCACGCGCAGGGGCCCGGTGGCGCAGCGGCCGGGCCACGCCGGGGGCGGAAGTAGGTCGCCGCTGCTCCCTTGCACCCCTGCACCCCTGCACCGCTGCACCGCTGCACCCTGCTGCCAGTCTGACATTCTCGCCTTGCGACGGGGCAGTTGTTGCAAATACAAGAATGCTAGGGACATTCAACTCATATTTCTGACTAACGTTCTCGCGATCTTGGATTCCTTCTTGTTTTTTATGTAGTCATGTAGTACGAGCTCATCATTACGATCAGCCCAATCGATGTATGTGTATTCCAAAAAAACCTCCTTGTAATTTAAAGCATGGTTCTGTGATTGAAATGCTAAAATAAAGATAAACTCAACGGTATGGTACTATTGTATTATTTATTGCTTAAGCACTAACACGCGAGACTCCCATATAAATTAGCTTCAGGGTTTTGACTAAAGTGTCTAATCTTTTCCCATGTTCTGATTAGTGCTCCGGTGAGCTGCTGTAAAATTATACTCTATTTATAGCAATGCTAATGGTCCGGTTGACGCTGGGACTCTATTAGTGTAAGTATTTTGGAATAGTATCATCTGCTTTGTTGTATATACAAATGTTACTAGGAAAACATTAATTGCTTGTGAAAAGTGTCTTATCTCAATATGTAATTGTTGTACGAGACAATTGCATGCATTGCAATGATTGAACATAATTTATCTTCCAAATTATGGTATTTATATAAATATTACCACTGCTCTCCATTGTTACATCCAAAGATATACCAACAATTACAATATATATCCAAGTTTACCACCAAACCAACAACATAAATATAATTCATACAAGAAATCATTCCCAACGAACAATATACATTTCTTGTTATTTTATATAAACAATTGACGCTGTTCTCAATGTTCGTAGTTTTTACGTCGTTATATAAATATATTATTGCGTTCCAAAATTCATGCAATTACTTTTTATTTTATTTAAGGCATTGTCATACCAACCATAATAATAATAATAATAATAATAATAATAATAATAATAATAATAATAATAATAATAATAATAATAAAAGTTCCCTTATGAATTAGCAAGACTCGGAACGTAAGACCTACAATTTCATCTCATCATTATATTATTTTTATTTTTAAATGTCTAAATAACTCTAATGTCTCTCAATATTTCCCCTAAGCTATTTCACTAAAATAAAGTACAAAAAGGCATATTCTTGTATATTTCAGCCCAGTTGAAACTTAATATTAAGTAAGATCTCCAGAACTGTGGTGCTCGATTTACGTAATAAAAAAAAGTGCACCAATTAAGGGTTAAGAAAGGTGCGAATAATGCGGCGGAAATCCAATGTTCGAACTACAGGATTAAAATTTGCAGTGTTTACATTCCAACCAGATTGCAAGGAGATGGGACGAGTAGAGATGGGAGGTAGACGAGCTTTAACATTTTTGTGTTTTGATCTGGGCTTTATATTGAATATATTTAGATCAAATGTTCATGATGCTCAATTTCCATTTACTTAAGACAGTCCAATGATATTAACGACTTTGAGGGGAGTTTGTCTTATAACCTCATAAACATCGTTGAAGGATTTTTTAATATGATCCCTATTGTTGAAAACAAACGTAATAAAAAATGGTGTTATCAAGTAGTAATTATTTTATAAACCGTAATCGGCGCGATTTCTTTTGGAATGCTTTCAATAAAAAAATTAAATATTGAAAACTGGGAAAAGTATTAGAGCATTGACGTCTATTATTAATTAATCCCAGTTTCAAGGATGTTACTTTACTTCATTTACGACGTAATTAATATTGCTCTGAAGAGAAGAAAATATTTCAGAGAAGAGAACCTCATAAATTACAAAGTTTTGCCAAGTTTCGTCTCGTACAATTTACTGACTTTATAATGTGTATATTGGTTTCTAAATATTTGCAAACTTTTAACATCATTTATCATGCATTTTATGGGTAGTATACCATTCTGCAGTGTTTAATGTTCGAAATTAGTTTCAGAAAACATTATACCTGGTTTCAGTTCACTCTGAGTAAACTACTTTTTTATACAATATTGCGGCAGTTCGTATTGGATGTAATTGAATTTAAAATATCTTATTTTGCCAGTAACTTCTTTTGTAAGAATTTCTTTCTAATTTCTAAGAGATTTTTGTAATTTTTTGTAAATCGTGCGTTTAAAACTACTTTCTCAAATATTTTTTTTAAATTTATACTTTTATTTGCATTAATTATATTTTGTGCGTGCAATCTCTTACTCAGAGTGGGTTGTTTGTGTTTTCATTATCTATTCATGATTATTAGGAAATTAGCATTATTCCCTGTAATTAACATATTGTTGAATTATTATCAACAATGAATTAATGTGGGAATAACAAGAGAAAACTTGTATGATTGTAAATTTCTGTTGTTCATTGTTCATTTCGATTGTTTTTTTAGAACAAACGCAGTAAATACGTCTACAATTTGAAACATTGAATGTAATGAAAATTTTCATTAAGAATGAAATTTCGCAAAATAGTTCGAATATTAATTTTTCCGGGTGTTTAATTTAGGGGAAAATCATGTTAATTTATAATATTTCGTATAGAATACCAATATAACATTCTCAAAGCCTAAAATTCCTTCGTCCACCTCTCTCTCAGACTGCTGATTTAAAAACGGGCAAATTAAGGAATGGAAATCATGTAATAAAAGATTTGAAGGAAAATTAGTTTTGCAGTTTATATTTTACACTTTAGATGTAATATTTTGTATAAACTACTCTCATTCCTTGTTTATACTGCGAAATTGGGGGAACATCGCTCTGCTGAAGGTGATTGAGGGACGTACTGAAACAGACAGGTCTAGTAACACATTTCGAGCAAGCACTATTTAATCTGGCAGAATAAAGTACTTGTCCACGTAGAAATGCACTACAAATACAGTAAATTGAACATTTTAAATCGAAAATTAGGCTTCAGATTTTAACCTGTACCTCCCAAATCTTACAGGGAGGTCCGCATAATCGGGCGATGATGGTAACTTCACGCTTGAGTCGGGCGTGAACATTTCCACTAAACTATGGATGAGTCGTACATGAAAAGATGTCTTTATTTTCGCGATATGCATCGGAAAGGCATTCAGTTATTTTCGGAAGAAAATAATAGAAAATATTTTGAACAAACACTTCACGACTTATATTTACTTCAGCGAAAACGAAATGAAATCATTTCTACTTCTCTACATAATTTCAAAATAAATTTATTAGGAGAGAACCAACGAAAACATATTCTACACTTAATATTATTTTTATTATTTTTTAAATAGATGGTTTCAGTTACAATACGTTTATGCTAGAGCTACCTTTATTGCTTTTTTTCGCTTTTATTAACTTCTATGAATAGTTATTAAATTATATTAATAATGCAGAACTTACTATTAAATTAAATAAGCTTAAAATATGAATGGATTAGTTAATTTGTGGCGCATTTCGAGGCCTCTATTTTTAGAAATCAAGCACGGCCTGAGCCACTTCATTACGGCGTCCATTCCAGCAACGGGCTGCCACCTCCGCTCCACTCGGGCAGGTAGCTCAAACAAGGCTCTTCATCAAAAGGTCATTGCGGGCATTGAGGTCGGGCGCTAGCGGCGCGCCGAGGAAGTTGCATCATCGGGAAATGCATTCCATTTCCTGCATCCGCGTGCGGCTGTGTGCTCGCGCACGCTCCACCGGATGTCCGACTGGGCGACCGGGGCGTTTTCTTCTCGCAAAATGGGTCGGCGCAAACATTAGCCTAATTTAAGCGATTCAGCGGCCCCGGCCCTTTTCTTTCGCTCGGCATTGGCGCTGTGAGTGACGGAAACAGAACGGCACAGTCATACCCATTTGCCGGTGGCGTCGTCGGTTGAAAGTTCTGTATCTGGGGCACGTACTAAAACGCGCGGTTCGCTTCCGGATAACGCTTCGGGAGAATCGTTTTGCGGACTTGGTATATTTGCAGCACTGAATTGGCAGAAATGTACGTAGAAATAAAAGTGGTCGTCTTAAGCACATTTGTATTTGCTTTCGGTGGCTTATCCGTCATCAACAGATATTGTATAAATATAAAATTAATTATTGACAATAAATCCAAAAAGTACAATACAATACAATATACACTAATAAGAGGAGAGAATAAGGTTAAATAAGTAAATAATTGCTGCGTCGCATGCAGTTAAAACATTAGCAATTTTAAAGAATATACTGAACTTTTGCAAATAAAAAAATGTAAATGAAATAACAATGATTTTAATGTCCAAGTTAAAAACCATTTAATAGTATGTACACTTGACCTCTCTAGAGAAATGTTAAAAGAGTTTTATTGGTATTCTTCTTCTTATTATTATTATTATTTACTTTATATTGTTTACTTCACAGCTATTTTCGCTTGTAAAAATGCTCACCTTCCACAGAGTTGTTTTGGGGACAGGTTCGGTCACAGAAAGATCCACATCTATATTATTATTATTATTATTATTATTATTATTATTATTATTATTATTATTATTATTATTATTATTACAGTCGCGGGGGAGAAACATCCACCTGCGGCAGTTGCTTCGGCTTGGCTCACTCGTACGGCTTCGGCGAACAAGTAGGGGCACTGTTTGTGGATACTGTTAGTTTAAGCTCTTCTCTTAGGAATTTTTCTTACTGTATGACATGTATGCAGAATTATCGATTTTTGCATTGTCATCAAGTTTTCCGGTTCCTAATGTGTTGAGTTGACGCTCTGTCCAATTTAACTCTTAATTCAATATAGATTGAATGGTGACCTTTTTTACCTTCCAGAGCTTATTTCTCTCGTCTGCTAAATCTTTATATTTACATATCTTTGTATTGTAGGTAATACTGATGTTATGGGCGAGAAGGATGTCAATATCAATAATATGCATCTCTTGGTTACTCTTCCCCAAGAACAAGATGTCAGGGTGGTTGGCTAGTACAGTAACATCTGTTCTTATTTCTCTGCCTCAGTATAGCCTCGTATTCTGGTTGTCAATAACATTCAATGATTCGTATATGAAATAAGGGACTGTCGTTATGTTTCCTATTAAGTGTTGATGAAGGACTTTCCTCACATTGTTCTGTCTCTTAGTGTATTCTGTGCTTACTAGAGGTTGACATGATCCAACTAAATGGTGTATGGTTTCTGATGACCTTTTACATTTCCTACATTTATCATTCATGTTTACTTATTTTTTGACATATTTTCAATAGTTTCTTGTGGGTATAACCCTGTCTTGAATAACCATCAAGAACCCCGTTGTCGCAAATACGTTTCCCTTCCTAATTCATAAGTTTGTTGACTCCTGGTCAACAGTCTTGTTGATTATTATTATCAGATCAGATCAGGTTATTATTATTGTTGTTATTATTACTATGATTATTATTTTTGTTATTATTATTGTTTTTATTGATATTATTATTATTGATGGTGAAGAATAACTCATTTATCCACTTTCCACTGCCCACTGCCTTGCTCCCAGATAAAAAAAAATTAAAGGGAAAATGGATAATTATGATACAAGTGACCTGAAATGTTCTTTTGTAACAAGTGTATATTCTCAGATTTTTGCAAGACACTCATTAACTTTTTACAAAACCTGATATTTTTTTAATTTCCTTCTAGAACGCCTCATCATTTTCACAGGATCGAAAACTGAATGATATTTGTCATTTTTCGTAGAATCTGTTTCACAGCTTAATATTTATAATGGATTATATGGATATTTATAATGGATTTATAATGGATGCATAAATTTAGTGTTTGTATTATTTATATATAGCCGTTAATATTTCTTGTAGATTACTTATACTCTCATAAGTTTAGGGTAAATACATTTCTGTTTCAAAGCACTCCGGTATTGTAATAACTGGAGTAGGGAAACAGTTCAAATAAGAGAATCTTGAAATTCCTGCCCTCAATGTTGTCATACCGTCTATCGTAAACTTAAAAAATTAGTGTGGAGAACAGCGATGTTCTTTATCGCATGGACATATTTTTATTATTAAAGTTTCTTACCTATATAGTTTTATTTAGATATTTGACTGAGACAATTGATCTAAGATTGAGATTTAATCAAAGCAAACAAGTTATAGGCAACCAGCAGAACATTAAATCTGTGTATTTTACCCAATAAAATACTTTCTTCAACTTGTTGGTACCTACGTATTAAACTCACATTAAATTAAAAAAAAATAAATATTATAACTACTCTTATTACTCTTCAACAATAATGTAGGTATGAATGTTTTAACATGACTATTCCACTCGTGAGATTAAAACCAATAGTGTTTAGCTATACTTATAAAATGCCCCAATCGGGGCGGTGTATCTTAAAAAGTTTATCGCTTTTTCTATCCTATATTTCTTAATTTCCAATTATAGATTGTGACTCTTCTATCTTAGGAGGCGTCATACATTGATTGTTCTCGATGTCCAATAAACCGCGTATGTACTGATAACATAATATCTTTGATTTTAATATATCTTCCAGTTATTATCAATATTGGAGCAATTTCGAACTTTCAAATGTGCAGTAATATAAAAGCGTTGAGAATAATATAATCCTAGGAATAATAAGAACTAAAAGGTCGTCGGAGAATCTCCTTAACAACTTAGGGACATCGAGTGAAACCAAGAGAATTATTAATTCCTTTTATTGTCTAATATTTTAATCGCAAACAATTCTAGTGTGGTGTGCACAGAAAATTTGTAGTGACGTAATTTTCATGAAGAAGACAAATGGTACATTCATTCATATAACTTTGGAATTGTGAATTCGAATGTGTGTATACGATTCCTACAAACATGCAACAAGACCTACTTCATAAGCATTTCCTTACTACCCTCTAGTTTCTTTTAATTAACCGTTAAACAGAATTCTTTGCGTCTTCTTTCCTCAGTTTATTTTAAAACTACCGTTGTAGCTTCTCTCTTCCAAGTAGGTTGCTAGGCAAGGTTTCCAAGTAACCTTGTCCAAAGAGACGTCAAGCACCGAAGCAGAAGTCTGCAGACGACTCCACGCATTGATAGGGGGAGCTGTTCTGCCGGATAATGTCGCAATATTTTCGAGAGCTGGAGGGACAGAACCGTGTCGCTCCGGCAGCTGGTGCCTTAGGCAGACCGGTGTTTGTCCGCATTGAGGCGGAGAATGTTTTGTCCGGAGACAGGTCCATTGCTGGCAGATCTTCCAAGCACAGGCGCCCTGCCATTTGGCAGTACACCTTGGCAGTCCGTGCGCTGCCGTCCCATGATTGCTACGGATATTACAGTAATGTCTTTCTGCTGCCTATAGTTACATATTCGTGCGCCTTTGTGTTCTGCTACGTGGATTCTATTGTGTTGGGTTATGGCTCTTGTACAGCTACTTCGGTAAGATAACTTTTATTGATAATTGGATATTGTTTTGTTATCGGACATGATGCATTTTCATTGCCAAATTCACATTAAAAGGTAATATGTGCCTTAGATGGGAACAACTACTATGTTTGGTGCGCTATCATTCAAACCTTTTGTATTTACTTTCATGATTTGTTTTAATTAAGAAATCAGTATTGTTTAAAATAAAGTGACAGTTAACCTGCATTTGTAACGCGTATTTCATTTCATATTTGCAAATTCTTTAATGGTTCTATTACAGTTGCTTGAATGTAAACTATATTCTCACATGTTTAACTTAATATTATACGTCTTTACAGCATGTAGGCTAACTCATGCATTGATATAGAAACATGCTAGGTTATTTAGTCTTGTAAAAACTGCTTGATCCACCCGAAGTACAATATTCTCCAGCAAAAGATCTTAAACTTACAAACCACATTTTCAAATAACTTGTAAAGTTGTTGAATAAATTGACAGCTTTTCAGGTTTTTAGTAGTTAAAAAATGTCTCTGTGAAAACAATTTCTCCTCTCGGAATGAATCAAGAGTTGCAGGTATAGGCAAGGAGATACCTGATACATGTAACATTCATATTAAATTGTAAAGAAATCGATTGCTAGTCATGTCTCTAAATATACCACTGGAAAAAAATATTACAACTTATACATTGTTCTGGATGTGTTTTCGCTGCCGAATGGTGAATATTGCTAAATATGTTTAAAATTACAACATCGTAAAAACTAATAGTATGTTATATTTTAAAAAAAACGTTTCAAAACAAATCAAGAAATAAAAAAGTCTAGAAAAAAGGATGGACATCCTCCAGAAAAATGAATGTTTTTAAACATTTTTTTCAATTACATTTATATTCTTGTTCGTTAACAAACATAAGCAAAAGACACAAAGAAAGTGTGTTTCAATAAGCTGCTTAATCATTCAAGATTAATGACAATAGTTACAATTTATATTATTTCTTGTTTCTTTCGATAGTTTAATTGAAACAAACTCTTTTCCGGGTCAGCACTTTGTCCCTGCGTTGTGTGCGATCTCTCCCGTTCACTTGTGTATCGTGATGGCCTGTCGCCACATTTCGCGTCAGCTAGTGTATCTCTGTGTCTACTAAATCGCAAATCAAACAAGGCAGCTGTCTAGTCGCTTGACACGCAATTGCGACATAGGATCTGGAGATATTTCGATAGAGCAGTTTCCCGTCAACTTACATGTATTGAATAGCAATGTACAATGTTGCAAGGATGTAGGGTATTATTGCAGCTTTGCATAGTAGCTTATTGCGTCAAATTCTGTTTGAAATATTTTACGATGTTCACCCGCCAATAATATAACATGTATATTATCCCTAGTTAGTATGTCATTTCGGTTTTACATTCATTAACAGAGGTAAAATGTAAACATTACAATAATTAAGGCATTTTCCGAAAGAAGGGCACATACGCCTATGCTTGTTTTGGGCTAATGTGCCATTCTTCCGGAATAGGTCTCAATTGTATATATCCAGTGTAATTCTATTGGGGATGTTTGTATATTAAAACTGAGCATTGTTTCCGCTTTCTGGTCACATATAATGTTTTTTATACATTACCGCATTACCATGATATTTTCTTAATACAAGTTTAAGGCCTTCATATTTCCTGTAATATTACTTGGTTATACTGTCACCAATTGCAAAATGCTGACTGCATATTGACTGCGTAAGAATCTTCTTATACATACTAGCTCATTATAAACCTTTATTGTAATGCATTATTAATATAGATATACCGCGTAATATAAAAAAACAATGGGAAAGCGGGACTTGCTCGTCTTGCGAGGCATAGGAAAAGCGTTTCTTTCCTTAACCTTCATCCTATTTTGTTTGCCCGCCAACCTCAGAATCGCTGGTGGCTGCGAAAGAGATTCAACGGGCAACTCATATTTTACGATTGGCACATTGAGCGTGGCGCAATCGTGCATCAACTGTTAACATAGTGCATCAACTGTCAGGTATCGAACACGTGGAGATACTACATTAAACAACGGAAGGAAAGTTGCGTGGCGGCCATCGATGGCTATGGAGGGAATGTACCTGACCAACAACATTTAAGCGCATGTCCAGAAACAGGTTTTCCACACTGCTATGGTTTTGCTGAAAATCGGTGAGCAGTGTTGCCACCATGGAGGGTAATTATTCTTTTGCAGGATGTTTGTTGTTTGTATGATATACAATGATTTTCGAGGGTTAATGCTATTTTGTAAGATAATTTCCACTTCTCAATGCTATTTTAATATGAACCTTTAAGAATTGTGAAATAGACGCTAGCAAAGATACACAGGAACTTCACAAAGTTCAACAGATGCTTTCAGCAAAGAGTTCCATTCTGACATCTCATTTCAAGTCGTTTTTCTTTTTACGCTTAAAAAATTAAATTTTTTAAATGGGAAAGATAATAGTTTATATTATTATTGTTATTATTATTGTTATTATTATTATTATTAATTTGATTCGCGAATCGCCCTTTCTGTGGCCACGCGATACTTGCATCCCACCGGGGCTCAGTCATGATTATCGGGGTAGGTGGACGTTACTTTTTCTATTGGGTATCAGCGTTTTTAATGTTCATTCCATTTTTACACCCCAACATTGTAAGCCCTGGGAAATGGAGTGAAATGGTGACGACGATGATGATGATATGATGAAATAGACATACACACAAATACGCAAATTATTATTTTTTATTGTTATTATTACTATTATTAATGTTTATTACGTATCTCCAATATTACCAATTATATTTAGGGAGCCTTCAACTGAGGGCTCGTTAACAGAGCAATCTGGTCCTGTACAGTAGGATCGATCGAGATTTAAACTCCGTACCCAGAGAAGGTAGGACAATAGTGTGACCGCAACTTCTCGGGTCGCTCATTGTTAGAATAACAGTATAAAATAATGTAGATGTGGAGAATGGTGTAAATGTAACATGATACTTTTTATGCACCCAAATGCAGGCAAGTTTTGACCGTGCCAAATATATATTTTTCTAAAATTATTAGTTTACTCTCCACAATTTTATAATTTCTCAAGAACTGGGGACACTGCCAGTTAAACATAAGTTCATAGGCTTTAATATTTCCAATAAACTGTTTTGCGTTGTTGTCTCTCCAGATCTCTACTGTATGGCCTAACCTAACCTCTGCACCTAACCCGGTGACTCATGTGAACGGCGTGTACGAATTGGAGTGTTGAAGTTCTCACGCCCCGTTCTGGTTTATCAGCTCTCTTGAGAACAAGCAGCAGAGCAATCATCAGCGAGGCTTTGAAGTTCCTCTGGGTCAGGCATCCGCCTCCAAAAGGAATGTAGAGATGATGCATGGGTTTTTGGCGCTTCTTTCACGCTTTGCTTAATAATATTCTTCAGATTCCATTATCTGTTTGGATATATGGTACTGGACGGTGTCACATAGAGAGCGTTCTCCTCGGGACTTATTATTTGATCCTCTAGCCTACACACACTGCAGACAGTCAGCGTACAAAATCTCTAGCATGTAGCTAGGGAAGTGTTCGACGGCTGTAACCTTTGTCGAATCAAAAAAATCCCGGTTATTGATGTGCTTGTCGAGTTCTGCAATTTAGAATGTGAATAGATTTAATTTTACATTTACAGCCAAAACACTACCATTCACAGCCAATATCAACGTTTTTTGTTCCTCATTGTTAAGAAAATGCCCTAATCTCTTGTAAACGGGGCTCGTAAAGATCTGCGTAAGGTGAAGTCTTGAATTATAGGGTTCGAGTCCCGAAGTTGGTGGATTTTCCTTTTAATTTACCTTTTAATTCTAGCAGCAGGCTGCTCTTGATCGGTAGTTCCCCGTGCTTTCTCATATCAATACAACGCAAATGCCGGAGCAGTACACTAACAAACGGGCCACTGAGTGAGCGCGATTTTTCCTTCGTCTTCCTTGCCCTAACATCTCCCCTTACACAAATTTACACTTACGTGGACTACACTATCACACATGTTCGAACACCAGACCTTTTCCCGACCGGGGCGGTGCTCCCCGAGGGGGAGATTCCTGAAGAAGGGAATCCCCCACAAGCCGACGTGTAGGTCGGCGCCACCTCCAGACATAAACCCTTCACTGCACTAATGAGACTAACAGATAATACATAGATAGTTTCATAGATAGATAGACTGATAGATTGATAAATATAAATATTGATTGACAGGTTGATTGATAGATTGATATATATTGATAGATGTGAACTACGAGTAGCTAGGGTTAACAGCCGGTTGTAGATTTGTAAAACGTATTACAATGTATTGGATTAAACGACACATTGCATTACAATTACATTAAAACGCATTAAAATAATGAAACCAAATAAACAAAAGGCACGAACACAAACACTAACGACCAAAGAATTTGACGTGCCTGGGAAGATCAACCAATTAATTAAATCTTGAATATTCCCGAATTTTCTATCCCATATCCCCACATTCTCTAAGAAAATTTTGCTGATAGACTGGCTTTTGTAACTAACGTCCCTGGTATGACTGAATATGTTATTTTTCTTCCAGAGATGAAACATGAGTGTTGTGACGATGGGCTGTAAGAAGTGTGCTACATTCCGCATGAGTCATCGATAGTGTGGGAAGAAAGGAACGGTATTGATTCTTTTGTTTCCGTAACAACCGCCGATCGCGCGAAGTTCATCGGTGAGTGGACGTCGCAAGATTAAGGTCAAAGGTCGACTATCGTTTCCAATCCGCCTGCAACATTTCAGGAGAAAAATGAGTTTATTTGGCATATACTTATTAAAATCATGATACAAATGTCGAATTAAACACACTCTTCAATAAATACTTATATTATTTTAATATCCACACACACTCGTTCGCAGCATTTTAATTCTGATTTCGAATGTGTTACAACTCTTGGACTTTTGCACATGGCCAGCAAGGGTGAAAACAGTCTTTGAAATCGTGGAAAATGGTCCATTAGGTTTTAGCTCAGAGCCTGGTCATCGAATGTAAATAATATCTTTCAAATATTATATAATAATGTAATATTTTCTATTTGGATTTTTTTCGTTCTTCTTTTCTATGCAGAGCGCTGCCTGGCTAATATGTTTTTAAAAGTATATATTTCAGCTACAGAGTTCATGTGTGGGATAGGTTACGAGTTTTTCCCCATGTTTTCAATTACTCCGAACATACCTTTTTAGGAATTAACAGGATAAATAGGCATTTTTAGTCAATAAAGTTCATATGTTGTTGTATACAAGGAGATTCTCTGGTTTTGCAACGCAGTGCAACATATTATTCATTTATTTTCCGATTGTTAACGTAGAAAAAAATATTAAAATGAACTTTACGTTACAAATGCGATGTTTACTTTTCATCCTTCGTAATATAGTGTTATTACTTTGCTGGTACAGAAATCCGTTACCGTGCGCCATCCATCACAAATTCGTTAGCGTCCGCTTTGTGCTCCGGTGGGAGCAGCGTTGACGTCAGAGGACGGGGCAGGGCTGGCGCGCAGCGACATCGCCGCATGTGCGTAGGCGGCGGTGATGGAGTTGGTGGCAGCTGCGGTGGGGGCCTCGGTGTGCAGCGCTCAGGGCGGCGGTGCCCTGTGATCTCCGCCTATCTGTGCCGCCGTGACCTGGCCGCGGCGCCACCTTAAGTGGCAAAAAGCTTAGAGGAGGCAAAGGTCGTAGTGGTGACGGTGACGGCCACGGCGGCCGTGGCAGTGGAGGGGCGGCTGTGGTCATGGCGGTGACGGGGGTTGGGATGCTGGTGTTGGTGGGCGGCGTCGGAAGCAGAGCGGGCGGTGGTGGGGCAGGGCGGGGATGGTGGCGGAGGCAACGATGGCGGGGGCGCTGGTGGTGGTAGAACGATCTGGGTGTTGGCTGTGGGGGGAGCGGGCAGTGGAAGAGATGTCAACGGCAGCGGGGGCGGCAGCGCTGCCGGTATTAGGACCTGGCGGAAGCGGTGGCGGAGGCAGCACGGGCGGTGGTGCTGGCATGGAAGGGGGGACGTTGGCGGGGGCTGTAGCAGCGTCAGTAGTGGTGAGGCGGTGCTGCGGTACCGCCTGTACTCCCACGCCATCGCGCCAAACATCTGGGAAATTCTATTGCGCGCTGCACTTCCGCCGGAGGAGGCGTGTTCACACATCCTGGCGGCGTTCGGGCCGTGTGCCGCCGCGTGCCATGTAGGCCGTCCCTTCCTCCCACTGCCCGCAATCTCATCAGCGCTCTACCTCTCACCCACGGCTCACCGTTGCCTTTCTTTGGCCAGCGCCTCCTCTGGAGTACGCATTGCGCGTTAAATTTACGGAATAATGGGACACGAGTGGACGACACATTTTAATGCGTTGTGGCGTTCTACCTGTCACGGTTTTTGTCTCTCTTTAATCCGAGTAACCATGAAACATTTGTGTCTCGGGGTATCTGCATGTTTTTGCTCTATCCCGTTCTCCGAAATTACGTTGAAATTTTCTTACTTCGATGGGGGAGAGGTGATAAATAACCCTGCTGCCACTACTGAATTCATGTTGTCAACTTCATTTTTTAAAACTTACAGTCTCTTGGTAAATATTGCAAGTATATCATTGTTACGATTTTATATGTTGTTAATATTAGCTTCCTTTTTGCTGTGGATACAGTGAAGTGAGTTTTTAATTTTAAACAAACAGTTATACGGAAGATTTTTTATTTAGATTTAATGAATTGCTTCCTTATTTTTTATGATAAGCAATATTGAGTAGTTAAGTAGTATTCCAAATATATTAAATTATTTGGAAAAGTAGTATATAATTTAATTATAGTATTTCTTTTTAGTCATGCACGTTTTATTACCGAGAGTTACGTTTGTTTCTTTCATTCTTTCCGTGTTTCAGAAAATTTATTTCGCCAAACCTGCGGGGACAGTCGTCCGCATTATAATGGCATATATCTTAAGTGGATTGCTTATTTGATTAACTCATTTATTCCATTGAGGTCAATGCATCCTTCCTATCTACCCCGCTCCTGTCCGCCCACCATGATTTCCCGTGTTCGCTTTCACCGTTGTATTTTGGTGCTCTTCACAATTTCACACGTTAGTTTCCCACTGGCAGAGCGGTGAACTACGCTCAATAAGGCCTTGTAAATTTTAACGGGGCACTAGGCCAGGTCCCTCATATGAAAGCCATTCAACTTAATTGTGTATGAGTCACGAATAATACAGATCAGAGATCATACGTATAATGCTGCGTGAAAAAATGGCGAATTTTCGCCAGAAAAACTCTTTATTACAGGGCCGTCGTAATGACAAAATGGAAAGGGAAAAAAACAGTTACTAAATTTAGAATAAAACTGTTCTAACACGTGATGTACCTAGAATCCATGTTTTGTGGCTCCTTGATACCGAAAAATCGAATGGCAGTAAAAGTCCGTCCGTCCATCCGTCTGTGAAAAACGCTAGCGAAAAACGTTTAAGAGACTGGTACAGGTCTCATAGTCCTTAAAAACCCTGATTTTTCGAAAATTGCAAAATTTCAAAACAATTTTAGGAGTCTTCTACAAGTAAAATATTAAAGATATAGATTTTTCCTTAATGAAATGTGTTCCTTAAAGATAGCCTTTGAAATGAGATGTACAATTTTTCGAAATTTTAGTACTTTTACGTAATTTTACGTGAAAATATGGGTGAGAAATTTCGTGCTGTTTTAGCAGCACTAGTTGTGTGTGTGTATGTGTGTGTGTGTGTGTGTGTGTGTGTGTGAAAAAATGAGAATGTCTTATGTTGAAAATTGAAATACAAATTATAAAATTATTCACATTTGTATTAAATAAAAAGAGTTGCTCATCTTTTGAAGCTAATGTAAAATTTACATTAGCAATGTAGTACTTCGCGATATAACGTTGTATGACTAGTTACTCTCGTAACTGATATTAAATAGTATTGAGTACTTAGTGTTGTCCTACTAATGGATTTGGTCATCATTTTTTGAAATATATTATTCAAAGAGGCGTTTGGTGATTTCTGATATTATCACTTGTATTGAAATTTGAAATTTGTGAATGTTAGTTGTGTGCGAAATTATTGACTATTAAAGAAGGTCGTATTAAATCGGAAACGTTTAGCATTCAGGATTTTCGAAAGATCAATAATGCAAGCAGTGACTTAGCATGATCTGCAACGTTTCATTTAAAAATAGAATGACCTCCTTGTGGCCTTCACTTGAAAGAACTTCCTGTTAAGGCTATATCCATGGCTATTGGAAGGAAGGGAAGTATGTTCTTAATGTACCCCAGTCATGTTTCGTCAATTACGAATTACTTTCTTTGCAACCAACTTCCTGCCTCTTTTTTCGTCCTTTTCTCATTTCCTTTATATTTCTGTAATATGGTAAATTACTACACTATTCCACAGTAAGTATATGAATACGTTACTGCACCAGAACTTTTACGTTTGAAATAAAATGTTTTAAGGTATAACTTTTGGGGAATTTCTAGTATGATATATCTCAATGTACATAAATTATATTGAGTTTAATTATTTGACCCAAATGTGTAGCAAATGTGCCTGTTGAATGTGTGTATTGGAATTTTGTTGTCTAAGTTTGTAAAAGTGCAGTTACACAACTTTATTCGAAAGCGGAAAAATAGTTAATTATTCAGTCAATTCAATTCAATGATTTACCACTACTATCCATACTAACTATCATCCATACTAATTATCATCCATACTAATTATCGAATCATCCATACTAATTATTGAATATCGACTAATGCTGTTGTTATTGCATATCAGTTTCCATTATGTGATGCAAAATGAATGATATCGCTGCGTTGCATTATGAAATTCAATTTATTTCCGTAATGAATACGTCTGTGTAACACTCGGTTACTCGGTAAGACTCGTTGAATTGGTCGGGAAGGAAAAGTTGATCATTCCATTGATTGATAATACTAACAATAATTGATGCTCCAAATTACATATTGCGTTTTATGTAAGGTTGTCGAGATGTAAGTACGGAATATTTTTCCCTAATTAAGTGACTTTTGATGATTTTGTAGTTGATTATCTTTTTTGTTCTATTCGGACGGTATGTGTTAAGTAGATCATTGCCAACAACAATAACACATTATTAATTATAGTGGAAATTTTATTTTCAAAGCATAAAACGAGAACTCGCATGGCCTAATCTCCTTTCCCTACGTTTGCACACTTGTACATTAAAATGTTGCTAAACGCAATCTATTCTATGAAACATCATCTTGTATATGATTCCAGTTGTAAATTTTATCATATTTGATCTAAGAGATCTTTTTCAAAATCTGGATTTACGACTCATACATACACAGTGTAGTCGAGCTAGTAAGTCACAATCATTAGGAGAAGACTAAATATATCAAAGAGATCTGTCAGAAAAAAATCTTCTGTGATCTTCAAATTGAAAATACAAGTATTGTCTTTTGTTCTGGCATGTGATATTTTTACTTATAAATTCTTCAAATCTCTCCCAATGTCGTCTCATTTCAAAAAATATGCTCAATTTTCCCCTAAATGATTATTAGTATTAATTTTCATTTCCCTACTATCATGTGTTAATTATATGCACTCGTTTTTCTTCCTTTGGCACTAACCGAATGTCTTTGGGTTTCAGTGTGTGTGTGTGTGTGTGTGTGTGCGCGCGCGCGCGCGCGCGCGTGCGTGCGTGAGTGCGTGCTAGTGTACTACTTCTCGACCTTTTCCCCTCAAATGTCATTACTGGCATTCATCTTACTGGCTATTCCTATGGTTTTCAATCGATCTTCTTTTAACATCTTTAATTAAGTCGGCATTCTTTAATTCAACTAGCATTACACAATCTATCAGTTCATCTGCTGTGCAGACGTACACCAAATTGCATGACGCTATCGCATGTTCCGCAGCGTTTGTGCCATCTTCTCTCCCAATTGAGGGCCGGCCTGCGGTCGAGTGGGGATATTGCAATCCGGGAAGTAATCTCGTCGGCCGCTCACCTGTTCGCACGCGCGCTGCGTGGGAGCATAATTGCGCGCCATCGACTGCAGGGGGCGCGGGCGGTCGTTCGGGCGTGGGTGGCGTCGGTCGACGCGGGAGGGAGAGAGAGGGAGAGAGAAACAGAGGACGAGTGTCGCACTCGCGCGCCATCAGGTGCAGGAAATCATTAGTCGGCAGCGCGCCCTGCGCGCTCGCACCTGACCCGCCCCCGCCTCGGCTGCGCCTCCGCCTCCGCCCCGGCTCTCCTCCACCAACGCCGCTGCATGTACACCTTCTCCCAGCTATGTCTCCACCACTGTTCCTTAACTGTCTCCTCCGCCCCCGCCCCGCCTCGTTTCTACATCCTCTTCTCCGTCTCCTCCCTGCCTTGTCAACACCGCACCCTCATCGCCTCCTCGCTGCCCGCTTACACCTCCACCCCTGCCTTGTCTACTTCACATCACCCCGCCTTCTCTCTCCCTCCGTCCCTCCCCGGCTTGTCTCCGTCACCCTCCCTTTCTTCATCTCTTCGCGGCGTGACTTCTCCTCTCCCTCCTCGTTAATATCTCCTCCCGTCGCGTCTCCACGACCACCTATTACCCAGGATCATCTCCTCGTCCGCCCCTTCTCCTCCACTCTTACATCTCCATCGCGCTTCCGCCCCCATCCCCGCTTCGTCTCCACCTTGACCCCCGCTCTTCTCCACATCCCGCGCGTTGTCTACGCCGCCCTCGCCTGGCCTCCCACATAGTCGCAGCATACGCCAATACTTGTCAGTGCGTGTGCTTCTGCGCGCGGCCGAGTGCTATTTACTTCCTTCGGCTACGCCCACTAGTTCTCATATACCTCTCCTAGCTCCGTCAACGTCTACTCGCTCTCTCAACGATTCCACCCGCGCTTTGCATCATCCCGTCCCCAGCACCTTCGCCAATGGCGCCGCGCAAGTCTATGAGACCCTCCCGCACTTCGTCCCCGCCGTCACCGCACGTGCCACGTTCTTACCACATCCATTGCCACCACTCGCGCATGCCGAAGCAGCCTTCACCCATGCTCTCACCTCCGTTGTTGTCACTATGTCCTTTGCTCCGGACAGCTCCACTGTACTTGTCAGCCCCGCCACTGCCTTCTCTCTCCGTCGCCTGCTTGGTTCTCACCTCCTTCCCTCGCCGTTATCGACGCTCACTCAAAAGCACTCCATCTCGCTAACCTCTCCTGCTTGTTTTCACTCTGCCTGTTCCCAGCCACTCCCGCTTCTGCGTTCTTCATCGCCCCCACGTTTGCCACCTCGCCCCGGTTCCGCTTTCGCCCCCACCACCCCCGCCCCACCGCTCGGATCTTCGTCTTGTTTGTCGTTCTCTCCGCCGCTATTGTTTCATCCTGCTTCCTCTCATTCTCGTCACTGCCCCACCCCCACCCCGCCTCTGACTCGTCTGCTTTCAACCTCGCCCCACTTTTGGCACCTTGTTCCGGTTCTGCCCGCCTCCATATCCACCCTCACCTCCACCGCCCTCGCCCCCGCCGCTCGGATCTTCGTCTTGTTTGTCTGTGCATCTCCCTCCGCCGCTGCTCTTTCATCCTGCTTCCTCTCATTCCCGTAATCGCCCCACCCTCTTCCCGCCTCTGACTCGTCCCCTCTTATCTTCGCCCCACTTTTGGCACCTTGTCCCGGCGCCGCCTCCACACCCACCCTCACCTCCACCGCCGCTGCCTCCCGGCCACACGCCCCCTGGCCGT
This sequence comes from Gryllus longicercus, assembly GCA_038098605.1. NCBI lineage: Eukaryota > Metazoa > Arthropoda > Insecta > Orthoptera > Gryllidae > Gryllus > Gryllus longicercus. The sequence goes on from JAZDUA010000869.1 coordinate 194,106, forward strand.
GCGGTCGCGCGCTCATTTCCGGGTTGCGATCGCTGGGGCTCCCCGCGTCGGGACCGCAGGGAATTCAACTCGGGGCCTCAACATGTTCCTCTTTTTCTGCTGAATCGTTTTCTTCTTTCTTCCATTTCCTTATCTTTCAGTTTTTTTCTGTCGATGTCAACCCGCAATTTCGACGTCTAAAATTCTTTCGTTAATAATTCCTTAACGTTCCTTTCTAATGTACATGTACGTGGCGTTAGGTGAATTGCTCTATTAACCAATTTCTTCAGTTACATTATGCGCCTCGTAAGCAATTTAATGGTCATTTCTCAAATACTGGTTTACATGTGGAAACGTAGGCTGTATAATATTCCTATTGATAGCAAGATATTTTCCACGGTTTCTTTGAATAATGATGCATTTTCTTTTAATATAAAGACTGTGAAATTGTATATGAACTTGTTATGATTCCTTTCTTGTTAAATAGAACGGAAGATAAAAACTGAAACGCTTATTTATCGTGAAGCTCGATTTATGTTGAAGAAATTGGATATAGCTATTGTGGCGTCTTTGCCGGGGCAAATAAATACAGACGTGAACGGCTTGTAAATATTTAGTATTTATTAGAAGAACGATACTCCGACACCAAAACACTATATACAATATTTACAATTGAAGTTAACCGTTACAAGAAGGAACTTTCCCTGGTTACCACCACCGCTGGCCCGATAATTAATTACCATCCCCGGTGTGATGCACCAGTACCTTACGCGAGCATACATGCGAGTATGCCGCACCTGCTGTCACGACGTAGCACGCCGGCTTCGATTCCCCGCCTCGGTAGCCTATGCATTACCATGCAACGCCGCGCACAACCCTCACGACGCCCTACCGACGCGCTCACCTCTGAAGACTCATAGGAATAGAAGACTGCTTTCAAATCGGTTTCTGCTTATATATCCACTGACCAGGCTGCCGGAAGCGCGTCACACGCAGTGTCTGCCCACGCTTTCCCGCCGGCTTCGGGGTCTCCAAACCTGCCTCCACGACACAGCATTCCTATGTGAAGCCCCACGTCACTTCCGCCAGGGCTGTCCACATGGCTACTATAGTACGTTTGTACTGGCGACAGATATGACGCCACAAACTCCTCTATACCCCCCCGGGAATTTTCGTCGCAGTTGCAATCAACACAGAAGGAAAATTCCACAAGTGTGAAAGTCCTAGGCCGATCGGCTCACATTATATACAACTGCGCCTGACCTGGCTAATTACACAGATAAAGAACAAACAGAGAATGCCCTACTAGCCTACCCCATTGACATCTTTTTACTCTACATTGTACATTGTACTTGAAATATTATGGATCTTGCCGTACGGTCGGTCCCTCTTATGCATTGTTACGAATTTTCAGCCTGGTGTGGTAACCTCAAATAACCATAGTATGTTCCTTTCCCTTTTACAACCAAATTCTTAAATTAAATTAATTTTGTACAATACACTCACTACCAAAATGACACATACAATATCACCAATATAGCCACAAACATTACATCAAAACATTCAAAATCATATACAGTTCTATACACACAAACTGACATACTGAATGACAAAACCCTATACATTGATAAATGCACAAAAAAAACACCAATAAACTATTTATCCCTTTTACAACTAAATTCTTGAATTAAATTAATTTTGTACAATACACTCACTACAAAATGACACATACAATATCACCAATATAGCCACAAACATTACATCAAAAACATTTAAAATCATATACAGTTCTATACACACACTGACATACTGAATGACAAAACCCTTTACATTGATAAATGCACAAAAAAAAATAACAATAAACTAACATTTCCTGTTTTACATTTAAAACCACATACAGTGATACACTTAAAATGAAACAAATAAACAAATTTACATTTCTCTCTTGAAGGATTGTACAAAGTTTTTCTTCTTGCCAGAATGAATATAAATGAATACAAAAGTTCATGATATTTGCTGGAAACTATTCTTTCGTAGGTTTCTTGGGAAAAGTTTACTCACTCTCGACACAACACAACAAACATCACATTCACTTATACATCATTCTTCTTGCACTATTTGTTTTGCACTGTGTTCCAGTGTTTTCGGCGCACACGTATCGGCATTGCCGGGTGCAGTGTGCCCCTCTGCAACTTCGGACACTGTCTGGCGCTCATTTTCAAACACCCTACTGAGAATATCAGCATTTACATTTAATATCCCTTTCCTATGGCTTATGCTAATGTTGTAATGCTGAATCGCCAAAGACCACCTAAGCAATCTAGGATTATTCCCAGCATTCTGTTGTAACCAGACTAACGGGTTATGATCCGTTTCTATCTTTAGCAAAACATTACCGTCTAAATAGTAACGCAACTTCCCTAAACCCCAAATTAAAGCCGCACACTCTTTCTCCGTGGTGCTCCATTTTAATTCCCCGTCTGAGAATTTTTTACTGCGAAACAGAATCGGATTTTCATTTCCTTCCTGATCTAACTGTGATAACACAATGGCTGCTCCTCTAAGTGCCGCATCACATTGCAGTAAAAATGGCTTACTAAAATCAGGTGCATGTGTGACTGCCCCTTGACACAGTGCGTCGCGAAGCTGTATAAACGAGTTTTCGCACTCTTCCGACCACCGGATTTTGCCTTGCCTATGTGTTCCCCTCAATAGATCTGTGAGCGCCGCTGATTTCTCCGAGAAATTTCTGATGAACCGTTTATAATATGATATCAGACCTATAAATTTACGGATTTCCTTTTTTGTCGTAGGCCGTGGATATTCCTTTATTACTTGCACTTTGGCTTCATTTGGTCTCATCAGACCACTACCAATCTCGTATCCTAGGAACGTAACCGATTTCCTGGCGAACTTACATTTCGCCGGTTGCACGCGTAAATTGGCCTCACGTAACTTTTGGAATACGATTCTGAGATGTTTGCAGTGATCATCCCAGTTGTCGCTAAAGATTGCTATGTCATCCATATATGGGACGGCGAACTCCGCGCAATCCTTCAGTAATGCCTCCATAAGCTTGCTGCAAACATATGGTGCATTTTTGATGCCGAAAGGCATCCTGAGGGGCTTATAAGACCCGAATTTCGTCGTAAAGGTGGCATACCGTTGAGCGCGCTCGCTCATTTGGATCTGCCAAAATCCTTTACATAAGTCCGTTGTGGTTATGATTTTGGCCCTCGCAACTGTTTCAATTCGCTCGGCTAAACTCGGAAGCGGAAAATATTCAGTACGAATAACCTGATTTAACTTGCGGTAGTCAATACATGGCCTGGGTTTTTTTCCGGGTGCTTCCACCAAAATCATAGGGGATGTGAAATCCGAATCTGAAGGCTCGATGATACCATCCCTTAGCATTTTCGCGATTTCTTCCTGGAGGATTTTAGTTTGGCGATGAGACGTACGATACGGAGCGCTCCTCACCCTTGCATTTTCGTCCAGCAACTCGATGTCCATCTGAACATTTTTAGTGAGCCCTGGCCTATCAGAAAAGATGTCCCTAAACTCAATTACAAGTTCTCTCAGCCTTTCACTTCCTTCCGGCTCCATTTCTGTGCCTGCGAGCATTGCCTCTACATCAAATTCCTCCGGTTCTAATTTTAAGGCGTATTTCTCTATTCCGTCCTCTATAATTTCACCTATTTGTTCTGGTTCCTTAAATAATAATGAATTCTTATCAAAATATGTTTCTCTTTCCGATTCTGCTCTTACATCCTTATACTTTTCAACCAAAGTATTTACGCTCTCATCTCCCTTCTGCGCCGCGCTGAATTTTTCCGTATTTTCCTTCAACATTTCCGCGATCGGCACTGCCAATTCTAATTCTTCTCCGTCTGTTAATAGACAGAATTCCGGGAATTCCTCCGACGGCTCATGCTCGTCTTCGCCCGGCTTTTCTGTCAGGTCGCCCTCCGCCTCCGGCAATTTTACCTGCGAGTTCCCCGAATCATCTGCTTTTGTTCTGCCTTCTGCCGCAGCCTTACTGCGCGTCATAACCATGTTCACAGTTTGTTCTTCTACAAGGCCCTGTTTAATATCCTGCAGAAGTTGATACGTTCTGTTACTTAATAGATAATAACTAAGTTGATTTTCCTTCGGCACTATAGCGGCCCTAGTGATTACATTACCTAATTCCGAATTTAGGCGAATTTCCGCCACCGGCAAATTAATGGCAGTCGAATGAAGCGGCTGTTTGATCCAGACCGATTCGCCCGTATAATCACGATCTGTGACTAAATTTGCGGATACAAGATCAAATGACGCGCCCGTGTCTCTTAAGATCTCAGTCGGCTGCTCATTCACGGTCCCTGCCACAATGTGCTGCCTCAAGAACTCCCTTGCCTCGGGTTCACACACATGATTTACTTGATTGCCCTGTTTCCGCGGACAGTTCTTAACCAAGTGCGTTGTTGACTGACATTCGTAACACTTGCGGACATAAGGTGCCTCGAATTCCTTCTTCGCGCTATGTTTCTCTAATCCATTAGTACTTCCTGCCGACTTGGGGGCCACGTGAGGAGCAACAGGTGCCCTGTTGTTTCCGTGTTCTTTCCGGAATGTTCTTTCTGGCCGGAAAGACGGTAACTGTGGCTTCTTCCACCCTTGCCGCGCATTCTCGTACGCATCTAATCTTTTCGCGAACTCGAGCGGATTCGCAAATTCGGCCCATTTATCCACGAAATGTTCCCGCATATCCCCTGGAACTTTATGCTTCATTTGATCGGCTACGATCAAATTCAATAAACCCTCGAATGTGTTTATTTTAAGTCCCGCTACCCACTCTCTGGCATAGTTTAACAATTCCCTCGCGAATATGCTCCAAGTCGCTCCGTTTTTGCTATGTTTCCTAAATAACTGCCGGAATTTCTCGGCATCAAACCGGTACAGTTCTAATAATTTCAATTTCAGCTCCGCATAATCTAACGCTTCTTCCTGTTCGTCTAAAGTAAGCCATGTGTTAACATTATGCGGAAGTAATCCGATTAAATTAACAACCCAATCTTCTTCGCAGATTTTCAATTGCCTGCACTGGCTTTCAAACGCGCTCAGATAAGAAGTGATATCGTCCTGCTCTCCTTTGAATCTACCAATTATTTGTCCTATTCTAATATTTTCTCTCGCGTGTTCCGAGCGCGCTTCCGAACGAATTTCAGAATTTGTTTCGCCCGTCTGGGCATTCTGCACTCTCGCAAGTTCTAACTGATATTGCCTTTCTTCTAATATTCTCCTATCTTCCTCTTCTACCTTCTTATCTCTTTCGTGCTGTTGCCCCAATTCCTCCGTTAATTCAACGGAATAATCCTCATGCTCTACTATTAATTTCTTTAACATCGGATTCGTTTCCGATCCATCTAATTCTATTCCTAAATCCCTGGCGATTCGGATCATTCCCTCCTTTCGAAATCTCAGTAAATGCGCCATTGCTTTCAAACAGTGCCCTACGCGTTGCAAAAGAACACACTTACCCTTAGCTTCCACTGCTTGCACGTGGCTGCTTCCTGCTGCTTATGCGTGCACGTTCGGCGCTGACGGATGTCGTGATGAGATGGATGGATTGGCTGCAACTCGTCCTTCCTTCCCGTCCTTCCTTCCTTCCTGTCCTTCTGCTTGAGGTTTCGCCCCGCCGATGTACTCGCACGTTTTCGTTCGCGTTTTACTTGTTTCGCGCACTATGAATATATTTGCGTCGAAACTGTTCCCTGGCTGAGCTTTGCTCGCTCGCCCACTATTTAAACTTTCTCCGGCAGATACCTGCGGCCAAATATACTTTCATTTCCGCGTACCGATCCGTTGTTCTGGATGCCTGTCCCGCTGGTACAAAGCGCCCTACCTGCTGGGTGTTTTGTTCGTTTCTATAGCTGTTGCTACACTGCCGACCGAACCTTGCACGTGAAACGCAGAATTCTATTCCTCCTACGCTCACTAATTACCCATGGACAGATGAAGCCCCTTACTGGCGTAATTATTCTACCTGCCGTTCCTGGCGTGCTTCCGTGTGATGCTGCCTACCACAGACAAACACCGCACATACACAACTGCGTGGTCGTTTACTAACCATAAACTGCGTACTTGAACCGCTACATACACTACACTTGCGTGGTAGTTCCAGAACCGCTGCCTACACTATACTACGTGGTAGTTCTTAAACTGCTGCCACCATTTTACACCTACGTGGTAGTTCGTGATCTGCTGCATACACTACACGTGCGTGGTAGTTCCTAAACCGCTGCTTACACTACACGTGCGTGGTAGTTCGTTTACCGCTGGCACTATTCTACGTGCGTGGTAGTTCGATAACCGCTGGCACTATTCTACGTGCGTGGTAGTTCGTTAACCGCTGGCACTATTCTACGTGCGTGGTAGTTCTTTAACCGCTGCCACCATTCTATTCCTCCTACGTCTGTGGCGTCTTTGCCGGGGCAAATAAATACAGACGTGAACGGCTTGTAAATATTTAGTATTTATTAGAAGAACGATACTCCGACACCAAAACACTATATACAATATTTACAATTGAAGTTAACCGTTACAAGAAGGAACTTTCCCTGGTTACCACCACCGCTGGCCCGATAATTAATTACCATCCCCGGTGTGATGCACCAGTACCTTACGCGAGCATACATGCGAGTATGCCGCACCTGCTGTCACGACGTAGCACGCCGGCTTCGATTCCCCGCCTCGGTAGCCTATGCATTACCATGCAACGCCGCGCACAACCCTCACGACGCCCTACCGACGCGCTCACCTCTGAAGACTCATAGGAATAGAAGACTGCTTTCAAATCGGTTTCTGCTTATATATCCACTGACCAGGCTGCCGGAAGCGCGTCACACGCAGTGTCTGCCCACGCTTTCCCGCCGGCTTCGGGGTCTCCAAACCTGCCTCCACGACACAGCATTCCTATGTGAAGCCCCACGTCACTTCCGCCAGGGCTGTCCACATGGCTACTATAGTACGTTTGTACTGGCGACAGATATGACGCCACACTATATATATTCTGATCAGAGTTTTGCACCGGCTTCCTCGACGCGGTTTTTGTGAAAATAAAAACGATTTAAGTGATAGAACAAATCTTGTTTCAATGATATGTGGTGTATGTTCCAAACATGTTATGAAAGATGCAGTTTCATGCATATTAATAATGAAACTTTACGACTCGTATCTCATTTCGGAGTCTTCTTGATGTCATATACATGTAGTCGTAATGTCATATATTCTCGATGTCATATACTCGTAACATGTTTTATATTTTCGGTTTCTGCATTTTCATTCATTCTATAATTTTTCTAATACAAAACACATAATGAATTTTTTTTAAACATCTCAAATCTCTGCTTTTTTTCAATTCAGTGTTAATTACCTCGCTCCAATGTGCCTCGTAGGCTCTTATCGCACATTGTTCTTTCTCTTCGACATTTGTAGCCCAGGTAAGGTGATACGTGGTGGTGAGGAAAGCCCAGCTTGTATGTGACACGTACGCAAACAACCGTGCATAAATCGAGACTAGGGCTGCCTCAGCGAACTGGAATACCCAGGTCGGCACTTCTTTTGTTGTGTTGTTGTTGTTGTGGTGGTGGTGGTGGTAATGGCGGTAGTAGAAGTAGTGGTCTGCTTCTATTTCTATTATTGTGTTGGAGAAGTTTTGCCTGTCCCCCTTTTCTCTCCCTCCTCCCCCTCCCCTCGTCCTTCCATCCCACCTTTCTAATCGTTTCTCCTTTCTCTACAACTGATCGTGATATTTTCTTCCCCTGCCTTACGCATCTCTCTCTCTCTCTCTCTCTCTCTCTCTCTCTCTCTCTCTCACACTGTCTCTGTCTGTCTCACTCTCTGTCTCTGTCCAAACTCTTAAAAGATGACTTGAAAGAAGTAAAAAATACTTTGAAAATGTAATCTTTCATATTCCTTTGCGGAACCTAAATTTAGCCTGTAGCTAGGGATTGAGATAATCCATCCTTTAAAAGCTCTTCTGTAAACATTTTTAGAAAGAGTATGAATGTTTTTTGTATCTTGTCGCATGGAACTGCCTACCTTCTTTTCATAAGCCGGGGATCGGCTGCGACCGCATCTATGGTGATAGTATGCCTCTCAGAATAAGTAAGGTTGTCAATTGAGTCGTTGTAGACGTTTTCATACTTATCTGCGTAGAAATTTTAAGTGTAGTTCCTGATATTTGAATTTATTATAGTGGTTAAGTGGAACGTTGTGTTAAGTGGAAATAGTTATAGTTGTTAAGTGGAAAGCTATTTTTTTCAAACTATATTGATTATACTTTTTAGGAAGCAAATTTACATAAGATTTCATCGATATCCGTAAAATATGTATAAGAGAACTAGTGCAAAACATTGTTATTATAAATAAGATTATCCTGACATTACCTTATCAAGAATGGCATAATCCTACTTGTTTAAGGTGTACGTTTTCATCATTACCGGGAGTTTGTAATCAATAATTTGTTGTGTAACTTTCCAATTATAGTTTTCAAATAAATATTTTGTAGGTAGATCAGTTAAACATTTCTAATTTAAAATATTTCAACTTATTATAAATACAAATAAGGACAAGCGCAAAATGGTAGTCATTTCCAGTTACGGCTTAGATCTTGCATTTGTAAAGTCTAGCCTCAGAAATTTCGCGGACGTCTTTGCAGGGCTGTGGATCAGCAATATGATTTTATTCTGTAAAACGGACATAAGTACGTCAACAAATATCTAAATTGTACGCCGTATTCTCGTCAGACAAGACCTAAACGTCTTTCCGTCGACCTTGCGCTCACAGAGGCACAGAACACTAAACGACGGCGCCCTGCCACTCCGAGCTTTTATTGCGCAGCTGCGATAAACGCGCGCGATCGGCAACGGCGGAGGCGGCGGCGGCGGCGGCGGCGGCGGCAGCCCCAGCAGAGACGGGGACGGGGCCCAGGGCGGGGGCAGGGGCGGCGGAGGCGGAGGCGGCATCGATCGGCGGCGCCTCCCCATCTACCTCCACCTCCACCCACCCCCGCCGCCGCCGCAGCCGCCACATGCGCCTCTGCGCACTTGGCCTACTGGAAAACAAATATGGCCGACTGCGGCCCGTTTACGAGGGCGCCGTGTCGTGGCGCGCGGGCTGCCTTCGCCCACGCAACGGCCCCGGGCACGGCGAAGGCCGTCGTGCTTTCCTTACGAATTAGAAAATATTATATCATAATAATATAATTATTGTTTACGTAAGTTTTACTAAAAGTTTAAAAACATTGACGGTGTTTGTTGTAGATATATTGTGTTAAAGCTGATTGACGTCTTAAAACTTTTTGTTTATATTACACTATATGAATTCCTGAAGGAGAGGAAAATAATCGTCGGTTTGTAGAGATTTTAAACACATTTGAACTTAATATATTTTAATAAAATGATTTAAACTAAATTAAGTTTTTCTTTTTAATGTTGTGTGTTTTAATTATTTTAAAAATGACTTGTCTACAAAATTTCTGCTCAAAAGACCTGTGAAATATTATAATAGGGATTTTAATATAATCATCACTACTGGTCTAAGCTCGCTCGATCTGGCAAAGATAAGCTCAGAATGAATGTTGCTATAAAGAACGTATTTCCAAAGGGACTTGTCCCCAAGAAGTATAATTTTTCATAGCAGGCAAGTATTTATATTCAACCTATAAGTTCACAATAAGATTCGGTTTTCGGATACCATTTAAATTAGGAGAAACACGATTTTGAACAGAACGTATTGAGACATGGTGGAGAAGCCCCTTAAGACTACATTGATTTGTAAAACTAAGAACAAGCCTAAATTCTTTCTATTACTTCACAGTCGCCGGTCCATCCCAGAATTTCTTTACGTTATCACGCAGCTGTCTAGTGTATTGCATTTACATAGCGTGTGATCCACGAAAATGGTAATTCCAACACCTGTATTGCAACCATCGATTGGCATGCAGATTTCGTTATTAGTCCAGTCTTGGGTATTGTGATTGGCAGTGTTTATATTATTATTATTATTATTATTATTATTATTATTATTATTATTATTATTATTATTGAATAATTTCAAAGAAAATGAAACTTGAATTTCATGTATCTTATAAAAGTTGATCGAATTCGGAACGTTATTTCAAAAAGTTTAGGGCCTTGAAAGAAACTCGTTTAAGCGCTTCCGGAACCCAACCGAAAACGATTTGTTGTCAATATCGGAAATGAAAACCGAAGCAGAACCGGCAATATTTTATGAAACGAAGCCGAAAGCAGACCGTTCTCGGAAAGGGTTTGATGTCTTGAAAAGAAGCCAAGCAGGCCCGTCGCGAGCCCGTCAGGCGTCTTCCGCGCGCGGTCGCCCGCGGCAGCAGAACACAGCCCGCGCAGCCCGCGCCTGCCACCTGGCTCCGTCGCTCGTCTTTCATCCCGGTGACCGACTGAAATTTATGTTTCCGTGGCGTGGCGTTGGGGACAGCATGCAGCTTTGCGGTGAGGCGCGGCGCGGCGCGGCGAGATGCGGTGGCATTGTATTCGGAGAATGTGGCCGGCGCGCTAATGGTAGGCTCGTGACGCCGCTCCGCGACGCCGGCGCGGGGAAGACGACGGTGACCACCCGGTGGGGCGGGGCGAGGGGCTTGGCGGGGGTGGTATGGCGGGGCTGGCGGGACGGGTCTGGAGGGTGGGGCTGGCGGGCAGGGCGTGGCGGGGCTGGGGAGCGGGGCGGGATGGGGCGAGACGGGGCGGCGCGGGGGGGGGACGGCGCGGGTTGGCGCGGGGCTGGGGGGGCAGCGGGGCGGGGCGGTCCGCGCGGTATCGCGATTGTGGTGCGCAACCTCTTTCCTGCTTTGGTCCGGTGCACTCCGTCCTTCGCGGGCAGGCGATGACACTCCCGTAAATCCAGAATTGTTGGTGGTCTCAAAGAATATATTAATCTGAACTTTATTACTGAGCTATGTGGCAATTGACGAGCCGCTTGTTATGTTGGATGTAGCGGTACGATTTCTACAGATTTTGTCGCGATTAAGATTGCTAGTTTGCTTCAGAGCCAAGGCCTTTTTTTGAATATTCCTATTGCACGCTGACACTAGGAAGTAAGCTGTCAGAAGTAGCTATGAGAAGGCAGCTATTTCATGCCCCAAAGGACACAATACGAACACTGAATTTCAAACGTTTTAATAACAATTGTAGCGATGGGACAGTGTACGAGTGTTTTGGTGCATTCTTCATGCGTTCATTTTCGGAATATTACTAAAAGTTTTGGTTTGTAATGACGTATTTTGTTCGTAATAATATTGCAGTGTCGTATCGTTTTAAAGCCCGATAGAGGAGAAGTGGAATTAGTATTCCAGTATTCCAGTGTGGTTGTATTGTAGAGCATTTTCTTTTTTGTTTGTAGTTAAATCTTTTCGAAAAACTGTCATGAAATGCGAAGTTCTAATTAAAATTCAAGCACTTCGGGGATTGACATTGACAAAAAATCTTAGAAAGAGCATATTGAAAAACAGTATTTCTTACTGAATGATGTTGTGTCAACTCTTCTGAGTATAGTACTCACATTTCGAAAATAAATAAAACAATTTGGTTTCATAAAACTCATCCTTGAGATAAAAAAAACTTTTTGTTAATATTTACCCGGAGACGGGAAACTGATATAATATTATCGGTCCATGAGTTGTAAAGCCCGTTTATGGATGTTAAAGGTAGAGAACAAAAGCCCTCCTGACAAAACAGTTACAATTCCACCGCATCAAGCTGTGTACGAAGACTTTAACAAAGCGCTCTTCTTGATCGAATAATGGGATATAAAATACGTTCCGAGTCGTTTCGCTCTTACGACAGTATTCCTCAATTAGAGGCGTTTGCGACGCACGGGCAGGAGACAGACCAGGAATAGCCTTTTACGAGCAAGAGAGCAGCCGAAGACGGCCTTTACGGCGTGTGGCGCGGTTGCGGTTTTGGTCGTGCTGCGGTGACGTTATGTGGCCTGGACGCATCCTCCATCGCGAACCTGTTTCCGAACTCCCTTTAAATTTCTAATGTCTTTCCTCTCTTTCCGTTTCCTAGGGCTTCATTTTGACGAGTTAATGTTGCATTAAGAATGGAGGAGAATGAGAAGTTAGTACCAGAACCATTCCGGTATTCCTGTGAAACGTTGGTTCTGGCTCTGGCTCTGGCTAGTTCCGGTTCAGGTTTCGGTTCTGGCACTGACTCTGGTTCTGGCTCTAGCTCAGGCTCTGGTTCTGGCTCTGGCTCTGGCTCTCGCTCTCGTTCTCGCTCTCATTCTCGCTCTCGTTCTCGCTCTCGTACTTGCTCTTGTCAAACTTGTCGGTCTTGTAGGTGGGAAACCATCACATTCCATGTTATATTTTGCGTGAGCTTCATGAAATGTTGTTTAAGGTCCTGTTCTTGCATCAGACTGTATTTCAAGTGAACGACCTATCAAAGTAGCCGTCCTTTAAATTTGTCATCCGTGCAGTGCCTACGCAGTTACTTAGCTGACGTCAAAATTCCGCCAGCGTCAGGACTAGTACCTAGGAATTATCGGCTTACAAAGCTTCAGCTGCGAACTTTTTCATTTTCTAGTAGTCAGTTTTCATTGGTCAGTAAACAACATTTTCTCAAAAATATCCTACTATCTTACGTATCTTAAAAAAGAAGTTCTTTAAGTTAGAGTAGTCCTCTGAATTGATGTAGTACACGATTTTATGGTTAAAAGTACGCGAGAGATAATGCGGATTAATAGGGAGGTGAAATTATTAATGTTTTGATCAACTCATTGTCGTAATTAAATGTTGCGGACTGATGATCATTAAATATTTTGAGCTATTTGTATTTTCGTTTTACTTTTAATTAATTACCACGATTCAGCGGAAGACAACCGGTTTTTCCGGACCGAGGCGAAGTACTTGCTGCAGCCAAGAAATTTAAGCTTCAACCTGCCCATTTTTTTGTGACCTTCCTTAAAGTTGTTCTGCTGTCTCGCGTCCAATGTCATCACCTCACACGTGATAAAATTCAATTTTCGATGGTTTTTTTTTCTTCAGGAAAAAACTTGCCATAACTTGGTTGGAATTGGGTATACCCTACATGAATCCGATTAATATACTGGACGTTCGTGTGAAAAATTCCATCACACAACCCGTGCGCCGTGATTTACATCTCTGATCTGTGTATTTGAATTAAAAATATTACATTTAATGTAAAAAGAATAAACGAACGTTTACAAATATGAAGATCAAGTTATGGGAGTTGCATTCGCCTGAGGCTCCTGCATATCGATGTCTTGGGCGGAAGTAAAGGGAGAGCAACGTATTTTCAATCGCGAGCGAGGTGTCTTAAGCCTTATGATCTTCCTTTTGTTGGCAGGTAATCACACCGTTGGCTACACTGTATGCGTGAAGGCAGTAGTGATCATGACGAATGAACGATAAAGGTTACATTGTTATGAATGTGGTGATTCAAATGGGAGTCGTGATGGTGTGGGAAGCCAACCACGCTGAAACCTGTTACAGAAATGGGTAATGCCCTACACGAAAGTCGGTACCACAGCCTTTGGCTGCAACGCACTTGAATACTCCGCCTTGCTCCTGTTAGTCTCGGAAGTCAATTTATATTTACTGTTCAAGATTATTGAGAGCATGTTCATTTATGTTCATTTATTTATTTAAAATCAAAAAAACAGTTTAAAATCTGTGTGTGACCGCAGAAGTACAATCTAGGCACGTTTCCTTGATATCTAGGATCCTCACGCTAACACATATGCATATTAAGATGAATGAAGAAAAGATGAAAACGAGCGCTTTTGGGAAGATTTGGCTACAAGAAATATTCGCCAATGTGTAATAAATATTATTTGCAAATGTAAATCAACCACTCATTTTGGCTGTAATCCTTGATCGTATCTTTCCTTCGTGAAGGAATTGACTTACTGCCGCGAGAACATAGAGAACGATTATTTGAATGACTACCATTGAGCTCTGAGATTGTATTCTCCCAAATACCTCACATACAATTTTTACTGTCCTTGGACGAAAAATACATAAATAAATAAAAACAAATCTCAGAAAAAACGTTCATACGCGTGTAAAGCAGGCATGCAATGACGTCTCACTTCTACTCTGTTTCCATTTTCGATCTGGTCGAACATTCGAAAACATCGTTCAAAGGAGAAAAAGCCCCCTTGTTCGCAAAAATAACTTCATCTTTGATTTCTCATCGCAGAAACGCTGCATGACACCCTCCGGGCCGCTTTTGTGTGATCTCGCGGTTAAGAAAGATGCGTATCTGACGTCAATAGCACGAGGCGCGGCTGCTCCTGAAAATTTGAATGCCAGCGCCGGTTGCGGGTCTGGGTTGAGAAGCGGTGTCTTGTTTCTTTCAGGCGCACGTTGTCACCGAAGGACGCGAACGTGATCAAAACTTTAAAATGGCTTCGAGATCAATTTTTCTGTCAGAAATGTCCTCATTATTTTAATGTAAACGACATTGAAGTAATTATCATAAACGCACATTAAATTTAATGTGTACATGAACATTCCCATGCTAGAGTCAAAGCTTTATGGTCATATCTGAAATGAATGATCTTGATGAACTGGTGATTATGAATATACGATATGAATGATGAGAGTTAGGGGAAACGGGAGAACCACTATATTAAATCTACACTGATTTTACTTGTGCATTAAATATAATGTACACATATACGTATTAAACTCTTTTTAATGTACAAGATTACATTTTTTTCGTGTACAATACATTAACCTACATTAGATTTAATGACATGTCTGAACGTACCAACTCTTTTGATATCGCTAATTATGAATAGTCGGTAATATTTTCTTCATGATCTACACGTGTGCTGTAGTTAGACCGTTTACCTTCCTCTTCTAAGAACCGCTGTTCACATCTCGGTGGATCAGTGCCGGATTTATAGATGATAAAGAAAGATTTTCGGCAAGTTTGTAGCATACCAGCCCTGAGGAAGACCACGACAGGATGTTCGAAACGTCGGCAACACAGCCTTCGACGTGGCGTCACCCGGGCAGTCCAGATCACGCATATGACTCTGGCCGCGGAAGCCTACGACTTCAAGTTTACTCGGGGTTTTCTTGTTTCTCTTGCGTGTAATTTCATTTCATCGTCATTGAAGACATCGCTATAGCCGGCCTAGATAGTCGAGGTCGCTAAGGCTGAAGAGCCGTAGCTGCCTCGGCTCGAAGGGCCGCGGGTTCGGTTCCCGAGACCATCATGAATGTTTGTATCTGTTCGTGTTGTTCCTACATGTGACTCTGCAGGTCCCCCTACAGTTAAAAAATTACAGTGGTCGCTATATGGCCAAGTTGTTAAAAAGCGACCTAAAAAATAAATAAAACTATTAAAATCTATATCATTAACACCCATCTAACATCTCAGATATTATCAACATATTTTTTCATCATAATAAATGAGAACTCATTTATTTTAATAAAAATATAGAACCACTATTTAATCCTCTTAAAACCAAAAGCGAATCGTTTACTTTTAAAAACGCAACAGAAATTTAAATATTTTACGAGCATAAATACTTCACGAACATTATTTAAGGCCCTTCGCTGTCTTGAATATAATGTATATTATTATTATTATTATTATTATTATTATTATTATTATTATTATTATTATTAGGAACAATAACAACGGCAACAACTTCATTATTTGCGAGACCTTCTTTCCGCGGGACCACTAACACTACGTAGATTAACGATCATACAACAAATGTAACAACTCTATAAAGTGTTGCTCGAAGTTAGTCAAAACATTTTTTTTTGTTTCGGCCACGTTTGCGTCATTTGGACACAGTGCGGCAGGCGAGTGCGCACATTACGGGGATGTGTGTGTGGAGGAAGGAGGGGGGGGGGCGGCGCAGCTGCGCCGCTGGCAAACTGCACAATGCAGCACTCATCGCCGCCTTCTGCTCCATCGCGCTCGATGGAGAAAAGAAGGACGCGCTCTACTCACGAACGACAAATGGAATGCTCTCGTATGACACTGCATATATATATATATATATATATATATATATATATATATATATATATATATATATATATATATATATATATATAGTAACATATTGTAACAAATAAGTCAAACATACTGAAATGACATGGTATAGTGTATACTCAGAACAACAGTTCTGTACATATCAATAAGAGCGGAAAAATTGCTGTTCCATTGCGTAACACGGAAAGAGCAAATATATATAATATAATGGCGGGCGGCGTCTTTCTTGGAGCCTCTGTGTCGCATGATGTCCGCTATGTCGTAAGTAGTGACGCACTGAGTATGAGAATGGTCTGAATAACACATTTTGGCGAATTAATTGATACTAGTGTTTGTAGATTGTTTCTTTTTAAAGCACGCGTTTTAACCCACACGATTAAGGCCAGTGTGGTTGCTGCCGATTTTCGTAGAATTATTAATAGGCAGATACCAGCGTTAGGTAATTAATTTTCCCCCTTTGTTGGCAAATTAATTATTTAAATTATCTATAGACACTGGCGTTGGTAGATCATTTTTTGAAAAAATATTTTCCCTATGCGCGGGCTTTGACAGGATTAAGGCCAGTGTGATTGCTGCCGGTGTTGGTAGATTTATTAACACACAGATATCGATGGTTTTGGGTAAATACTCTTTCGATGTTGGCAAATTAATTAGTAGATACCGGTGTTGGTAGATTTTTTGTTGTTGTTGTGATCTTTGCCTACGCGCCCGGTTGAGGACCCTGGTTTTGACCCGGTTGAGGCCAGTGTGCTCGCTGCCGCCGCTGACGTGGCGAAGGCGGTGTGCAGCACGCGAGCCGACGGCGAGCGCAGCGCCACGCGATGGCCCATGGCTGAAGGTCTGAAGGCGCACGTCGCGCCGCCCCGCGTCGTGGCCCAGACCTGCGCAACGCGCGACATCCAGCCGCGCGACCCCGCCAAGGACACGACGTGCTCTGACGCGCGAAGCAGAACAGGAGTAATATAACCTTTTGCACAGTCAGAGAATACTGTGGTAAACATAGGGTGAAACAAAATCTTCATTTTATTCAATAGGTTAAAGACTCTTCTTAGTGGTTACTATGCTGCTGCGGTACTTCTCATCAGAAATTGGATACTAAACATTCAATTTAATTCAGAGAAAAATCTTAAAGAACCAAAAAAAATTTGAAATGTCTGAAACTATGTATATCAAAATGAGTACTTCGATATTATGATTTAATAACATCAAAATGATATAGTAATCTCAAAATTAAAAGAATAAACATTAGGTACAAAGCCAATAATTTGCATCTGCTTCACCTTTCTCTCTCCCGACTCCTACGCCAAACCTGTCATTTCTTCTCTGTCGTATTGTTGAAACTGACTAGTTCCGTTGGTGAACAGTAATAGGCGCTCGAGGCGACGGCGCAAGAAAGTATTTAATTTGAAAGAACCTAACATGTCTTCCCTGTATACAGAATAAAATAAAATATTTCACATGACGATGAACATATATTTCTACTCAAGAAAGATACGCCATTCACTACTTTGCCACTCGCGAGGTGACACTTTTTTCTCGTAGATAAAAGTAGTTCTCATAAAGAAGACCTCCAACCGTCTTATGTATTCATTATCATCTCTACTGAGTAAATGTTTTTACAACCAGAGACATACCTAGTGTGAATGAAAATTTTATTCTGTGATGCATATTGCCGGGAGGCCGGTCGGGAGCTTAGAGTTTTTCCCGGCTGAGGCGGTGTCACGCTGGTGGAAGATACCTGGTTGGGGAAAACCCCGCTAGCCGACGGTACGTCGGATCTCGCCATACAGCAAGGGAAAGATCACCGCCACCTCTCGCGCAGAAGCACACACTACACTTGTGGGACTAATGGTCCTGGTAGTTGACGTGCCCGGAATCACTAAAATAAACAATCAATATAATCCATATTATTAATCTCCGAAGTGCGCAGAAATTGACAGAAAACTATGCAGTTCCGATCATGTGATCAAGATGTCTATGGTTTCGTTTGAAACCCCGAACTTGGGGAAATACAAAAACAATTAAACAGATGCGATTTTTCTCATACTCAGTCCATACCTACTTAGGACACTGTTGACGTTACACGACAGACAGGATCAAAGGAACGACCGCCGGCCATTAAATATTTGCTATTCAGGTGTTGGGTAATGGAGCAGCTACTCTTTTAATATTCCTGGTAAGTAAAGAGTTATTACACAGAATGTAACACTATACTTTTTTATTGAAGCATTCGTAAAGACTGTAGTGATTAGTGTAATATGATAAGCATTTAATTTTGTTCTGTTTCGTCAGAGTGTGGGCTACTTTTGGGAAAAATGGTTGTTCAGTCGCATTTTTTTCTGCTGCATGTCACTAGGAATTATACTAATGCATGAACTTATTTTTATTTTGTGTACTTCTAGAGAATTAAACATACCTTAACAACCATTCTAAAGTGCATCTGCTTTTCGACCTTTCGATCGGGCTTTTATCCCACTTTCCCTTGATCCACGGCAAAACTGTTGATCCACTAAAATTTGCTTCTGAACACATAACTAATTTTCTTCGACAAATTGCATGCAGTTTTTACAGTTTTTTATGCGTAATAAATGAATTTATGTTTTAGTTATGTTTTAACTTGCAACAGAATAACAGATGAAACTGCCACACAGTCGGTCACCATTCTTCTTTTTGTTTTTCAGTACTCTGATTAAATTAATGATACCAATATCTGTTGTATTATTCGGATTTATCACAATTCATTACACAACAATGTGAAGATCATCTCTTGGTATGAACCGACCTGGGGCTAAAGTTGATAATACTTTAATAATTTGTTCTGAGGAAACTGCGGAAAGTTCCGATTACGAGCAGAGCATGAGAAATGGTTCATTAATAAGTGTCTATCACAGCCATTTTTGGGCATTTTTTCACTTGATTCTTCTAGTAACGTTAAGTCAATATTTCTGAAGGAATTATTCGAAATATTGGTTTTTAATTTTACTTACATCCCAATACCTTCCAACGCTCGTCTTAACGAACTAGAATCAAAATCATATTTTGTCAATTCATGTATTCAGAATTTTTAATTAATTTAACATCGTATATTTGATACTTTTATATTTTAATAGAGAAAAATTATTTGATAAAGCGTGATTTTTGCACTTTTCATTTGTAGTACCTTCAAAAGCTGATCAAATTTTTCTAGTAAGAGATTTCAACATATGATCTAGGTGTTTTCTTGCGGTCTTTGCTGCTTGATAATTAGTGACGAGCAAATTATATTTTTAGCCAGGATTGTGTTGTACGAATGAAAAACTAGAATTACAGATAAACAAAATGAATTCTAAAAAAGTTTGACGTATAGAGAGCCGCCAATTCGAACCGACTATAATAGCGAACATGTATCCGGGTTAAAATTCAGAAATGAATCATCACAGTTTGAGAATGAGCATTGAGATATAACAGACGCTGCATGGGCATTCATAGTCCACTCGCATTTAATGAGCACAATAATGGGTTTTGCTTTGTAGAAGTTTTATTCATAGAATATAAAAATGCGAAGTCATACTAACTTATGGTTTCAGAGCTACATGTGAACCTACCTGTACTTGTTAGCTTCGAAGAAAAAGTTGCAACTCATTGGTTCTGTTTTTAAAAAAAAAATTGTTTGTAATCAGCAGTTGTGAGTGCCTTTAATACGAGATTCTCATTTTTAAATTATTCACTTGGACACTTACTAAGATTTCTTGTTTTAGAATTTTACTGTCATAATATTGGCAATATAAATGACTACATTGTGTTGTGAGATGATACTCATATGTATTTGTTTTTTGTTACAGGTGAGTTGCATTCTCGCCTCTTGAAAATGACTGTCTTCATTGTATGTGCCAACTGTTGCGGTGAGTGCCCACCTTTAACATCATTTAAATTACGGGAACATTCTTGAATAAAATGTAGATCATGAAGTTAATGTTTTTCTACTAACATTAATAATATTATTATGTTTTTTGATCAAAGGCTAGAATCAATTACCATTCAATGGTTTTCAACATGGAAAATCCATTAGTTTTGAAATGCTTTTCAAACTATCCAACAAATATCCCTTAAAATATTCCGTACTTCATCCCCATTATAAAAAATCGTTTCTATTCTTTTTGTCGTTAAATAAAATTAAAACGATGTTGTCATTAAGAATCCTTAATAAGTTTAAGAAGAATATCTTGTAATATATTGATATTTGTATTTACGAGTATGATATATTATGTTTCTACATTTTTCTTTTTGGTGTTTAAATAGAATACCGTATCTCGACGTGTGTTTGTTAGATCTGTATACTTCATTGGTAATGGAAACAGCGAAAAAATTACGATAAAACATCCCCGTAAATGTATTATTACTACTGCTACTGCTGCTGGAACCGCTTGCTATTAATGAGGTAACAACTTGCTATAATACTTCAGCACCTTTAGGTACTTCAAATATTAGAATGTAACATAAAAAAAATAATACTTTTATTCTAGACAGATATGAAATGCATACCAGTGAGAGTGCGTAATAGTGTTGAATAGTTATCGTAATTATACCACAGGTGGTTAAAATATGGATTAAGTTATACTTCACTCCAGCTTAGTTTTCGTGACTGATGTTGCTTTCCAAGATCATGCAAACAAATTCTTCATTATATAGGTCCCAAATAAAAGATAATCAACGCTTTTCTAACTTTTTACTTCAGAAAACAACCAACCTTCTGGCCGGTACGTCCCAAGTCGTTCATCATAGGTACACGCTCTTCAGTTCTATCCAAAAAGACAGGCTCGAACCCCTTATTGATGCTGGTCCCTTCTCACACGTACTCATGCTCTATTGACGGGAATCTCATGTTGTGCTGACTGCACAGTCCAAGAGCCGATGCGCTAGAGTAACAGACGCCAGCCAGTGGTTCGCGAGAAAATATTGAGTCTGCAAACAAAAACAAGTATCATTCATAAAATTAAAAATAATTCAAAAATTAAAGTCAAAATTCCATACGCTTTCTTCAATAATTATGAAATAATATGTGTCTAATTGTCTGCTAAGTTTAATAAGCTTTAATAAATTTGTAATGATTAAACTAATCAACTATGTTATACAGGGTGGTCACTTTCTGGAAAACATGGAAAACAGGAAAAAACAGGGAATTTTTAGAACAATCGTCAGAAGTCAGGGAAAATATTGAGTGTTATAAAACTAGATATTAATCCGATTTTCGTTTGGGGAGAAAATATTGTTAATTTGTACTTTGTCATGCAAAATCATAGGATTAAACAATTAGTTTCAGGGTAGCTTCAATATTTTCTTTAAGTAATGTGAAATTATAAATCTTATCTGAAAAAAGTAAAATATCTTGTAAACCTCTGAAAAAAGTAAAAGTACTTGAAAACCTGTAAAAGTCAGGGAAATTTGTTCCAGAAAATGACTCTTCGGTTATAATTAACCAATCTTACAAGTTTTATTCTTGTGAAATTATTTTTCAAATCTGTGCGTACTCAGGCTATACTTTTAAAATGTGTTTATCCGATGTAAACATTTTATGCTCGTGGATCCCTTATATAAAATTGTGAGTTAAGTGGCCCATGGGGGTCTGAATTCTTTGGTCTAGGGCAGAAATGGCCAACGTTTAGCAATTAGAGGACATGCCGAGATATACTACATTTCGTGGCATCCAAATGCAGTGAAATACAATATTAATTTACTACACATATGCAGTTCAAAGCGAAACATGTAATATTTTATGCATAGCCATTACTTATGTTGAATTAAAAAGGTCGTAATGAACGTTTAATTATCATTTAAGAGATTAAAAAATCGGCCGACTATGTAAATGAAAAGAAATATTCTGAGACCGTAGCATGCGTTTAGATAGAACCGTAATCATTATCTCTGATATCCCTGCGAAGTACCCTGGTGGAAGTGCTTGTTTGATTATTTTGTCAGTTAGAATTTAAAGCTTTGTTCACATGCAATAGATACGTTTATAAGATTTCCATCCATACGGATTATTCCCTCTCTAATTCACTGTTTACATAGCAGTCTTGCGATGTCTACTCGAAATCTGTTACTCTGCCTGCGAGAAAACAGGTTCAAAAATGGAGGTTGAAGAATCAGAGTAGGCCTACATCTACGGGGTTTTAAGAAAACAATAAACCAAAGAGCAGGGCAAAAGTGGATGTTCTCTCTAATTGAGGAGAGAATGGTTGTTTACGACGTGTGCGATCCGTTAAACTCCAGGTCACCTGGTCTTGTCTATTTTAATTATATTTCTGTTTTAATGAAATTGTTATTGTTTCTAATTGCATATTTCACTTATAATTATATATTTCTGTTAATTAAACGTCTATTATAATTGTGAATTAACGTTGCGAGTGACAAAGAAGATGCGTCGCATTGTTTTCCAGTTTACCCTAGCACGTATTTCACCACCGCTCGTTACGGCATTGGCCTCTATTTGTGAAATCCTACCGCGGTTTCAGTTCAGGGTATAACTACGAATTGGTTGTATTCAAAATTAAGTGACAGATTTACGCATAAATCATTTGTTACTTGAAATGCCAAGTAAGGACAATTGAATTAAAATCTGTTAGTTATATCAGAAATCAAATCCAAATTTTGACGATTTAATTTTAGGTAAATGATTTCACTAGATACTTCGAGTTGTTCTTCAGTAACTCAATCATTCACTATTATTACTACATTCACTAGAATGAAGAATTCTGAAGCTTCTCTACTTCTCTAATGAGCACTTTGGTGCTAGCGTGCCACATAGTTCCCACCTAGAACTTCCGGCCAGCGCTCGTTGCACGCGTTCCAGCTGCGAAAGCTCAACGGCAACACCGTAGACCGGCAGCACAACTCTAACCGGAAGTTTTCCGTGGCTACGCCGATCAATTCCAGGCGAAGGCCGGGTAATCTTGATTTGCGCGTGCAATAGTAGTGCTCTGGAGGTAGCTACCTGCCGTCTGATATTTTCGCTCATTTGAAAGAGATATTCTGAATTTCATCACATGACTGACAGCATTTGAGACTGATGGGCTGCCCAACAAAATCAATCACCCCCCCCCAAATGCATTATACTAAACTTAAAATATAGTGTAATTGTTTTAGACAATTTGAAAACAGTACAGTGTTTATTTCAACAATAATTATAAATTCCATAGTACGTTTTGCACTTCAAACAAGACATTCACAAATATGTGCTAATATGCCAGTGCCCAATGTTGAGCACTAGAATTTATGTCAAATTTAAGCGATATAACCAGCAATGTTGAACTATTTTCACTTAAAATTGATTGAAGAATCAACAGACCAATTTCGTTTTTGGCTGAAATATATACTTTACATTCGAAGAAAAGTTGATAATTTAGGTACATATAGAGACTGTGATGACATCAAACAACAACAACAAAAATGGAAGGAAAAATCAAACTAGTTCTACCCTGGATTATTTGTGCTAAGATAAACATTTTCCAACCACAAGCAAAATTGTAACTGAAATTATCGGAATAATTGAATTCATTTTCTCTGAAAAAGTCAAAAAAACTTCGTGTTTTCGTTTGTGAGGTGGCACTCAGCCCCCGTATTCTCCTTGTCGTCTTACGAAAGGGCTGAGACGGAATAAAACGTGAGAACAAGCTGAAAACTGTCGCTGTCTGTCGAAGCGATGTGACGCCTTTCAGCACGTCCGGCCATAACATCTTTAAAATATCCCCGGCTTTTATTGAAGGGAGGCAATGCATCGCTCCCGCGAAAGAATGAACGCGCGAAGGGCTGTTGAACTGCCACGGCATGGACGGGCCACGGACCGCGCGCGACTTTTCCTTCCTTATCATTGTCTTCTCCTCTCTTACCGCTAAAATCACTAGAGAACAACACATTCGCAAAACAAGACGAGAACGTATCCCAGCCGCGATTGTGCCTCGGTGGGAGGTGATACCAGGAGGGGAAACCCAGAAAGCTGTGTGTTGCTCGGCACCAGATCGCACGTTTCAGCGGACATGGAAGACAGCCACCTTCCAGGATATTATATGCACTACACATACGGGACATACGGCGTATAACGATAATACTTTTGACGTGCCTGGTAACACAATTTAATTCATTTAATACACAGATTCCTATATGACTTGCAATGAAATGTTTACCAGTTCGCTGGCCCGTTTCCCGAGCCCTGGCGAACGCCTGCTGTCACAGCGTTTCGCTCCCTTCGCCGCGGCCGCGCTGAGAAGCCCGACGCGGTCCCGTCTCCCGTCGCGGCGCTGCCGGTCACCAGCTGGGGGCGGTGCCGGAGGGGCGTGGCGGGGCCGCGAGGGGCAGGGCGGAGCAGGGAAGTTGCGCGTGACCCTCATTTCCGGCGAGCGGTGGCGGCGGAAGAGGAGACCGTGGCGACGGCGGCGGAGGCGGAGGCGGCGTCGGCGTCGAGTCGGAGGCGTCGGCTGCGGCGCAGGGCAGCCAGCCGTCCGTCCCCTGAGTTTCTTATGGGGCTCTGTGCGGTCGGGTAGTACCGTTAGAGGCGAATCGCATCGTTTTGGATTAGTGAGGACTGCGAATGCTTATGGTCGAAACCGGCATCGAGAATGGTGCATCAGGACTCTCGATATGTATGCAGAAAATTTAGTTAACCTAAGTACTATTTGCACATTTATTGTGAAATGTTTAACATTATGTAAGTCATGACGCTAATAATAATATAGTAACAATAACAAACCTTTTGCAACTGACAACACAATCATCTTATAAATTAATAAGTGGAACGTATGGGAGGTATACGGTCTTCAATATAAACATGCGATATCGGGGAAGCTGAGATAGTCCTTTGTTTTCTTCTGTATAGTATATTAGACGGTCAGTACTTGACTTATATTAGTAGAAACATTAAATAAATCAGTAAGGTTCACATCACGTGCAAGATAAAATCGCTAATTGTGGCTTACGGAGAGAAGTATAATATTATAATGTGAATTTTCGCTTTATATTGACCTTCGTAATTATAGCACCCTTTCCTGAAAAAATGCAATCCATTCTGTTGTAGAATTGTCAACAATTACAAATTATCCAATGTTACAACTGTGCTCGACGTACCTTGAAGTCATTTCAGACTCTATACATAAAGAATAGTAGGTCGACTCGGGGGGTAATGGTCTTTATGACAGAAATATTTTCCATCACAAGATAAGAGACCAAAGATCTATAGCCATAGCAATAAAAGAAATTTATTTTCGTAATGGAAAAGGATGCGTGAGGGAAAAAGAGATGGAATTTCATGAACTTTCTAATTGTTGTGTTTTTTTTTCAAGGAGATTAACGACTTTTTATTGATGTTTAAAACCATATATTAAACATTTTCTCTTTAAAACCGACTGTAACTCATGTATCTTTCCGGCCAGTGGACTCATGTATCCCTCACCATCCAGTGGAAGAGGAACACAGCCACCTCCAGGCATAAAATATTCACTACACTAACGGAACTAATGACTACAACATAGTATAGTTGCCAATATACATCAGCCAATAATATCATGTTCCTTGATATTCTTCCAATGCATATCTTGTTCCTTGATATTCAATTACACATGTCGCTGGCGAAAGAGTATAAGCATTAAAAAGAAAACAAGAAAACACACAATCTAAAAAAAAAATATGTTAGACACAGAACTATTGCATTATCACTTGGTCCGAACTGATATTACAGCAGATCGTGGTATTTGTCAGAGATGTTGCAAATTTTGAAAAAACAGTTTAAAATATATCATTTTACTGAATTGTGGTGTGTTCTAGGGGATTACCATTTCATTATTTCTTCCCTCATATTCTTTCAGATTTATGGAATAATTTATCTTCCTTACATCGAACAAAAGTAAATTATCGTTTAGTAAAAAAAAAAAGTTGTAACAATTCAACAAAGCTGGAAACTTTGGTCGTGAGTGCATGTTCCCCTTCCTGTCGTAAGTTGCACCTACGATCTCCGGGTTCGTTTCCAGTTTTTCCCTTTCAGTGGGACCGGGTGCACACGTGCTCCGCGTCGCCTTATTATATTCGAGCATCGGCGTCCTTTGAATGAACGCGTCTCGTCGCTGGGGATCTGAGACGATGCACAGTGGGGCGAAAGCGAGGAAATCCGGTCAAATGGAGGCGCGGATGAAAGGAGGAGAGGGCCCGTGGAAAAGCTCAAAATCGGGTTAACGTATAACAAATAAGAATAATAGAACCAAAATTTAATTATCTGTCATGCAGGAATTCTAAATTGCGGGTACTCGGTCATATTATAAAAAAGTTCTCGAGTGAAGAGCTTAATAGTGCTTGACGTATTTTCCTTTAAACCAAACTTAGAAGCTTAACAAACCCTGCGTTGATGATGATGATGATGATGATGATAATAATAATAATAATAATAATAATAATAATAATAATAAATTCGCCAATTGGACATAAGGTTCGGCGCGTTAAATAGGTTTAAAAATTATATTTTAAATTATAGCAATGTAACATTTTGTCAATTTGTCTCAGGGCTAGGGGCGGTTACAGCCGATCATTTGGGGGGAACGCATCATAGATTTTTAAATAATGAAAATATTTGTTAGCACATTGTATATTATTTTTCTAGTGTTTATATGACACAATACAATGTTATTTCTTTAATAATCACATAATTCTAACATAAATATTTAAATCAATATTGCCAAATAAAGGAAGATAACTAAGAAAAACTAGGCTTTGGGGGGAAAGGGGCGGCAAGCCTCCCTCTTCAATCTGCCACTGCTCAGGACTACTGGAAACTCGAAACCACAATCGAAATAGGAGTTTGCTAAAGTAATTTTGTATAAACGAGATTCTTGATAACAAATAATATAAGGTTGCGTGCACGTTCCTGTGAATCTCCTCACATGAAGGTGTTGTTGTTTTAGAAACCGTCACGTACTAGTTCTATCAAGTTAATTTTAACTAAAATTGGTCAGTATGAGAAAAGGTCAATATGAGAAAATTTATTATATTAGCTTTATAGAGCTGTATTCGTGTAATTCGTTCGTTCTATGATTTAGTCCATAATGTTGTGAACCGGTTTTTCATTTTGTAAAACGTGTCCAATGTTAAAATGTTTAAAATATTTATGTAGTTAAAGATCTGGATAAACATAAGCCCTTCTCGATTAACAACACCAGCGAAAATGACACTTGTTCGAAAAGCGACCTTGTATTTTCGACGTAGGGCGAACACTTCTTTATAATAGAATATCAATTATCCGAATAGATTTTTGGATAGAGAGAAAAAATCATTCAATGTGAAAACTGGAAATTACAGGCAATGTACTGCTGGATATGTGTTAATTATTTACCAAACGCTTTGTTTCTTATGTTTCAACCATAGTACAATAGTATATTGACACATTTTATTATTCATTTTCAATTTTGTTGATATGAATAGTGAATATTCCTACATAATTTATTTTGTGATTTCATATTTATAAAACGGCATTTATAGTTTTCTGAAAGGGATATTTCAATGTTCTTGCATTAAAGGAATATTCATTCTTTATTTCGTAATTTCTGAGCTTTACTCAGTTATTTGAGTTTCCGTATAATGCGATCGGACCTATCCCCGTTTAATTCGGATAATTTGCATGTATTTGGGAGACGTATTATTGGGCCACGTCTTCTCCCAATCTGCACCACAGTGCGGAGAGGCCGCGGCCGGCACAGCCGGTTTAGCAGGCGACGGAGTGCGACGTTGGCAGAAGCGGGAGCGGGTGCGGAGCCGTGGCGGGGCCGGGGCCGGGGCCGGGGACGGAGAGGGAACTCGAGAGCAGGCGCAACGATCCGCTGAGGCGGCACCGCGAACCGCGCTGGTTCTCCCCGCCCCGCCCCGCCCCCCCCCGCCCCGCCCCGCCCCGCCCGTCTGCCCCGCCCCGCCCGTCTGCCCCGCCCCGCGTCTGGTGACTGCGCGCCTGATGGCTGGCAAATTGGCGCGAGGAAGCGGAGCGCGGGCCGCTGCGCGACGGCGGAGTCACTTTGCGGGACGCGCTCTCGCGCTTCACCCCACCCCCGCCTCCCCGCCCCCGGTGGCCGCCCCCGCGCCCCGGCCGAGCTTGACGGATGGGAGGCCCCACAGCAGCCTTGTCCAGGGCGCACGTATTTTTTTTCCAACAGCTCAACAGTACGGGCAAATGGAGCATGTGTGGATGGTGTGATGATGGTAGTGATTCAGAACGTTGTTATGTGTAACTAATATGTTACCCAAGTATTGTGTTTAAATTATCTACGGATGCGAGAAGAATTTCTGCAGAGTTCGCACGAGATAGTATCTGTGCATTCGACGACAGTTACAACGTGAGCCTTGGGTTGCTCGAATTCATAACTTGCTAATTAAGAGAAGATGTATACTACAATAGAAAATAGATATCAAATTTCTCAAACTCAAATTCCATTCCATTTAAATAAGTTGCATTTAAAAAGAAATGCATGTATAAATTATAAGTTGAACAATGTGTGTATTTCGGCGTATAATGCTTTTATATTTTTCGTTTGGTGGACTTAACTGTGCGCAATTATCTTAACACATTGCTCCTACTCAACTAACGGTTAGTGTTAGCGTCGTTATAGTAGTATGCCTTGCATGGGCTCTGACGGCGGTTGTAAACCTAACCGTTAGCGAATGAAAAGATTTTCTCCAAGTTGCGATAGTGTTGGTGAGCTTAATTCAGATTTTGAACCGTAATGTTATGGAAGAACAGTGATATGAGTACAGCTCGGAAGTTCGGGCATTTACTTTACCTATAACAGGCTGCAAAAACATTTATTTTTATTAAAATAGACATGAAAAATAGCATATATTCTCGCTCAAGTATGGGTGTAAAAGGGCGCATACACAATAAGAAATCACATTTAAAAAATTAATAATAAAAATTATTCACATTTTTAATCTAACTCTAAAATTTACATAAGAACATAACGTGTCATGAAAAAATATTTTCTTGGTAATCTTGATTCCAAATGACCATCGGGTATGATGGTTACCCATTTGTTTTTTCCTAACACTCTCTCTTCGAAATGATACTGTGGTCTCCCTATTGAATCTTGAAATGGCATCACTGAATATATTATCACTTATTATATACAAAAGAAATTAATTAATTTCTATTGAAAATAATAAATTATTTTCGTATTTCTGGAGTTTTTCTATGCTTCTGTTATGCAAATTGTTGCGTAGAAAATATTTTTTCAAACCAACTTTTGAGAGAGCTTATTGCGGCTCAACCATTCGGTATATCCCAGTAGTTTATTGGACGAAATATGCTTAAAATTGTTTTAAGAGCGTATTTGCAAAGTTTCGACGTATTCTCCCCGGACATTCTGTATACTCCGGATGAAGTACGTACGTATACGAGAAAGTCAAAAGTATTTAGCCAAACTTCCTGACTCTAGATATGAGTATATAGCGGATGTCAAGTTTTAGTACACCGGGTCCCACGGGATTTAAATGTTATGTTGTGACTAGTATTTATATCTCGTGTACGTTATATTTGTGTGCAATTGTCTTCTAAGCTCAACAGTTAGTGAACAATACATCAGCAATTGATGAAAACAGTTTAAAAAAATATATGAAATATTCGCTTCATTACTTTACCCAACCTTCCCCAACCTCACTTAACGCAATCTCTCAAATTATTTCTTTTACTAAAGGAGTACAAGTTTGAAATTTCCCCCTTGAGGGAGGAGCTTATTTTCGCGTACTTCCTGCACCGCTGCTATAGTGTCAGATTTCTTGGCCTACTGTGCGCACGCGATTCAAACCGCCCTCCTCCAGGAAGGCGGAGCTATTAGCCACCAGTGTCATTGCAGCCTTCGCTGTCGCTTTGTTCTTCGGAGGAATTGTCCCGTGAAGACACAATATAGTCCATTCTTGGTCCATGATCATGTCTGTTTTCATATATTTCGCTTTTCCATTGACATGAGCAATATTCAGAAAATAATGTTCGGCATATATTTTCTTTAACTCTCAGAGGGGTACGGATGCTTTGTTTAGCAACACGATTCTTAATGTAACCCGAAACTATTTCGATGGAATTGAGATCGGTATGGGAAGACGGGAGCTCGATGTTGGAGCCACATTACTTGTGAACAGTTGTCTTGGAAAAAAACACAATATTACGCGTGTGAACTGCACTTGAAATTAAACCTACGCTAAGACACACCACATTACACAACACTTAAGGACGAAAGGGATACAACTGAGTACCAGGGGCGATGCTTGCTATAGATATGTTTCTTTTACTGAACCTTAATATATTAGGAATTAGCGTTTGTGCATAGACAATCTTCTCCCTCATACGTTACATACAATTTTTACCGTTTTTTTGACTAAATAAATCTAAATCTTAATAAATAAATGGCAGTTGGAATTGTTTTGATTTGGGTAGCAGACTACTTTAGCCACAACAGCCTCTTCACTCAGACCCCCTCCCTACCCAGGGCCCTACGGTTGGCGCGCAGTGCGAGTGAGACAGCGATATTTTCAGGGGACGTAGCGTTTGATGGTGGGAGTCACCCCTCCTCGCGCTTGCGCAGTCGAAGGGCGATTTCTGACTTGTCCTGCTATAGTATAACAGTCTACTACTGTGCGATGTACTGAGAACTGGTACTCCAGCCTTTAGTATTCTGCTCGCTACGTTTCTTAGTAACATACAGTTATTATTTCATTAATTTCTACAAAGAACAATTTGTAGACAAGCCACAGTCATTGAATAAAAATGTTGTTAAATAAAATATTATTATTTTTTTTCTAAATGAATTCTTTGTAAGTTGTGTTTGCATCCGTAATGTACATTTGTGGCTCACAAATAATTGTGCGAAGCAACATTAAAACTGAATTCTAGAATTTTAAAAGAAAGCGAATAACAATTCAAATACATATTTCAAACACACATATTTCATACAATTCAAATACATATACATACATAATGACATGTTAACTGTAAGTCTTAGGTGGACTGGCTTTTATACTCCTGATTATAATGATGATAAATTTCAGACACGCCAAGCAGGGTCATTTTGCGAGGCGCGCTCCGGCTCCCGCTACCGGTCTTTTGACGCCTCGCCCGTGCCCATGGCGGAGACGACAGTTGGGAGGCCCGGGCAGTTGCCTCCACGGAATGCAGACGCGCCCTGTTCTAACACTGCGCTTCGTGGACGGTGTCGGGAAGCACCTTGTGTATACCGACCCCATGCATATGCAAACTGACCCCCAATGCGTGTTACAATCTACTGGAACCAGCACACACCGGCGCGAGAAAGGTTAATTAGGGCACAAAATGAATTGTGACTGTAAATTCATTGTTTGTGTAAAAAATTAACACTTCTATTCTTTAAATTGACGAGACCGAATGTAACTGTAATCTATAGGTACTTGTAACAGTTTATTTTCTTTGTTCTTAGAAAACTTGATGGAATAAAAGAGCCTTCCTGGTTCGATATAGGACTTTCATTTATTTTTTAGTTCTTTCCGTTTCATGTGTTGATAAATTTTACTTATATTTTTCATTTATCTAAAATTCAACCTGACAAATAATGTTTCAGATTTTTTTGCCGTTTTTATGTTTTTTATTCGATGAACTTCCCACCGTGTTAGACAGGCGTTTTTTGTCACAATCCACTCGAAATGGGTCCACACGTAGGAGTCGGTGCTCCTTCAGTAATTGAGCTACGACGACTCGTTTTGAACTCCCCACTTTACGCGTCGAGTTTTATTACCGGAAGAGCAATGACGATGACGTAACAAATTCTCTTCTGTGTTTAAAGAGATAGAATGGGAAGAGTTGTTGCGTTGTGTAATAGCATGTTTTCGGGCAACTTCAAGGAAACAAGAAGAGACAAGCAATGAAACCATTGTCGTAGAAGTGCTGATGAGACAATTTTCACTTTTGCGTTTTCTGAATATCGAAGCAACTTTGTACTGGCAAATGAGATAATCTGCTATCTAAAATGCTATCTTCTTTTGCAAACATTTTGTCTCGTTTTAGTAGTGAAATATCTCAAACCGTGTTATGAGATTGCAGTGGTAAATAACAGAGGATTTTCAGATATTCACTGTTGCTTGGATATTTTAAAATATATTGCAACGATTTTTTGGCAACAATTTGGAGAGTGTGCTTTGTGTGATGTTTTATTGTAGATGATTAGTGATACATTTTAATAATATATTTTAGTTTCTTAGATCGGTATTCCAAAGGTTTGAGTCTCGTAGTTGGCGGATATTCGACATCTAATAAATACCTCTGAATCTGACACAGCGTATAAATGGATGAGAACTCTAATGACGACTGCCGGAGCACTACTTTACACAACGAGCCATGCACCAATTGACCAATTACCTGAAGTTGACAATGATATTACAATATTTGAAAGACCTTACAGTGTTTCAAGATTTAAAAACATACATTTTAACCAGATTATTTATATTCTTTCTAATGTATTTCAAACCTGAAAGAGAGATTTTCAGAAAATTCTCCTTCCATCTTGTGAAACTACTCTTCTAAATGTTTTACTACCATCTTCCTTTCGAAAACACAAATTGTTACCTTTTAAGCTATGAGTACTTTACTTTTTTCTCAGTGCAGCGCGTCAGTAGTTTTCCTTCGAGGAAATAGCTGGCTCTTCGAGTACGGGTATCGAAATCCCCGACAAGACCCCCTCGGAAGTAAGGTTCCATCCCTACATGACGTATCTCGTGTGATTTTGAAACCCTTCGACGGAACTACAAGCTCGTAGATGCCAGAGAGGCTCTTCAGTGTGGATGTGCATACGCAAATATAACGTTATGAAAAACTTAATTTTTTTTTGCGTGAGCAAAGATTTACTTTCACATGATTGAACAACAGAGGAACGCTCGAGAATAGAAAATGAGCGAAGATGTGATGTGTAATTCTAATTAGGGTCATGTGCCCTAAATGAGACGTTAGCCTCTGAAATGTGGTGAATGGGAGGTAGGCACGATCTTCCATCGGAGAGGTGGGGAGCAAAGTGCTTGGTGATGGAGATGCTGGCAATCATCTTGGCTTGGCGAGCAATTTGCTGCGTAGCCTGTCCGCTGCCAGCCCGCGATCTGCTCGAAGCGAATCAATGTTGAACCGCACTGAACCTCCGACGTCCGCAGCAGTGAAGTGAAGAATAGATGAAATAGATCAAGCTCAGCAATTATGCGTTCTCGAAAAGAAAATCTAAGGTAGCTGAAAATCTAGAACAGTAGGTTCACGTGATGAAAGAAACTTTTTTTGAAAATTTCCCCTGTAAGAATACGAAATACTTTTAAAAAATCTGAATTTTCTGATTATTAAGTACACGTTAATTTGGAAACAATGAAAATTAAGTGTGTAATTAATAACATGAAAATACTTTAATTTCTCGGTTTTATATGCTAATAGATTTATTTTCGTATCTACAACAACACATAAGTTGTTGAGAAAATAGTACTGACATTCAGAGTACTTCACATTACACATAAACACGTGTGTTTTTGTTGATACAAGTAATTACACGTTAATGAAGACTACGGAAGTTGTATTAATGTGACTCAGAAGTGCTGACAACAATCTACTTCAAACCTGTGTGAAAAACCTCTCATGATCTTGTCCTATAACTAGAATCTATTCTTTGCACATCGCAAACGGCATATTGATGTTCCAGATGTCTTAAATCTGTGCCAAATCATTACGTTAACTTGATTCATCAACCCTTTTGAATAATATTGAGTAGGTAGATGTGAGTAGAATAGATATGATCTACCATAACGTAGAGGACTGTAGAATTCGTAAATTTTGAAGAGATATACTTTCTAGAAGAGGGAAATACTGTAATTTAAAGAACAATAGAAGAACTCGTGACTGAATAGTCCCGTGCCACATCTGACTAAATTTGAGTTATAATCCAAAATGTGTTTGTAATATACCGGTTACTATAAGGAATCTATAACAAGCTTTATTGAATAACGCTGGTTTCGCGTCTAAACTGAAAACTACGTTCAGGAACACGAACTCGAAGGTTGCTATAGATGTATATTATTTTTTGCAAGAATGTAACATAGGACTATAATGATCTGTAGTCCTTCAATTAGGTAAATTGATTGAATTTCTGCCACAAATCGAAATAAAAAAAACGCGAAAGATTTTGACAACGAGGAACCTATCTATGGTGTGTATGGCTATCTAACGTAAACAATTTTAGATGATTAAGTTATAAACTTACCTACATAACCCCTGATGCCGAGTGGTCATCTGGGAAACATTTAATTTTCAATTTGTATTATTGGGATGGCCAACTCGTGACCCAGTGCCAAAGTCGCTTGCCTTTCACCAAGGAGGTCCGGGCTCGATTCCCGGACCACGTTATGTGAAATTTATTCCGACACAACGAGCATAACTGCTTCACAAGGAGGTAGTCCAACCCCTGTGAAGTGTCCTAAACACTAACACTGCTCTAATTCCTTCTCACTTCAGAAAACCGAGGCTGACATCCAACTGCTTTGAATATCCTCTTTAGGAGATCACCAAGGATCGCACGCGATCTATGTGTTACTACTACTACTACTATGGCGGACGTTTGCTTTCAATTTTGGTCCCTTCTGTGTGTTTTCCCAACGTGCTCGTTGGCCTCGTCTTCTCGGGCGGTGCGCGGGCCCCGTTGCGGGAAGCGCCTGGCCCTCTGAGCGTCGACCCCTGCGGTCGCGGTCGTCGCCTGCTCATAAACTGCATGCCCGCATCTCCATCGCTGCGTCCGCGGTAAGCCGGCCTCGCCGGGGACTTCGGACCGTCTGACCTCTGTCCCGCGCCGCGGCGCCCGTCACAACCTGGCGCATGTCTCACGCCCGCCGCGCGCCAGCCTTCCTTTTTCTCCCTCTTCCTCGTTAAAAGCTTCTGCTTCCCTTCCCGCCATGTTGTCTAACCCCGAGTGGGGATAAGAACCTAACTCTATAGCTCATTTGCCGTTGCAAGTGGTGTGTATTACGCAGGAGTGAGTATTTCATGCTGTCAGATTTTGACAAGAAACACTCATTGCTACTTTTGTTCAAAATTTAACTTAGTGTAGGAAACGATTGCGGGTTGGGATTCCCGAGCTCAAGAAAGCATGCACTGGTCGTACTTCTATCACATAGTACATTGCGTACACTTTTTAACCGTTTTTATCATTAAGTAAATAAATATAATCCCGTAACCCCTTGTAGTACTTGCCTTCCCATTTCCCATTTCCTTTTGATTTCCAACTCGATACATCGTGTTTACATCTCGTTACCCAACACTGTTTCCAGAAATTCACACTCTACCTTCCTGGGCTCTCTTTCTTACTCCTTATATTTAGGGGTACAATCTTTACTTTACTTTTCATCTAAGCTTCCTCGTCTTCTTTTTCTTCTACCTTTTTTTGTCAGGCAAGTCGATGATAGTTTTGAGGAATTTTTCAAAATCTTTTTATGAGTGAGGTGTATTTACGTCTATTAAGTAATTATTGCAGAACGTATTTTCGAGCGAGTTATAATCTCATTTAGGCAGGGACGCTAGTGGTAGGCCTTAGCACGTAAAGAGTTGTTGCGTCAAAGTACATACTTGTACATACATACAATAGTCTCACGTGTCTGAAACAATA
The DNA here is from genome assembly GCA_038098605.1 of Gryllus longicercus. NCBI lineage: Eukaryota > Metazoa > Arthropoda > Insecta > Orthoptera > Gryllidae > Gryllus > Gryllus longicercus. Next base: position 229,795 of record JAZDUA010000869.1, read on the forward strand.
TCTGTATTAAAAAGAAGGGTGAAAACTAACAATTTCTAGGTTAAGAACATCTCTACGAGTATTACTACAATCTCCTTCTATACTACCTCCTGCTCTTTCTCCACATCGCCAACCCCTCCATCACCTCTTCGAGACTCACCATACCTTAAATCCGCACAACCTTATCTTGTATCCTCCTCCTAATTCACTACCTTATCTTTCTACCATTTCCACCATATACCTTCTTCTCTGTCTCCTCCTTCCCCCCTTTCAATATTACCTCTTCTTAAATCTCGACATTGTACCCATACTCCCGCTTTGGCTCCTCTTTTTCTTCTTTTGCCCTAAACTATATTATTCTCATCCTATACGGGAGCCTCTCCCTTCCAAATCACATTCTATTTCTTCTCTTCTACACACTCCATCCTGCTTCCTCCTTTCTCCTCTTCCCAATACATCACACCGTTCTCTTGCCCCCATTCCTGACATCACCTCATATTTTTTCTTCTCCGTTACTACCTCCTCCCCATCTAGATATTTTAAAACAATTGTTGCGTCTACATAGACGCAACGCGTCTCCAAGCCCCTTAGGGGGGACTTGAGCTCTTCACGCTTTTGGAGTAATCCTTCCTTAATTACTGCGCGGGAGTAATCCTCCATTCATTCACATTGTCCGTCACGACTCGTTTTCAGTCAGGTTTCAAGAGGACCGCCAAGTATATATCAATTGGGTTAGAGATCTCGGTTAGAGTTGGATTAGAGATCAATAGGGGGGTTGCCAATAATGTTTATGGAAAAGAGAGGACACTGAATAAGCCCCCTCAACAAAAAAAGCAATAACATTTTTGTAATAAATATTTAAGTTAGGCCAACATCAGATCTACTTCTTTCTTCTCTCCATTTGCGATTCAAGTGAAAAGATTCCTTCACAAAATGCAGATAGAATGGTCTGAGCGTCTCTTTTTTATTTTTGTCGCTAAACAGAGACACTATCATGCATGCGCATCTCAGCGTTCAGTAAAAAAAGGATATTCATGTTTTCTATTCTAAATTAAACAATAAACAATTCATCGTAGCAAATGTTAGTCATGTGATAAAATAAATGACAACAAATGGTAAAAGTTTATTAAAAGGAGGACATTTAAAACACAAAGGGGGACGAGAGGATAATTGACGTCAATGAAGGACTATCTTCCCAAATGTATAACGGGTGGCAACCCTAGTGCTATCCCTCATTACATAAATCCAAACCAAGGGCCTAAGAATATATCCTAAAACATATTTTCCGTAGACTATGTAGAAAATAAGACATGTACTAAAACTTTGTTTTTCCTTTCGCTGACGATTATAGACATGTGGGTTTGCACTATGTTCCCTCGACCTCTTCAATTCCAGAGCTCCTTTCGTTGGATTAAATGTATCTTCTAGTACTATAATATGCCACGTTCAGAATGAGAGTAAATACAAATGTACAGCTTTAAAAAAGTCCGTTGCCAGAAAGGTTTTGAGAAAATAATGAACCCGGGGGCAGGGGGTTTAGAGTAATGATGATATTTTTATTATTTATTATTTCTCTCTCTCTCTCTCTCTTTATTATTTAAAAAAGACAAGATTTAAGTTAAACTTTGCTTTCGCGTAAAATGGAATAGTAGTTCACATTTTCAAATAAAATTCTCTGTGTTCGTTAGAGACGGCACTCGTCAAGATTTCGTTAAAGTAGTATATGCATGAAAGGCATTTATGAAACACGTTCGCAGTGCTGTGCACTTCAACAAAGTCATACGTATTGCGAAAAGTTGCCAAACTAAGACGACAATTGTATGGACCTGCGCAATAGCTAGGATTAGCATCAGAGTAAAGTCAGCTCTTATGGAGATTAAAAAGTTGCAAAGTTAAACGCTAAAAGCTCAACTGACACTCATACAACGAATTGATGTTTTTTGTTGTTTGCTGTTCTTTAAAAGCTCAACTGTCACTCATACAATAATTTTATTTTTTCGTCACTCGATAAGACCTTTTTACACGCTCACCATTTTCATTTTTTAATTAGTGGATCAGGAACAGAAATAATGAACAGTTCACTAAAAGAGTGAACATCGGGCGACCGTCCCTCCGTCCGGCCACCTCCTGCTGCTGGTCGTGGTCCTGCTCGCGTGGGCTGCCCGGGGCGGCTGGCGTGACGCACATTCGGCGGGGCCGTTTAGGCCGCTGTGTTTTTCCCCGCGCCGCGCGTGTCCGCCCGCCTCCTCTGCCTGCTCCGCCTCCGCGCCGCACAGTGGGCTCTAAACGGGCAATTGAGGGCCGTCCAAAGTGCCACGGAGGAGCAGGAGGGTAATCGCGGGCTTCCGCAGTGGAACGGCGTGCGGAGCGCGGGCGCGGGCGCGGGCGCGGGAGGGGTTGGGGCAGGGGGCGTGGCTGCCTCGGGCGATCAGAGTCCTGCGTTTGATGGCGACGCTTCTGCCGCAGTTACTACGCAGCGCGGCCCCGGATGGCGCGATCAAAGACGCCCCTCGCCCGCCCGCGCCGCAGGGAGCCCGCCCGCGCTCGCAGCCATTCGCGCGAGGAGGTCGCGGGCCGAGGCGCGCGGAGGCGACATCAAAGGTCGCACCGACCCCACTCGCTCGCGGAATCAGGTCATGAAGTCAGGATTAATTCGTTTGGGTGGCATTTAAAATCTGAATTTGCTAGCAATTCCAATAATACTAGTTAATTCATTCTTATAATTCAAGAATGTTAGGTTAAAATAGTCTTAGTTAAAAATGTTCAAAACGAGAGGCGTAAGTTCATCAGTTGATGAAAAAATAATCAATACGTTTTCTTTTAGTTTGACAAGGAAAAGTCTGAACACTTAAATATCTTCAGCCCTTACTTTAAACGTTGAAATCACAACACCTTTATTAAGTTATTTGGAATGCCAACAATCCATCGCCAATAAATCAATATGTTTGTGTTCTGATTGGTCAGAGCTTCGAAGACATAGTCTAACGAGAAAGTGTACAATTCAATCACTTTGTTTGCCTAATAAAATAATGAAACTGGATTATTGAAAAATATTTGTTTTGGGGCGTAGTTTTGCACGCTATTTAAAACGTCAAAAATGCTCGTAGGATATACATTTCATTTGAGATCACAGAGCTTAAACCGAATAAGCCGTAAGAAGAATATGGGCAAGACGCTATTCTTGATTGTCAAAAAACTGTTTGGGATGATAAAACCTTTGTTTGTTATCCTCCAATGGAGAAAAGTAAAGGAATTTATCATATAAATAAAGAAATAAACCATTGGAATTGTCTATTGTGTGAAAAGTCATTTAAGTGAAAGTCATTGTCAGATAATTTCCTTTCTGAACCACCTAATTAAAAACAAAAACATTGAAAAAAAAATTAATCTCAATAATGTCATAAAAATGTCAGAAGAATGTCTGGAAATTTCCCTATACAACTTATCTGGCCACTGCTTATTCTCGTCCCCGGATTCTGAGATGCAAGCAGCAATGCGGCGAGCAAAGGATCAAAGACGTGTCTTGCCCGCCCTTAGGGCTCTTGCCCTTCAGGCAGGAAGTGAGAGCAAAGTGGCGGAATGCCAACATCAAAGATCTGAGCAGTCGACTTCCTTGAAACGCCCCGACTGTAAGGCACACTAATTGAATCCACGCAAATGTTTAGGCAAGAGCGCGGGAAGCCTTTTGTCCCAGGTTTGTGTACGTTTTTGCGCGTCTTTTCAATTGGAGTTCGCCGCTTTTAATTTGTGAAAGGAGTAAGGATTTTCAGTATGATGATTTTTAAAAAGGAGTTTGGTTATTAAAATATTTATTATCTTTCTCTCAAAATACACAATAAATAATACAGAAATGTATTATAATTTATTTCATAAATTTGTCTTATGTTTCCTTTACATAATGTGTATAGTATTTTACGTGAGACATGTTTTGTGACAACACTTTAAGCATTGCACTGACGATAAAATACTCGTCTGCGTCAAGAAACTATTACCCAATTCCAAGGAAATCTCTCTTATTCAGATAGTCATTGTAACAAGGGTTTGTATTAATTTCGTTTTCCTTGTTTCGCGAAATGGAACATAAAAGGTGCCTTCAACAATTTTTGATCATGTTAATTGGTGTATCTAAAAACTGAACAGAAATATTTTCGTGTATTCTGATAGGGAATTAATATACTTGTACGTAGGCACTGCACATCTCATGCTCTTTCAAAATGATGATAAAAAACCTCAACATTGATTCTATTGTTTAGAACCGATATCTTAACTCATTTTCGTCACGAAGCATTTCCAGTCAACAAGAGAACAATTAACCATTCAAACTGTAATAACTATCTTGATTGTTAAATTACTTTTGCAAAATAACCGAATATTATTACCTAATTCACTGAAGACTGGTTGATTGCTGATAAAATAATTATGAGCAATACATTATTAGAAATCTTCGCAATAATTGTTTTTTTTATGATTAATTATTATTAATAAAGACCATAAAAATTAAAATTATTGCCTTAAAAAATTTTAATTATACTAATTGATACATTGCCTTTCGACTTTCTTTTCCCCGATAGTTTTACTAAAATCATCACGCACGCATGCTTTCCCACTGTCCATGACCAGTTTGACAGTTACAAAGGATAGTCATCACAATATTTCGCTCTTCCCAGGGCATCCACTCCACACACACGGGTCACCATCCCCCTCGAGTCGGACAGATGAAATCGGAGCGTGCGCGGCCGACTCATCTCGCTCCCGGCGTGCGGAGTGGCCCTCGTTACTGTCACCAACACGCTGTTATTGACACCGCTGCCGTGGCTGTCGATTCAGCCGCATTCGCCTCCGCCCCGCTTCCACCTCCACCTCCACCACTACAGGGTGATTCAAAATTGTGTTCGAACCTCTGCAAGCCAGTTGCGTCACGATTTCGAAACGACACTAAGTGCAAAGAGGCATATATCAATACTTCACGTTTTTCTTTCGTTTGATGTTGGATGTCATGGTCTCTCCATGTGCCAAAGTTACTTACAGTCATCAACTGATCGTATACAAGTTTTAGCGTTGTATGAAAATGACGAATGTTATTTCTAAAATTATTTTTCTCTCTTTTGTAAAGTAGTAGATTCGTTCTATTAAACTTACGCTATCGAAAATTATGTGATATCTTCTTGCGATTCCATAAACACATTTCCGACAGCTGAGAAAAATGACGCAAAGTAAAGTGCCAAAACTTAGAATGCACACGGGGAGATGCGTTCAGAATTGTTCGACGAAGGCGAGACGTCTCTGTACCGAAGCGATGGCCCATGAGGAAATGGCGAATGTGACGCGCTCTTTACACTCTGACTGCGCGACACCGTTTCATAATTTCGTCCACATTACCATGGCGTTAAAAGTGTCGTATGTTTTACCTTTGCATACACTACGTTGCAACAAGAAATATGTCATCACATTAATGGGTATTACAATGCATTTCATTGTACGGCAGTGTCTCTTAAGTCCATAATTCTTCGTACTGCAAATGCCGTTCGTAGTGCTAGTCTTTCATTATTTCAAAAACACGGTGCGTAAGAAATTTCTTTTCACTGAAGTGGCGACATCATTTAAAACAAAAGACTCAAATTGCGGGTCCGAAAACAATTTTTCGAATAATTTGAAACTGGCGCTAGAATTTTCCCCCGGACAGCGGCTGACCCAGAGCCACGTCGGCCTCCCCTCTCTGACCTCAGATCTACTTTACCTCTTTTCGCCTTGTCCACCGCCTCCGCCACCCCTTCTGAAGTCCTCTCGGTTGCTGCTCCCGCCCTCCCCGTCGTCGCTCGGCAGTATTTTTTGACAAGCAGCTAAATCAAATGGATAAATGAAACACGAGTGGAATGCGTTGTATAATTTGATGGTGATTCCAGTAAGGTACACTGTTATGGTAATTTGCTGAAGTTAGCTTAGAAAAAATACAAAATTTGATACCTCCAATTTGACTCTTAGATCGTGCATTTCCAAGTCGACGGCGCGGCACTGGCCTCAGGCTTTCTCTATGAAGTACGTTATCTTTGAGCCAGACAGCGCACCATTTCCGATGCATTTTTCACAAAAATACAGATATTGCGGTCTTGATTAATTTATCTTTTGTAAGTACTATTAAAATAATTTTTGCCTAACTAAATGCACATATTTCAGGCGTGTTGCATTTACCCATATGCTTTGGTAAAAAAATAATGATTAACGGCCCAATCGGAGCGTCTGTCCCGCTTTCCCGCACTGCGGGAAGCCGGAGCCGTCTGTCCCGCGTCTGTCCCGCACCTGTTTCCTTACCAACAGTACTTGCCCGCTCCCCTTGCTTGCCTCGCCCCTGACGTTTCTCTGCTTCAGCCTCCCTCCCCGTCACCTCTAGGCCAAGAGCTGTCGCCATCCGCCTTCGACCTTTTCCCCAGCTTCTCTTTTGCGTCAGCGATCTCTTCCTTCGTCCATCTCATCGAACATCGCCACCACTTGACCTCCGCCGAATACGCTCGCGCCTCCGGCTTCGTGGGGGCCATCCACGCCACGACTCCCCCTCCGCGCCGCGCCGCGCCGTGCTTAGTGCACAAGTCCTCTGTCACTTGATCGTTTTGCCAATGCGAATAAATTGGCTCGGGGCGCCTCCGACTGGTTTGACATGACAGGCGGCGCTGTTGCCGCGTCTTCGCAGGCCCTTCCGCTGCCATTGGGCGAAATAGCTCCGCGGCACGCCGGCCTCGAGACAGGACACGTCGATACCCCGGATAAATGAAATGACAGTTGCTGTAAAACGACTGCTTCGGATGGCGCGTCGGGAAAGTTAGTGGTGTTCCCTACTGTAGCCACCTGTCGCCCTTGTTTTAGCGCTGTCTGTGGAAAACTAATTGTTCACCGCATGGGCGTGCTAGAGAACAAGAATTCTTCCGTTATATTTTTTTAAAGAATGGAAATTACATCGTTTATTTATGTTGTTCACGAAACAAAGATTGTTTTAAAGTTGTTAAAATTGTTTCATGTAAAAAATATTATAATTTTTATCTTAAAAATAGGTTTCTCTTCAATTATATTTTTCTTTTAAACAACATTCATTAGTTTCATTTTACAAATTCTTAAGTCATTACTACCTAACCCTGACGATCGTGCGGGTACGCCCACGTCGATTCTGCAAACTCAATATTTAAAAATAATATCTTTCACAAAACTTTAGACAAATAATTAACAAAAAACATTTAATTGGGAAGAAAATTAATATCACATCTTCAAGGTCTAAGGGGACAATACGGTTTTGCAATATTTTCAGTATGCAAAAAATCAAATGTATTTTTATATTGTTAAGAGTCCATTTTATAGGTTTCTTTACATTTAATTTCAGAAATGGGATGAAATTACGATGGAACAATAACATTACAATAAATTTTTGTTTTGGGGCAATTTTTATCACTACTATACAACAGAGTTTATGTAAATTCTAGACAGATGTCGGCACAGTAGTACCTTAAACAACAACGGGCTACGGGTTGCGCGTAACCTTTCTTTCTTCAGCCTGTTCTCACCCCCTACCATAAAGCCTGGTGTTGAGTAGATTATTCGTTTCCATAGAGCATATCTCCTGTGAAGTAGAAAGATTCCGGCAGCCCTGCGAGTGCGCGGATGTTGGTCGAGGCCCAAACTGGGCCGCAGCGTAATCGGATGTAATGTTCAGAATTGTTTTATTGGTGCTTTTAATGTGCAGCCCAACAAATGAGTCTCTTTCGCTCCTGAACGCTATTAGTATTTTGTATGTTTATTCTGTTCTTCATACTTCTTTCAGAATTTGATGGAGACAAACTTATTGAGCTTCCGTCGTTCTCAATTGTCTTTGTCGAAATACAATAATAATAATAATAATAATAATAATAATAATAATAATAATAATAATAATAATAATAATAAATTATTGTTATTATTCTCATTATTACTATTATTATAAATAAACATTACAAAAAATAAGGGAACGAAACGAAATCAACTCCAATAAGGAAATTAATTTTATTTAAAGATATAAGCTAATTGTCGTTTCGGTACGACGTGTATGTGCTGCTTAGGTATTGATTACCTTTTAAATCCTTTGTTAGTACTTCGGCTCGTTAGTTATAGTACGTTAGTTGAAATAAGTATGTATGGAATATTTATTATAAACTAACTTGTAATTCGCGACAAATGGCACAGATCACAATTTTGTTTAAATTTTGGGAGCTGAAGCTACAAAGATCTCCAGTCTATTAGGAGCGTTTTCTATTTACACTTTTCTTTTATTATGACCTTTTTGATGCTTCGAAAGGAAATTTTGTAGTTCAATCATATTGCAACTCCATTACCAAGAGAGGGCAGAATGTTATTACATTCTGCCCTCTTATTTTTATATCGTCGTTATCAGGCCGCGAGAACACTTTTACGCAATCGTAAAAGCCGATCTTTACAGATAATTTCATTTCGAAGTCGATGTAAGAACCCGTCTGTTAGACAGTGTGAAGAGGTTTCAGCAAGATACATTGTGTTTCTCAATGATTAGTCGCGACGCGACTTTACACCGGTCGGCGTTTAAAGCTCACTTTGTAATATCCAGTCACTGGTTCCCGACGGCCTCCGCAAAGGGGTGTTTACCACTTGATCGCACACAGCTTGCATTTAACGACGCCGTCGGACCCGAAACTAGGTCAGTGGGAGGGTTGTTGTCCACGTTCTATAAACCAACTTGTCTCCTCGCGAGAATGTCAAAGGGCAGAGGGTCACCCCGCTCCGGATGCGCGCGGGAATCGATCATGCGAGTACAAGGGCGTCCGGCCGCGGAACAGGCGTCGAGGAAAACGGAGAGACGGAGATCTGCGGGCGGAAAACGCATGTGCAATCGCCGTGCTCAACTCCCCTCCCGCCTCGCTACTGGGGCTTTTAGAAGGTACGGCTTCTCGCTCGCTTCAAGGACGATCCGTTGCGTAACGCCTGGTGCATCCATCTCATCTCTATTTTTTTTTTTTTTTTTTTTTTAGTTATAAGACGTTTTCCAGCCGACGTCACTTACTCTTAATCGGATATTTGTTTTACACAATCTAGTACAATCATTGAAATATACTTCTTCATACATGTAGCATGCATCTTAAGTTGATAAAATTTTCTTTTAATTATTTTGCAGTTTAGTGTGGCGTCTGGCGTAGACGCTCTGGCCCTTTTTTGGTGTTTTCTGGGTAATGAAATGGCAGTGATATGCGAGTGTTTACCTGTGAGCTCCTCGGATCGGGGTTCAGCTGAACGCGAGGCCGAATGCAACACTAGACTCGCGAATGTCAAGGAGAGAACATAGGTGCACGGGTTGGTGTGTTGAAGCAGACGATTCGGACCTGTAAACTCTTCTGAGTAGCTTTAACATTATCTAAGTTTCTTCCTCGTCCCGAATGAGATGTTGGGGAATAAGAACAGATAATTCATAATCTGTCTTCGAACCTTTCCAATTATGAAATTATGAATGATAGTATACTCGGTTGAGTTTCCTTTCTCGGCGAGACGCTGAGTCAGTTCGCCGCCCAACTCCTACGGTCATCCGAGCCGATCACATGGTGCTGGGATTAAAAAAATTCTAACACTAAGAGGATTCTTCTTCATCCCTAACGAGATTGGCGATCAAAGGACAGAGAACCTATAACTTGGCTCTCCTAGACAATTAGGAAATTGTGAATGATGGCATTGGCCTACTTAATGGAGTCTGGCCATTGTATCATACCAATGAAATAAACTAATTATTTTATGATCAAATGCAATTATTGTATTTTAGCATACGCATTAGTAATGCTTGTATTACTGAAAACTTCATCTACTCCACCTCCAATCTTGTGTGTAGTAATGAGGTAAAATTCCTTTTTGGTAAATGTGGAAGTTAATTTTAAATTTAATAATTTAAAATAACTACCACATTAACCACGTTTTGTGGTCATATAAATCCTTCATTGTGGTTCCATTGGGGCTACTCTATACATACCTAATTATGAAATGAATATATTTTGTGAACGTGGCATTAATTATTCCTAAAAATGGCCTTATGTGTAAATAATAACATGTTATTTATTCGGTCAGCTCGCAACGCGTTGTTTTAAAATGTTTATAATTTCTTAATAAAGAATAAAGTGGCAGTTAATCGCGTCGGACACGTGTGTAGCAGCAGCCGCCGCCACCAGCGAAATGGAGCCATAAATAGCGTGACTGCGCGGTATAACGTCGGAGTGCCGGCTAATGAATGACCGACGTTGGAGCACCGAAACTGCACAACGCGGCTCGCCCAGTGTGCCTGTCCCGGCGTCCCACTTTCCAGCGATCCATGACGTCAGGTCGCACTTTGGAAGCCGGTGACCCCCCTGCCACTGCCCCCGCCGCGCTCCCCCCCCCGCCCCCTTGGCGCGCGCTATCCTATGGACAGGTCACTCGTCGTGCGGGCGTGTAATCGACGACAGGGACGCGTTGTCCCGGTAGGCCCCGGCGGGACGCATGCCCGTCTAACGCGATGGAAGACGGAAAACAGGTATCTGAAGTGAGCAATACCCTTACCCAGTGGGCTCTGGAACCGTCGACCAGGTTCATAGTGTCATCAAACGGTTTTTGAAAATTGTATCGTATATTTGTTTACTGGATCATCCATAATCTTAATCTTGTATTATTAATCTATTATTCTACTCAAGTAAGAGAAAATAAATACAATTTTTTAATATTTAAAGTAGTGTAATGTTCCTTTGTTTTAATGTAGTAACCTATCAGTATCTCATACTAAGATGTGTAGTGTAAATGTTGTTAATATACTTTTTCTGTAATGTTGGTAAATATTTTAACTACAGTTCGTTTTTTTGTTTTGTTTTCATATTTCTCGAGTTTTCGTAAAGCTGTGATGAAATATGAAAATCAGCAAACGAAACTTTTGATGCCTACACTCCCTTTTTAAAAAAAAAATACTCTTTCTGAATAAATTATAAAACATTTAAATATTTAAAATAATACCCCTCTCCCTCTGTCTCCCTCTCCCCCTCTCGCTCTCGCATTATGTAGTCCCTAGCTACTTATTCGCAGCACCCCTGTCAGACATACGATATTACATCAAATCTCTTGGTAGCCCACTTAAGCGCTTCCTAGTCCACTTCAAAGAATCGCTGCTCACTGTGACGGTCGCCATGCGAAGTTTCACACTGCGAAAATATGGCGTTTAGAACATTATCGATTAAGCGAACTCTAATCGAATACGAATCAACGACTATCTAAAATACACATCGGCTTGCAGGTTATATCCCCCTCAGGGTATCCCCCATAGAGGCACCGCCCCATCCGGGACAAGTTGCAAGCTCTCGACTGGTCTCCCGGCATGTATAGTAGTGTAGTGCATGCAAGTGTACGTGTGTGTAATGAAAGACCATAGGACACAGAAATGGAATGTTTGCTCGCGGTCCATGGCTAGTTTTATACGGTACTTCTCCGACATTCACCTGGTGTTGATCGAAGAAACGAGGGAACACTACCGATCAGAGCAGCCGGCCGCTATAATTCTCCTCCAGACAGCGACTGAAATCGACCCAGGACCTCCCGAACAGAGAGCATCGCCTCTGGTAGATACGCGATTTTCCATCTATTCTGTTCGTGGCTCACCTCAGCCATTAGCTTCCCACGTCCCAAAGAGTTGCCGGGAGGGCGTGCCGGTTGCCGTGCTAAGTGTGGGGCGTGCTCTGCGGCGCGGCGCTCAGTGAATCACGCGCGAGGAATGTGCGTGCGGCGCGCGGGCGGGGTGCGTGCGAGCGTGGCCGAGCGTGCGCCGGAAGAGGGCGGCCAAGGCAGATAGAGGGCGGCCGTGCGTGCAGCTCGCCCGCCCGGATTACGACCAGGCGCTCGCTCGGTCGAACGTGGCGGGCTTACTGGGGTGTTAACGGGATTAGTAAAGCGGGCAACATGGCAACTATAGGTTTTTTAGAAACGAAAATAAATGTATCACTACAATTTGAAAAAAAAAGGCCTTTGTGTACACATTCTGTAAAGCAGTCATTCCTGTAGTATTAGACGTCCCAAATAGTGAGGTATGTGTCGTAGGCTGTTTCAGGGAGTGGGGATATTGTAATTTCAAATTCGATATCTATTTCCAATCAAAATAGGTTTTTTAGTACTCGGGAGCGAAGATATTTAGTTTTTTTTTCTAATTGCACTCCACGCTTTTTGTGGTACCTATACAGTGTACGTAACGTACGCAGGTTTTCCTCTATATACCGTAAAAGAGTGGGGAAGGCATTCTCCTGCTTACGAAAACGTGCCCATATTCTCCATACTACCTACAGAGGAAAACCTGCGTACGTTACGTACAGTGTTTACTACGTACTTTTAACGGTAAATAAATAATCCTCGCACTAAACCGGTAATAACTTTTTACCGAACTAGTTCCGTACAAATGCAAAGATGTGATTCGCAGTAATACTCATAATACGTTTCAGTATTCTAACCCTACTAACGAATCATTATGACCCACGAACATGACAACTATAGTTATGTAACTTCCAATGTTTACATTTCTTATACAAAATTAATTGTATGAATTTCGGCAGGAAGCAAGTTTTTTTAAAAAAAATTGCTTTCCCACACTACTAAACGGTTAATTTAAGATATGTACTAAAGAACAACGTGTATGAACCTCGGGCATAAAATAAGATGGTTTGGCCTCTGTTCTAAGACTTAGTTCTTAAATAGTGATCTAAATATGACGGTGTACTCGTACAATATTGATATTAGTGTTTTCCATTTTGACAAACATATTTAATAGCTTTTCATGTAAATATTCTGTGCGCTTAAATCGTAGAATTAACAACAGGCCGAGCGTGAAAATGTCACCTCATAGCAATTCGAATGACAATCGAGTTAGTTTAAATATATAGGTCGCCACAAAACATATTGATTTTATTTTTAATCCCTTTAAGTCTAGTTGTCACAGTTCTTCTGACAATTACTAAGTAAACACTGGAATGCATTTCATCTGTTAATTTAAATATATTTTGGTGTACGTTCATGTAATATTGTTACTGAATGTTTATGTATTTTAATAGAACAAACTATTTTTTGCTTTGAAACCTTGGTAGTATTGATTTTAAGCTTTATTTACTGAACAACGGACTATTAACTACCACACTTCCACCAACACGGAAGGTAACCTACAACATGAAGTCCAAACGTAGTGATGGAAGAGATCACTATTTGTGTGACAGAGGTAAGGCGAGCCATTAGTGAAGAAACCAAACTTCAGTATGCAATATATTGTAGTAGAATAGTGCAGAATAGTACAGACAGAATATTACTTTTGTCCACAGAATATATGATAAGACCTAAATTTAAGCATTACATTCCACGAATTGAAAATTAATATTATTAATAGACATGTCACCGTTCCATTAACTAATCAGACATTTTACCCTTTTGCAGTCTGTGTGGGCCTTTGGATCTACTAGGATACTGTTGTTGTTGGTGGTGGTGGTGGTGGTGGTGGTGTTGTTGTTAGCCAACGCACACCCTTGGCATGTTAGCCATTTGGTGACGCGCCGACCAGTACAGACGCGCAGACTTTCCCCTCAGCTTGTAGGGATCTGCACGCCTACAATAGTCAAGCGAATTAATGTTACTCATTTAGCGTTACCCAGGGGATACGTGTGGTAGACCACGAACGCGAGCAACTTTGTCCCCGCTGTGAATTATTATTATTATTATTATTATTATTATTATTATTATTATTATTATATTAGGAGGTGATAGGATATTGGTGAATCGTGGACTTTTGGAACCATCCCAGCATTCGCAGTATGACCGAGGGAAATCACGAATACCCCGGTCAAGATGGCCGGCCCGGGAATCGAACCCGTGGAAGTGAGAAGTAAATCACATTTAGTTAAAGGAAACCGTTAGTTTTTTTAGAGGATGCAGTTGCAAAAATTATTTTATTACCTCGTTTGGTGCTTTATTTTGGTGTTAAATTGCAAACGTTGAGTGTGAAGGAAGATGTTGGGATTTTCAGATAATTTTGGAACAACTTATGAGAACTACTTGTTGAGAATCAGTTCATTGCTCGCTCAGGCTGACGTTTAATCCGACAGTGCGTCCGTACGAGGCAGCTGGTTTGTCTCATGTAGGTGCAGGAAGCGGGGGAAGGTGTGTATTTTAAGACTCATACGTCACTAAAGCTCGTTGGTTTCCTTAAGCATCAACTGTTGGGTAGCAGATACGTGAAACGTCAGGAAAGTCGGACTCACACTTCCTCTTCACTTTTCTGGGACTCTAAACGAATTAAAGAAACGACTACGCTTCGCTATTGTGTTTCTTGTTATGTACATCGAGTGTTAACATGTAAGCGATGCTACTTAACAGTCGAGAACACAACCTATAATTCCAATCACACACCACCTGTCACTCAGGTCAAAATCATTCATGGAATTCGTTCGTGATTTCTATTTTCATTTTCCCGTATATAGGGTTTAATTTTACATAGAGCACTTTTTTGATTGTCGAAGCACTTGAAATTATAGATATTCTGTGAGTATGCCTCACGTGAACTAAAAATCAAAATCAAAAGTGACTTTTAGAGACATGCAAATACACAATGGTTTGGAAAGTGTCTCTTAATATGTAATTATTGAAATTTATATTAGAGAGAATACGCTATCTTCATTAAAAAGGAAATTTGGTACTAAAACTAGTACTTCAGCAATACTAATGGCATTTAGATGGCAGGTGGTCCACATAAACGAGTAATGCATTACGATTGATAGGAGACGGATGAACAAAGTGAGACAAATTTACTTTTTGCGCAAATCAAATTGTATTTTTTTAATTAAAAATTTTTAGCCTGTACACAAGTTTTCATAGCTCACGCTTATTATTATTATTATTATTATTATTATTATTATTATTATTATTATTATTATTATTATTATTATTATTATTAATTATTATTATTATTATTATTATTATTATTATTATCATTTTTTCCGTTAATCGGCCAACTAGGACCACGCATGCAAGCATCCTGCATTTACCGTGGCTCAGTTTTTTATTTATTATCGCGGTGGCAGGTGCTTGCAACAACTTTTTTTGGGGGACCAGCATTTTAGCTGGATCCGATTTTTATCCCCCACGGTTGTTAGCCCTGGGGGTATGGAAGATGAAATGATGATACGATGATAATGGGGGTGAAAGGACAACACATACAGACATACACAAATACATCCATGCCCGAGGCGGGACTCGAACCCGCGAAACCACTCCGGCACTACTGCCTTAGCGATCTCGGCTATCTGATCGGCATTATTATCATTATTATTATTATTATTATTATTATTATTATTATTATTATTATTATTATTATTATTATTATTATTATTACGATACCATATTGACCCTCAATATTTTGTTCACTCTTATTCATATTTGGACAGATAGATATGAATTCCCTAGGCAATTTTTGCCTGTATTCGCATGATTTCTAGGCAGGTAACTTTGAAGTAACAGCGTATCAAATCTTCATTCATAGTTGTGGTTGTTAGCTGGGATTCCCGCAAAACTTCAACTTCAGGGGTAGCTTAGAAGTATTGGGCGCTACTCTCACTTCTATATTCAGCAATAGCTTCTTGAGAGACCGGCGCTTACTGATCCAACAACCTGCCATTGCGGTCTCTCACTGTCATGCCCAGCGGCAACTCCAAGTATGCCCTGGCGATCCCCAGGCAGCGACTCTTTTTCCGAGGCCTTCCGACGTCTTAGACGTCTCTCCGTCATTGGTTTTCTATTCGCAGTGTACTTCTCCTAGCATTTTAACCCTGCTGCCAGGGACCCTTGGCATCCACCTCTGGGTCGGGTGAGGTCTGGGAGTAGGTTTTAAGGAAGGCACAAAGGACAGAATTACTTAGGATAGGTAGCAGGGGTCTCGTAGCTACTCAGTCCATCGGCTCCTGGGTGGAAGGGAAGGATTGTATGACACTAAAGGAATAATTCGGGTAAGGAGATAGGGGAGGGGGAGGATTTCTTTCGACAGGGGCAGGATTACCAGTGGTGCTATTCTACTAAAACTCCAGGACACCACACGGTGATTATTATTATTATTATTATTATTATTATTATTATTATTATTATTATTATTATTATTATTATTATAGTAACGTTAAAACGCAGTCCACGCTACATGTAAACTTTCGAGAGTAGCAGTACAACATGATGCGTAATTGCACCACTTCGAGTCTGGCTGTTAAATAAGCCCCATTTCGAAAGCTATTTAATCAGGCCATTAATCAATCTCTTTCGTGAGGCCAAAAATAACTGGCAGAGAACGTAATGGAGCGGAGAGGCGTCTATCACTGGAACGGCGCAGGCAGGCGGTCGGTTCGCATGCGGAACGGCCGGCCGAAGGCGAAGCCGCGCCGCCGCGGAGCCAGAGGCAAGAGCAGGCGCCCGCGGGCGCGAAGTGGGAAGTGCGTGGGCGTGGAGGGAGAGGGGGAGGGCGTGCGTGGGCGTGCCGGCGTGCGGGGCTTGCGCAAGGCGGTGGCGCGCCGCCAGCGTGATGTGACCGTCACGCGTGTGCGGGCAGGGGTGCGCTGGTGTACCAGGAGCTAACCTGGGCTCCATGACAAGTGTTCACCGATTTGTGTCCTCATATCGCTGAGGTGTGGGTTGGGCGCTGGCGCAGGGGTTGGTGCGCTCGTACAACAACACTAGGCTTACAATGACACAGGTACGATTTTTCTTGATCAAGTGCTGCCATAGGAAATTGGCGTATTTTCCCGGCAAACGCGTAATTCTCGCGTAATCCTAGAAAAGGCAAAACTGAACACTTCCTTGTAACTGTGCGTTAAAGAAAAAATGGAAAATCTTATGAATGTCTTATATAGCAGGCCAAATTTTGCAACAAGGATATTGTCGCCCATTCTCTTCTTTCTGAACTCCAGATTATTACACTTTTTGTCTCTAAAATAACCTAAAAATTAATTTGCAATTTTTTTTATATTTCCGTTTTCTGTATATTGAAATTTCAAAGTATAATTTAAAATAAAACTCCTGCTGTTATTTAAAACTTTTTTCGAAATTTAGGGGTTAAAGTTGAAATGTTCAGCTCCTACTGATACTTGTTCCTAGGATTTTTGTGTTGGTGCTGCTGCAGGCAAATGGCGCTCTCAAACTCCATGACTGAACCTCGAGACGTGCAAAATTTAAATATCTACATTGTAATAAATTTTTATTTACAAATCTTTGTACTGAGTTTCTTGATGTGCACTAGAAAGGGCAGGATTGCACGGGAGATCCGAAGTCAACCTTGGCATGTAAGACGCCTAGATATCCTTCTTTATGTATTTCTTCGTTGTCCTGCCATCAGTGGAACTCTGATGCGGAAAAAAGTGCACTGAAACTCCGGGAATTAACCTACGCACCAGTTCCTTCATCACAATAAGCTTTTTCTTACTAGTTCCTCTTTTAGTTTCCACATCTGTTGGTAGCTGGCGCAAACAGGTGAGCTCCGTAGCTCATGCACAATATGACCCAGAATTATTATTCACGTATCTTCCCTTGAGCAGTTGAGCGTGTAGAGGTGGAAAGCAACTCCAGATCCTTAGATGCATACGAATATACAATCAAAATTTGTTGGCAGCAAACTACTCGTAAAACGGCGTTCTTTTTATTGATCATTTTTTTCCCATTTCATTACTAGTTCCATTACTTATCCCATTACTAGTCTCAAAGGCGATCTGACTCTAGGGAATCTCATTATGTGGCTGTACTCTGTGTCTCCGACGCTTGTCGGTGATTTTGTACATCAGTGAGGAGGGTGATGTGAGAATAGGTAATCTGCGTAACTACCGTCCCGAAGATTTCAAATGGTGACTGGAAAGGATGGACCGTGCGCAGCCCGTATTCTAGGGTAGTTCTCCGGTTAACTCTTTGATTTTCCAGACGCACAACTGCTATGGTCATTTGATACAAAAGTGTAGTGAATGTTTTATTCCGGGGAGGTGACTGTGTTCCTCCCCCCACTAGGTGGTGAGATCGTCCGTCGCTGACCTACAAATACGTCTACGCGGGATTTTTCCCCATCCGAATATCTCCCTCTAGCTGGCCACCTCCCCATGTGGCACGTTCTAAGCTCCCATTTGGTCTCCCGACTTGTGTAGTCCACATAAGAGTATTTGTATGCACGGTGGGATCAGGATCAGGAAGGAAACATTCCGAAGAGGAACAAAACGGTCCGCGGCCCGTTGTTATTGTAAAGCTGTTGCATTCCCCTGGTCTTAATCCGAGAAACCACGGAAAACTACCGATCACAGCCTCCGGGCGCTAGACTTCTTGTGCATACAGTGTTTGAATTCAACATAGGTACGTATATAGTTAGTATGTTCTTGGCTGTTCGGGACACGCCGCGTCCAAGGAACAGGTGACGACGTTTCGGTTGCCTTTCTGCGACCTTCTTCAAGGAGTAATGCATAAATATATAATTAGTGTCAGAAATCGGCCACTGACGAGACTTCATCCCTAGTATCTCCCTGTCTGAGTCGCTGCAGAGTCAGCGGCAGAGCCAGCTCTGAACGAAACTCAACAGGTGGTACTACTGTGGCATTCGCCTAGATCAAGGAAACTGCGCAAACCACAGATCACAGCAGTCCGCCTACGATTTACACATCAACATGTGCTACAAACACGCCCTCTTCTACTTCTCAACAAAATGTCGGCCAAATGACGGGACCTCCAAATAACGAAACTGCGACCTCGAAATAACTGGTACGCTCAAACCGAAAAGCTTCACCTTAACGCTCACCACTACCGGCTCTTGACTTTTCTTTACATTGGTACTGCAAGCTTGACTGACGTTGGCACGTGGCCAGGTGCGGTACAGTGATGTGGCGTGCTCATGGGTGCTGCCAAGACGGACGTAAAACAGATTCTCCAAATGTGGTACCCGCTGGTATGTCTCACTAACAACAGTTGCCGCTGCATCGTTTGTGAACGGAAAATCCTAGGGTCTGAGTGGCGGATTTTCGACATTTGGTATGTATCTAAGTTGAATTCAGATGATCTGTGGAGGAGAATTCTAGCGTCCGGCTACCCTGAGCGGAAGTTTCACCAATTAGTACCAGCCAAATACAGTACTGTATTTATTACTGCCTTCAGTCTTAGTTTGTCGGCCATTGTTATAAAACATAGTCTCCTAGCAGCGATATGAGTATCTCATTTGTTTCTCCGAGCTCTACTGCTACTAATGTTGAGATGCTCAACGTGATATCTAGTGCGACTCAGAAATTATGTAACAAACTAGTGCAGACACATTTCGCCATCCTGTATTTACAAATTTTATGAAAAGCTGCGCAAACAAAGATGCAGTTTTTGCAGCAAAGTTGCTTTATCTTGCATGCATCTCATCTGTTTAATTCTTTCATTCGAAAAGAAGATTGACTTTGACAGCCATGAGTAATCAATTCTTTCTCTTTCGCAGATATTTCCGAGTCATTCCGT
The DNA here is from genome assembly GCA_038098605.1 of Gryllus longicercus. Classification (NCBI taxonomy): domain Eukaryota; kingdom Metazoa; phylum Arthropoda; class Insecta; order Orthoptera; family Gryllidae; genus Gryllus; species Gryllus longicercus. Next base: position 249,292 of record JAZDUA010000869.1, read on the forward strand.
CACTATCCTCCGGAAATTTCTATGTACTTGACAACTGATGCTTAATGAAGAGGGAATATTGTGCTCGAATCAGTGGCGAACGTTTACTCTTATGACAGCTGATTTGCAGATACTCCAAGCAAAATAAAATGAGCACTTGCCACAGTTATGTGGCAAGGCCGTCTTTCATTCCTACTATCATGTATATGCTATATTTAATCGAAGAATATTTGCGATGTGACAAGCTCGTTAATATTTGGCTCTTACTTGCACGTAAGTGTCTCTGCTTCTTACCGCCACTGCCCTTACCGCATTCAATGACCCAGCAGCCCGCGCTGCCCTTCGTTTTCGCCACCATCGCTACTACTACCATCACCGCCATCCATCATCACCACACACAGTCACCGCCGCCGAGTCTATCTCCATTGCCAGAAGCAACAGTATCAGCAGTCTTCGTACTACTGCCACCACCGCAGTCGCCGCTGCCGCCATCAGGAGCAGCACCACCGCCACCGCCATCGCCACCAACACCAACACCCACACCATTTCCTCCACCACCTCCTCCCCTCTCACCCTCATTGCCATTACCTTTGCTCTCGACCCACCATCATCCCTGTGCTCAGCCCCGCCCCGCCCCCTCCACGCCCTCCACGTCCCAGCCGCCGCTGCTGCGTTCGTGCTCCGCTGCATCCGCCGCCTACACCTCGCCCTTCTGCCGGCTGCGGCTGGGACCACCGGCGCGGCGTCGCCCATGCGATCCACTCCACTCCTCTCCGGCTGCAGTGCTGCGTCTGGGATCTCAGGCAGCCCGTGCTTCCAACAACGACTCCAGAGAAGTGTTCGTTAAAATAAACTAGAGGAGTTACAACAGCACATACGTTATGTCATTATTTGTGACTTTTGCATTTTTTCGGAACTTTGGAGAAATCAACGCAAATCGGATCTGCGCCATTTTATGTGTACTTCGCATTGTCCGAGGGGAAAAATATAACCGTTCTTCAGGAAACACGACACCGATAAAATTGGTGATTTTACACTAGATTTTTTTCTGTGGACCTCTGGAATTGCGTCGTTCGTTTCAGGCCATTTCTCAGATCTACAGGGACGAAAGAAAAATCATTAAGAAACAACGTGGGCGAAACCAACAGCGTGTTGCAACGTGCTATTCCAGCGTGTTTGATGTCAGTGGACTCCTCTCGTATCGCCCCTTGCCCTACTGTTGGCAAATCCTCTTGCCACTGCCTCTGGTACCGACGACCCAGCAGCGCCCATTGGTTGTGTTCATTAGTAATATACATGCAGCATACCGGGAGAACCTTCTCCTAAACGACCCATTTCACAATTGAGTGTGTTTTCGTTGCATTGTTGTGTTTCCCACTCATTGGTAGCATTTGATTCCAAGAATTCAACTCCCGCGTGATGAGGCGCAGCGTTAAGATGCTGGTGTACACAGTCTTCTTCAGCCTTGTTTGGTACTAAAGCAATCTCTAATGAAGAAAGCAACACCGTGGAAGTATTTTCAACGATTTTTTCTTTTGTCTTTCTTTGTATCATAAAACATTTTTAATTTTGTCTTATCAATAACGGTCATTTATCTAGTATATCCGTAACCATCAATACTCAACATGCCCACCGAATCATGGTGCAAAGAGAATCAGTTTATTTTCTTAAAAAAAGATAATTTAAAACAGTACACAATGCAGACGACGTATGGCGGATAAATAAAATATATGCACGATTTTTTAAGGGCTCCCAGATTCTAAACATTCCTAAAGTGTCTTTCGTTATTTTTTGTTGTAATTTGCTGCGTTTACTTTGTTTAGGAAGTCCTACCATCATGTTTCGCTTTTTGCAAATTTGATCAATCACACTAGCAACTGATTTGTTTCTACCCGTATTACATCAGCGTTTTTCAAACATCCTGACTCAGCTCATTTCAATAGAACATTTAACCTAATTCCATAATCTGTACTCCACCTGATAAAAATGTCACAACTATTATTTGAAGTATGAATAAACACAAAAAAGTGTTGTCTACTCTTTTAGTCATTTTTTTCTTTTGTGGACACGTATGAATTTTTATCGGGACCTATTTCTGGTCGCCACCCGCAGATTGAGAAACATGTCATTGTATCATTGGTATGCTACCATTATTTTCACGTTACCTACATTGATATCTACTACCGCACTTTCCCTCAAGAGAAACTCAATATATGACAGTTTCGTTGACTTTTTCGAGGATAGGAGGGAAATGGACCACTGGTTCTTCTCTTGCATCACACCTGAATTCTTTTTTACGATTATTGCGAGATCATTATGACAACGACTCATCGATAAAATTCGTTTCTTCTTTCTATCGACTTACTCTTTTAGAAAGAAAATATGTAGTATTCCGTGAAATGTACTATAAAATATACATAATAATACATAAAATATACATACAAATGTACTATAAATAAAGTTTGTGAAGGAATATTGGAAGAGATTTGTTTCTGTGAAAGGCATGATCATTACTATGTAATATAGTGAAGTACGACAGATGAACGTTAATTTTTTTAAAATTTTCGCTTTGAACATGCTTGATAATCATCTTTCTTAATGTCACTTAACTGATGAGTGCACTTGACTATGAAGATTGCTGACACAGACGTACCCACTCTAACTGAATAAAATATTTAAAAAATGTAATAAATAAAATAATATAATATAATAAATAAAATAGAATGTTCTGGCATTCTGGCATACGTCAGAATCGCTTTCTACTCTTTTCGACAATAATTAAATATGGATACTATACTGGTAATCTGAGATTGATCAATTAACTAAAATGTTTCAATATGATAAAAAAACGTACTCTACGTAATGGAATAATTAAGATTTAATAATTTTTAAGTTGAGTCTTCTCTCTAGCATCTAGCTGGTATCTTTGTCTCCTGGGGCACTAGTGAAAACCACTAATTATGACCGGTACCAATCGCGTGGCGACACCAGGTTAAAAAACGGTTGTGGTGAAGTTGGCTGAAGGCATTCGGTAGATACGACCAGAGTACAGAATTTTAGGGAATGCAAGTGAGAACGGATTTATTCTGGGCGCGTCAATTGTTATTTAATCCCCGTGAGTGCAGTGCAAGTTATATCCCTGTTGGTGACGATGTTCTTTCACCGTTGGCACGTGAGATCCGGCGCCGTCCTGCTCGTCGGCTTGCGAGGTTATCTCCCCCTTCCAGTTATCTCCCCCTCCCGCGAGCTACAGCCCAAGCCTGAAACGCTCGAAACTCCCGACTAGTCTGCCGATATATGGTAGTGCAGTGCATATAGAGGAGTGCAAGGATGAGGAAGGAAATATAAAGCGCGGTCCCTGGCTCAAATGCTATGGTACTAGTCAGGAATTCGCATGACATTGATCGGAGGGAAACCACGTAAAACTACCGATTAAGGAAGTGGATCGGCCGCTAGAATAGTCCACATGGTGGTTGAATTCGGACCAGTTATATGTCGTTAAAAACTGCCTCTGATTGCGCTAAAACCCTATTCACCGATTAAAAGTTATATACTCGAGGGGACTGTTATCCAATTGGGACATTGACTTTCAAAAATCAAAGCTCCCACTTGGATACAATATCCCCTTTGCTAATTCACCAATTATATAGATTTTACTCGAGAAATAGGACTTCCCAGTCAACAATGCCGCAGCTGCAACGCTGCTCAGCAGTAGTGTTCGTAGGCTGCAGTCGGTGGCCCAAGAGTGGCCCCACGTGGGCGGGCGGGTCCCCGATGGGCTCTACCGAGGCAGCGGCCGTTTCCTCATTCGGCGAATTGAAACCTGCTCGCCGCCTCGCCTCGCCTCGCCTCTCGCCAAGCCTCGCCTCGCCTCGCACCGCGCTTCTCCGCGCCGGCTGTGACGTCAGCGGTGACCCTCCGGGAGCCGCCCTTCGCGCCGTTCACCTCTTCGGCGCTTGGTGCGCGACGCGGCGCGACCCGACGCGACGCCACACGACGCCACGCGACACGCAACGGGACGCCACACGACGCGACGCGACGCGACGCGACGCCATGCGACGCCGTGCGACGCCGCGCGACGCGCCAGTGGCTCGCTTTGCCCTCGAGGATGGGCTGCTGTCGCGCGTGGCCGCTTTAAAGGGGAGCGCCCGGGACGAAGCCCCTCCAGGGTGGCTGGCGAACCTGGCGATCGAGCCTTGAGAACCGTGAAAGGTCTTTGTTCTTTAATCATTGTAGATTCACGAACCAAGTAAATACGTATTAAATTAATTACATTAAATTAAAACATTAAATCTTTCCAGTTTCCATTGTTTGTACCGGTTTAATTATTAATGTAGTCATCAAGTTCTGTGTTTAATTATATTTGTGTTAAACTTGTATGTTAACAGTTTTATTTCTTGATTTATTGTTATATATATATATATATATATATATATATATATATATATATATATATATATATCCATGAAGATGGAATAAAATATTTCGAAAAGACGGTAAACTGGAATTATTTAGTGTCTTAATTTGCACTTTGACCACATCCTCTATCTGGAACATCCGCTCATTGAGATTTGTAAAATGGATAAAATATTTATTTATTTCTAAATACAGGTATTTTTGGATGATTTTTTAAAACTTTTATCTTTTCGTTAGTGTAGTATGAAGAATGTTAAGTAATAGTACACAAAATAGTGAAGAGAACACGTTTTGTGTGTTCCTTATGCCAATAAAAGTTTCGTTTTCAAAAAAATGTCCGTGGCTTCATCCCTCTGTGGACAACGAGAGCTCTCGAATAATATACACGGGTGTTTTATGAGATGCAATGAATATTCCCCTGCAATGAATATTCTCTTATAGACTATTTCGATTGAGGGACTACGATTTGGAAGGAGTTTCGGTTTTTAGGGGAATTTATATTATGCATATTGGTATTGTGGTGAATTACAATGAAATAATTATATGAGTCGTCATTGTAACGTCACAACAGTGATGTTGGCAATGACGATTCATATAATTATTTATTATGTACATGTTTCTGTACTTAATATTTTTAATTGAAGAAATTTAATTTTAAAAATGTTATTTCCGTGAAATGACCTCTCCAATAGATAATGATATGTTGCTTTTCATGTGTATTCCAAGCACTCTTCAAATTTAATTGCTCTATATTTTCGACTACATTTTGTTTGCACGGTTATTATAAGAGTATTAGTAAGGTTGTTTTTAAAAAACCTTTTGCGCGAAGAAAGAATAATGAGAGTTAATTTCTTCTCGATATGTTGCTTCAAATATTTTTTAATGAGTTGAAAATTTCGGTTCAGCCTTTACTAGTGAAACCAACAGTCCCAAATTAACCAGCGAGGCCAGGAATTTACGAGTAAAACAGGGCGCCACATTTGCGCACCAGAAACCTCCCGGATTTCGAAAATAGCCCCATTTTTAGGAAGCTCATTACTTTTTTAATCACGCCCGGAAATTTATCACTACGACGGAGTCGGCACAAGGCATGCGGCGTGGCTTGCATCACAAGTGGTATATTTTGTTTATGTGCTAGAAAAGGGAGGAAGGCCTTCCCCAGGAATTCTTTAGGATCATTGTCCCGCGAGTAGGGGCAGGGAGACCGAGCCACAATTATCGCGAAGCAAATTCAGAATGAACTCTTATGTTGTTTCAGCCGTGATCTCGTGGCACACATTCGTTGTAGAAATTAAGGAAATAAAATTCCTATACACAACACTTCATATCAAATGGTTTCTACATTATCCAGACACAATCCATGAGTGTATGAGAGTTTTCCCCGTCTGCAGCTAAATGTAGCTCGATGGCGAGTTATTTTGTAATTTTATATTTTTAGCCATCCCCCATTTCGATCAGGTTTTTAGTTCATTTTTCGTAATTCCTTGATCAAATGCTAAGATGACCCCATTGTTTTGCTTCTGGGCATATAGAATACTTCACTACGCGCACGTTTTGTTGAGCTCGTCTTTTGTTAGTTGTGGTAAAACTGCGAGTGTAGGTTGCTATTTCGTCAGCTGAACCAAAAAAAATAAAATCTGTAGTACCGGTGAGAATAAGTTTTCTATAATTCGGAAGATAAATTTTCTAGTTTTTGGATGTTGCTAGCCTCACTCTGTCGGAACTGTTATTCATCATACGAGTAGTATGGTAAGAGGGTGGGGGAAACGTTCTGGAACTAAAATATAGAGCGCAAATTATATTTCTCCATTAAGCACATACATTTTTTGCTGTTTTGGCGAAAATAAATTAAATTAAATCAAATTATATTTTGACCTAATTTGCACTCACAGCTTCCCCATGTGGTGTGGGGGATGTTCCCCCTACGCCTCGAGAGGTATAACCCTCCCTCAATTTGGTTTTGCATGTGGCATACCTACTTTCCTAATGTGACATTTGGCGTTCGCGTGCCGCTAAATTTGTCTTCTCGGGAGGCCTCCGGAGGCCTTTATAATGTCAGTAGTCTCCGTATTCCCCACTGTCTGATTGCAAGCATCTTCCCAGCATTGTCAAGTGGATGTGAATTCCCACTCACAAACTCATCTCTCCCGCGTTCCGTCTCCGTTGTCTTCTAATTCTTCTTCTTCTTCTTCTTCTTCTTCTTCTTCTTCTTCTCCTTCTTCATCATAGTAATTACGATTTTAAAATTCTGTTTAGCCATCTGTCTTGTGGTATCCGCTGGACGTGTCCATTTCATAAATTGCTCTATTTCCCCAAAATTTTTATTAAGCAGGATAATTTTCATCCATTCCCATAATTGTGCATTTCACACTCAATCATGTTTAAACCAATTATGAACATTAAGTCTTGTGCTTCAGTTAGACTAATTTATACATACATACATACATACATTTATTAGAACTGCAATTGAGTATAACCCGGTGGCAGTTAATGACAATAATTGCAAAAATTACAACACATTAATAATAATAATAATAATAATACTAAGAATGATAATAATAATAATAATTCCCCGTGTGGTGTCGGGGATTTTAGTAGAATAGCACCACGGGACCTCCCCCTGTCGTAGAAGGCGACTAATCAGAGCAGCTGTCCGCTGTCACTCCCCTAAACATCCCGTCATTCCCACTAACTCTGTGTGTCATTGCTTCCACTTACTTGTGGCACACATCTGTTTTCTGTCCTGTAGGCCAATCTTGTATCGGCCAACTCTTGTGTTTCCGCCCCGACGCTATTAGGTTGCGAGGGCTAGGGAGTCGTTTCCATTCTACCCTTCTATTCTAACTCTGTCTTCTCTGTCCCCCCTTGTTCCTTCCGTTTCCTTAAGCTGGCGGTAGCTCAAAAACGCTAGGGGAAGGCGACCCTGAAGAAAAAACCCAAGATGGAGGATCTGTCAGGATCAACAGTTACGGTGCAGGGGATCGGAGCCCCAGTACCGGCGGTCGGTGGTGCGCAAGCAGGCCACCGGGCGTCGTCACCCAGCGACTGCAATGCCAGGGGTGCGGATCACTCGGCACCGCTGGCAGATAGTGCTACGAGTGATAGCAAGCTTCGCGGGACTCGTATGGAAGTCTGCGAACCTAGGGTTGAGGGAACCCTTAAAAACCCTCGTCCAGAAAAAAGTCCGGAGTTTAATGCTAAAAGAATGAAAGTTGGAAAATCAACAAACTATGATGACCTGTTCAAGAACACCGCAGCGGTACTAAAGTACCTTACAGTAAAAAGAACTGAAGGAAATTTTGATAAAGTGAGCCCGTTTATAATAGAGAGGAGTATTAGCACCTGCGCTGGATCTGCCGTAAAAGATATACAGAAAACTTCATCTGGACTCTTGGTAGAAACAGTTAATGACAATCAAGGTAAAAAGTTACTAGAATTGAAGAAAATAGGCACTATAGATGTTGAAGTAAGTGCTCACGGCACACTGAATACCTGCAAAGGTGTTGTAGTTTGTAGTGACTTACTAAACTGCAGTGAAGAGGAAATAGTTCAAGAACTAGCTTCTCAAGGAGTCATTGCCTGTCGTAGGCTAACAATGAGGCGGGATGGGCAGATAATTCCTTCTGCGTCCCATGTCCTGACGTTCAAGCGTTGTACGTTACCAGAGAAGATTAAAGCAGGCATTCATCGTCTAACCGTACGAATGTTCATTCCTCAACCAATGCAGTGTTTCCAATGTTTACGATTTGGACACCCAGCATCTAGATGTGCGAGAATCAAAGTATGCCATTGTGGTAAGCCATTTCATAGTGATGATCCATGCCTAGATCCTATCAAATGCATTAATTGCAGTGGACAACATTCATCGAGGTCGAGAGACTGCCCTGTATATAAGCAGGAGGCAGCAATACAACAAGTTAAAGCCAGACAGAAGATCAGTTATCCTGAAGCAAAAAAACTTGTGTGTCCCGAAAATAAAGGAAATATTACATACGTGGAAGCAGTTACTAAAAACACAAATTTACCTTCTTTAGTAGTGAAAGAACTAATGCCTGCAATAACCCGATGCATAGAAAAGTACTTCAACGAAATTCACAATAACAAAATCAACACAGAAGACTTAACCACAAACACTCAAAGTGAAAAGGTAAATGAAAAAGAATCTTCAAGACCCCCACCAAATGAGGCAGACAGAAATCCAGTAGCTGCGCCTGCAGACATACCCAGCAAAGAAGTGTTGACAACAGGCTATCGAAGTCGATCGCCTCGTTCTCCTAAGCACACCGAGGACAACTTCCTCAAACAAAAAATCAAATCAATGACCAATGATCAAGACACGACCACTGGCTCTGAGACAAGTTCGATGGTAAGTGCTGAACATAATGATCACCAATCCATCGATCTATACAAAACCCCGCGTAAGAAGAGAAAGAAGAAAGGATGGCCAAAAGGAAAACCAAGGAAATAAGCAAGATCTACGCATCCTACAGCAGACAAACCCCATTCCAACCATGGAAAATATAATTCAATGGAATATCAACGGCTGTATCTCGCATTACTGTGAGCTGAAATTGCTACTGGCCAATCACACACCAATGTGTGTGTGCTTGCAAGAAACTCATTTTAAACCAGAAGACCGTTTCAATTTTAGAGGCTATAAAACCTTTCGCAGGGACGTAGAACCTGATAGACGAGCTAGAGGTGGTGTTGCCATATTGATCAGCAATACTCATCCTGCTAGTCGTCTTGATCTCAACACACCTCTACAAGCAGTAGCTGTAACCCTGTACAAGCCATTGAAGATGACGGTATGTTGCATATACTTACCCGATGCCTCATGGCGAAATGAAGATCTACAAGACCTGATCGATCAACTACAGACTCCATTTCTAATTCTAGGCGACTTCAATGCTCACAGTACCACATGGGGCTGTTCTAGGACAAATGACTCCGGTCGCAGAATCGATGACCTGCTACTTAACAACGAATACGTACTTTTAAACACAGGAGCAAGCACTCATTTTAATGCTAGAAATGGATCATTCTCAGCCATAGATCTCTCAATATGTAGTCCAAATCTTGCAACTCGGCTGACGTGGAAACCACTGCCAGATCTTCATCAGAGCGATCACTTTCCTCTGTTGATATCATCAAACATGCCAAAGAACACAGTTGACATACCAAAACGTTGGTGTACCAACCGCGCAGACTGGTCCAGCTTCACCAGACATATACCACCAATAAATGTCAGTGGAAACTCCGAGGAAGACGTTACCGACTTTACCAACACTGTCATATCTACCGCTGTATAATACATTCCACAGACCAATGGCCGCTCATCTAGGATTCCAGTACCATGGTGGAATACGGAGACCAAAGAAGCAATAAGGGAGAAAAGAAAAGCCCTCAATAGATATAGACGTGCACCAACCCAAGACAATCTTATTGCTTTCAAGCGTCTGCGTGCGCTCGCTCGCAGAAAAATACTAACAGCAAAACGATCAAGCTGGGAAAAGTACGTAACCACCATAACTGGGACGACCAAAGTCACGGAAATATGGCAGAAAATCAGGTCAATAGCTGGGAAAAATGTTTTCAGTCCAATAACGTGCATTGAACACGAAGGACAACTAATATGCAACCCTGACGAAATAGCCAATGCATTAGCGACCCAATACTCCAAAGCCAGTGGCACAAATAGCTATCCTAAAGACTTTCTCGACAAAAAGAAAGAAGAAGAAGAACAAGTACTTGACTTTACAACCAATATAGATAAGCCATATAACGCTCTTTTCACATGGAGAGAATTGCAAGACGCCATAAATCCAGCTGGAGACACCGCAGCAGGATCAGACAATATCCCTTACAGCATACTACGTCGATTACCGAAGAAAATACTGTCCACTCTGCTAAATATATACAATAACATTTGGACACAAAGCAATTACCCCAAAGTCTGGAAAGAAGCGATAGTAATCCCGATTTTAAAGGCAGGCAAGGATCCATTAAATCCTGAAAACTATCGCCCGGTATCGCTGACATGCTGTCTAGGAAAAATCTTGGAAAAAATGGTCAACACCCGGCTAACATGGTGTCTCGAAAGAAACAACCTCCTAAACATACACCAGTGCGGATACAGACAACATCACTCTACAATCGATCAGCTAATACATCTAGAAAATGCAATTCAGAATACCTTCATCAAAAGAAAACACATGGTTACCGTATTCTTTGACCTGGAAAAAGCTTTCGATAAGACCTGGCGACATAACATTCTGAGACAACTATATAACTGGCAAATAAGAGGATATCTACCAAAATTTATATCCAGCTTCCTTAGTACCAGATCTTTCAGAGTTCGCGTTGGGCAGTCTATCTCAGAAAGCTACGTACTAGAGAACGGTGTACCGCAAGGCTCTCCATTGAGTGGCACGCTCTTTATCATAGCGATTAACAGGATGTTTGACGGCATAGAAGCGTCAATAGGAAAATGCATGTATGTAGATGACATTGCTATATTTTACTCAGCCAAATCACTGGGAATGGTCAAATTCAAAATGCAAAATGCCATCAATAAATTAGTACAGAACGCAAAAAACATTGGTTTCTCATTTACAGCAGCCAAAACGAAATGCGTTCACTTCAGTAGGAAGAGAAAAAGTTACAGAGATCCAGAGCTGACGCTGAATGGGGTTCAACTGACATACAATGAAACGGCAAAATTCCTTGGTTTGATTTTTGATAGGCATTTAACATGGAAACAGCATATAGAATACACCTTGCGTAGATGCAAAACAGCTCTGAATGTAATAAGATGCATTTCCCATATAAATTGGGGAGCAGATAGAGACATTTTACTCCGCCTGTACAAGTCCATGGTGATGTCCAAAATAGATTATGGATGTGCAGTGTACTCCTCAGCCAGAAAATCAAGTTTAAGAAAACTAGACCCCGTTCACAATGCAGGCCTCAGATATGCATCTGGCGCGTTCCGCACTAGTCCTTCCTCAAGCCTCTACTGTGAAACCAGCACCATGTCGCTCCATCACAGACGACAAACAATGCTACTCAACTATAGATCAAAATTGCTGTCTCTACCGAAACATTTAAACCACTCATTGATGACTCGACCTAAGCTAGTAAATATTTACGATCGAAGACCTTCAGCTACTCGTCCAGCCAACATCCGCGCAATCGAGATAGAAAAATGCTACAACATCGTCCTACCACCAGTCTTGAAATACGAACCATATGAAATTCCAGTTTGGATGTTGAAAATGCCAGAAGTAAGACTCGATACTACCAGTGTAAAGAAAACAGAATGCCTTCCCATAGATTTAAAAGTTAGATTTCAATCAGTTCTCGAAGAATACATGGCAAATCACATCATAATCTACACAGATGGTTCAAAAACAAGACATCAGGTTGGAAGCGCATTTGTAACAGAGAACTTGTCGAGGGCTTGGGCGCTTCCACCTGAAGCAAGTGTGTACACTGCCGAATTATATGCAGTATTGCAGTCTTTGCGACACTGTGAAACTCTCGATTCAGGAAGGTTCGTCATCTGCACAGACTCTCTAAGTCTTCTCACTGCAATAGACAGGCGCCAAACTGTAGATCCACTGCTACAAATGATCCTCATAGCATGCCATAAATTAGAACAGCGAGGAGCATCAGTTACGTTTATCTGGTGCCCTGGACACGTGGGTATCCTAGGCAATGAAGAAGCCGATTCTGCAGCACGAAATGCCGGGAACATCCAATCAGAAATGGATATTGAAATACGACCTCAGGATGCAAGAAATGCTGTCTCGAAGTACATCCTCACAGAATGGCAGACCACGTGGAACAGTCTTCACACGAAACTACACCCCATTAAACAAAATATCAGTAAATGGTCACCAAATGTCAGCTACCCTCGACGAGAACAAGTGTGCATAACCCGACTAAGAATAGGCCATGCAAGAATGACTTCTTCATACATGTTAAGAAATGAAGAACAACCCATCTGCAGCTGCGGAAGACTACTGACAGTGAAACATATTCTGACAGACTGCGTAGATCTCTCAAGACTTAGACACAGATGCGGCATGAGAGGCAACATGAAGATAGATCTCGGCACCGACAAGACAGCAACTGACAAAACAATACAGTTCTTGAAAGAAGCCAATCTATTCTTCAAAATTTAGACTTAATATATGATTAATCATAACATCAATCAGTAAAAAGGCTAAAGGCCTTAGATGCCAAGCCTTCAAACTAACAAAAATAATAATAATAATAATAATAATAATAATAATAATAATAATAATAATACCGTACAATACAGTACAAGACGAAAAGCAGCATTGAAAAGTGCATTGATCACGTTCACCGCACTTCACTTCACTTCACTACACTACACTTTTTTGCTTTGAATTACACTGACCAGCACTTCACAGCACTTCACCGCACTACACAGCACATACTCATTTAATATCTTGTTCTAGTTTGTTTCTAAAACTTCGGGACACTGAGAGGAAAAGCTTTGAAACCTGCTGCAGGTAAACTGTTCCAATCTCTAATTGTTCTGTTACAAAAGGAAAACTTCCCAAGATCTGAATTTTGTTTCCTTTCTCGAATTTTGTGGGTGTGATCGCTTTGGCCGAAATAATTTGGTTTTTCTAGTCTAATCTGAATTTCCTTCCAAGCTGGTTGACCTACGTACGATTTATAAAGAGCGCAAAGCCTCGCCTTTGTTCTTCTCGTTTCTAGAGGTTCCCATGACTTTTTTGTTGCGTTACTTCTATAGGTAAACTTATTCGCTTTTCTCTGTGTTCTATCTAGATTTTTTTATCTGCCCTAATTTTATATTCTCTTCCTTAGTAGCGTTCACATTTCCATCTCCAAGGATACTACAACTCTACGCGGCTCTCCAACACTGTCAAATTTTTTTGAAAATTTCTCGGATGCTTTTTCTTCTCATACCGTGCTCAATAATTTTCTTGATAATTTTATTTTATATTTAATGCATCATTCCTATTCGTTAGTCATAAATTCCTAATAGAAAACGCTGCACAAGAGCGAGTTAAGACTGCTTGAAAGTGTGGTTGTAGCTTTCTGAATGCATATTCACTAAATGGCCTCATATCCTGAGCGAATGTTTAAATAGTGAATGCATTGTATGAATAGCTGCCGATTTGAATCCAATTACTAAATAGGTCTGCTGGTTCAGTAATACAAGCTACATTCTTTCTTCATTAAATATCACCTCAATAGATGAACTAATGTGTTATGAACTAATCGGGACTTGCGGCTCGTGTCAGTTGTTGCATGTATTCAACACAACAAAATTTTATAATTATTTATGAAATGAATGAAATGTTGACGTACCTCCGTACCACCTACGATAGGAGCCGAGTCAGACATTTTGAAACGAGTCTGCCGAAGAAGTCTGCCAAAGACGTTCGTACTATGGTCCGATTAAAACAAGTTAGTGATTGACAGTTGCTAGGGGAAAGGAGTGACATTGACAAATTCCGTATCACTGAGCACATGTTCTCGGGACACGAAAACATACACGTGAAACAAATACTTATCCAAGTAACCAAATTATATACTCATATTTGTATGAAGCAACAGCTTCAAAAGCCAAACTGTCAGTCACCAACTTATTTTAATCGGATCATAGTTGCGTTCATTATTTTTCTTTTTTGTATTAATTCCTGCAAACAGACAAATAGGTGTTAGTTTTGGGATATCGCCAATGTTCGAGGCGCATCCTTGACTCAGGTCGCCTGAATGTTTTGTTTACTTTGCAGTACGCAATTGTTTTATGCTGCAATGACCTTTTTTGCGGCACGCGTACGGGAAAGTCTTTGTCATAGGCATACTACAGAGAATCACTTTCCATCAGTAAGCAGTGAAGATAAATACTAGTAGTTTCCATGAGTGAGTGCTGAAAAAAGTTTATAGTTAATAGGCTTGTTTAATTTTTATAATTTTTTCTCGTGTGTAATATTTATATTGTAGTTCTCTTGCATGAAGTGCGAATCAGATACGAGAGAATGATTTCAGGCGTGTACTGCCAGTGGAGGGCATCGGGCGTTTAGGACCGTATTGCTTTCTCATGTTAGTTAATTATATGAATGACTTGGTACGCAGGGGATCAGAGCCGCCAGAGAGATAATTTAAATTTTAAAATTTCATTAATTCCTTCATATTATCCACAAAGTATATTTTATTGTAGGTTATATATGTGACCATCTGCCAAATGTTATAGTATCTGTTTATTATATACAGTCAATTCAAAATATGTTTTTAAAAAATGGCACTATTTTCTCACTTCATTTGAACAACAAAACTCACGAACTATTTTAACATCATCTAAAGCTGTGTTGGTTGAAATTTTTCAGGCGGAAAGTCAAAAAGACCCGACGAAGAGCTGAAGTTATTTCACAATCCAGCCCTACAGAAACTGGCTTTCAGATACTATTGGAGCTCATTTTATAGCGCGTAGACTGAGCAGAACACTTATAGTTAGAGATATCATCCTGTTTGAGTGCCGTAGTGGAATTCATAGGCTCTTGAGCAGAAATAAATTAATGATAGCCCGATTTATTTTTGTCTTTGGGATTGCGGCTGGCGCCTGGTTTGAAGTCTAATGCCATTAGTAACCAATATTTTCATGAGAGAGATTTGATGCATTGATTTTTCATTCTTCATGTTTGAACACTCGTTTCCTTCAAAGGCATAAGTGCATTGAAACCGTTTTCCTTCGTTACTTATTAATTTCTTATTACGAAACCAATTAAAAACTTTTGAAATCGTACTATTTATGGTTTCTTATTTTCAGAGTGCATTCGTGTCATCGGTAAACAGAACTGTTCCATTTGCAATAGACGAGGGCATATCGTTTACGTATAACAGAAAAAAGATAGGACCTAATATCGAACCTTGCGGGACCCCATATTCAATTGGCAAAGACTTGGAAAGATAAGTAAATAATGTCCTTTCGGGCCAGTATGGTATTTCTACTCTTTGATATCGATGTTTAAGGTACGAGGTTATCCAATCTAGGGCGATACCACCAATTCCATAAGGAGATAATTGTAATAGCAAAATGATATGGTCAATAACGTCAAAAGCTTTCGAAAGATCTAAAAATATTGGAATAGGAGCTTCATTGTGGTCCATTGAAGAAGCAACATCTTTAAGAAAAGAAAAAAAATAGCAATTTCGGTAGAGTTTGATTTTCTAAAACCGTGTTTTGGGTCTGAAAACGCTTCGTTTTTCCTGAGAAAAGTTTCCATTCGCGTATGGAAAAGACTCACTAATATTTTGGAGAAAGCTGACAAAAGAGAAATTGGCTAGTAATGTTGATTTCATTTTTGTTCTTTTTTTAAAAAGTGGCTTAATTTTTTGTTGTTTAGAAATCTATGGAAGTATTCCTGTGCATAAAGAAGCATTGCAAATGTGAGTTAACGGGTGTATATAGGCAGGTAGACACGCTTTCAATAAACTATCTGAAAATTCCTCTAAACCAGATGAATATTTATTTTTTAGTTTACTGACTATTCTCAGGATATCATTAGAAGAAGTTTTGGAAATAAACATCGTCTCGAAAATTTGTTTAGGAAGGGAGTGAAGTTGAGTTTTGTGGTTTTAATCCCCTCGTAAGTTCAGCCGCAATTCTAGAAAAGTGTTGGTTGAAAATATTTTCCACTTTTCCCAAAGTGTTTGCTTCTCTTTCATTATCCTTAAAAACAATAGTTAAAGAAATGGTAATTGATTTGAATTTAAAAATGCCCTTTTTCACGCGTCATGATGCTCCTGTGTGCTCTAAATAACACAAATTATAATCCCCATTACATGATTCTATATACTTTCAAAACTTTAGGTGAAATTTATTGCTTATTGCTTCAACAAAAAGTTTAGAACACTTTTAACTCAGAAAAACGCTAGGAAAAAATGAAAAGGCGTGAGTATTATTCGTGTCGAAAGATATCGCTTTTACGGATATCAGTTGCGAATGGAGACCAGGCCTCCAGTCTACGCTTTCTGCTCAAATTTTCAAATATGATTGCTACGACCGAACAGGAACAGATTCGTCTTCAATGAATCTAAAAAACCCATCTCGATCACGTTTTTGTCCACTTTCCCTGATCCATTGAGCAAATGCTGAGATGGCCCGTTGTTTTGCATCTGACCTTCAATATAGCTTCACTATGCGCACGTTTTGTTGAACTGTCCTTTTCCTTCTAATGGTAAGTGTAGAGGTAAGGGAGAGTTGCTATTAGGTAGCAATGCAGAAAAATCATACTTGCAATTGGTGTATTGATGCAAATACATTTTCTATAACTCAGAAACGAAAATGACTATTTTTCAAATATTGCTAATCTTGCGATTTTTAAAATTTATTTTTATTTATGTTAAATGTTTATTTATGTTAAAAATTTTACACATCTCAATTATTTATAGTTAAAATTACGGGAAGGGATTCTGGAACTCAAGAAAACTTGCGCAGATAATTCCCCCCCCCCTGCTACGTTACATACAGTTTCTACTTTTTTTTTTTACGGATGAATCTAAATTTAAATCTAACCTAAATCAATCAATTAATCAATTGATACTGAATTTCATTCTATTATTCTGTTAATTAATCATGTTTCAACAAAAATAAATTTAATGATCGGATAATCCGTATTCTATAATTTCAATAAAAAACATAATAAATTTAATTGACTATTTCCATCAGTTTTTTACTGCCTTGTATCGACGTATGTATAGGTAGACGTGTGTGAATGAATACACGCTATTTTTGGTACATCATTTGTGAATATGTCTCCAAACAACAAACAGAAAAAAAAAATCGTTCTTGAATGCCCTAAAATCTACAATGATTCAGACCTTGAGCTGAATTTGATCGGTAAGATTTACGGCTATTGAGCTGAGAGAAGAAATGTCCATGTCGAAGTTTGCAATTCAGCTGAGCTGCGTTGTTGTTAACGGTTTCAAATCGATGCTTATCCATCTTACGAAAAGTCTTTAAATGGCACGCCGAAGAAATGTCGATGCCCGTCGTAAACCTTTTTTTCCAGAATTGAACTCGAAGTTTTCGTGGTCTTAGAAATGAAATATATAAAAGGGAAGTTATAAACTTTTTGGTTTAATACTATCGATTGTTATTTTTAAAATAACCAGTCATGGGAAACTAATAACATTATTTCTTGTGGAATATAAATTGTTTCCTGTTTGTTTCGAGAAAGGAAACCTTTCTCCTCGTTATCCAATGTGACTTGCACGTTCTTTGTATGAACGTATAATCCATTCAGTTGCAAAATACTAATGCAGATCAGTTGTATGTTTCTCATATTTCTTGCATAATGCATTTCATTTCTTTGGCGTCGATGTAAGTTCTGGGTTAACTCGGAGGATATCTGCTTTGTAATGAATCATTTAAGGTGGTTTCGTTGAGTTGCAATTTAAAGATCGAGATAAAAGTTGTATGTTGATTTTAATGAATATATGTATTGCCACCCTCTTCTAAATGCATATAATAAGCTTGGTATTCATCCAACATCTTGGTTACATGTTTTGGCTCACAGAAAAACTAAATTGCCAACTGGGGTCTGAAAATAATTATTATTTTCACGTATCTGTTCTCGAAACTCAATTTCTGACAATCGAGGGCATTTGTTGATGTTGTGCAGTGATGTCAAACGGACATCTGTAGATGATCTGCAGTGTACGAAAAAAATGTATTTGAATGAATACGCAAACTAAACGCAAGAAATCATCGTGTCTTTTGAAGAAAGACAGCAACAATAGTTATGAATACACGCATATTAGTGCGGCCTTCTAAGATATCACTTTCGAATTCGAAAACGAACCTTTTTGTTTTTTGCTTATAGCCAAGCTTATGGTTGAGATTTTCAGAACCAGTAGGGCTATTTGTGAATGGTAGTTCGAATCTTTCATATTCTACACTTATCCCGGCAAGGTATAACACAAGTGTATAAGTGTGCATTTTCAGCTACAATTTTTACTCTGATTAATATACGTTGTTGTTTACGGCATTAATATAATTTTGTAAAACTATGGCTTACAATATAATAGAGAATTGTTTCATAAAATGACTCGTGCGGGTTTATTATGACAAATGTGGATAATATTATGTCAATGTTAAGACATTGTGCACTATTTATGTTATGGAATATGAATACTTTCGTTGGAGAAGGGTAGAACACCTTGAGTGGGTTATTGCCGCATTCCGGGAGGCGTAATATGTATGATGTCTCATATGCGAGGAGGATTTGATTTATGTTTCTGGGTATGTCAACTCTAAGGTCATTAGTCCCGTTACTGTGGTGAATGAATTATCCCGAGACGTGTATATTCTCCTCCCCCGCTGGATGGGAGGCATGTCAGATGTCACCGTCCCGCTAATTCACCCCGGAAGGCACCTGTCGGAACAAGCTCTACGCTCCCGACAGGTCGCCCGACATTAGTGGTAGTGTAGTACTTGGAATTGTAAGTTTGCGAGTAAAGGGAGATAATAAGACAGGGAAAAGAAAGGATAGGTCGCGTGCGGTCCGTATCCCGTTAGATATTGTTCCGGTGTTCCTTTTTTTTATTGATTGATTAGAGATTCCTGGCGCATCAACTGGTAAGGTCATTACTCCCGTAAGAGTAGTGCATAGATTCATCGCGAGAGGTGGCAGTGATGTTTTTCCGCTGTGTGGTAAAATCCGGCACCGACCTACGTCGCCTGGCGGACATTTTCCGCAACTATGTATCTCCCACCAGCAGGCCACCTCCACAGGCGGGACGAACTTCTAAGTTCCCGATTGTTTCCCTAACAACTGTGATAGTGTAGTGCATCCGAGACTGTAAGTAAGGGTGAGGATAGGACAAGGAAGAGGAAGGAATGATCGCGGACGGTCTGTGGCCCGTTTGTTAGGATACTGTTCCAGCATTCGCCTGGTGTTGATCGAAGAAGTCACGGGGAAACATTCGATCAGAGCAGCCAGCCGCTAGAATACTCCTCTAGACAGCGGCTGTCTAGCTAGTGTCAAAAAATCTCCTGTCAGGATTCGAAGTCTAGGGCTTCAGACATTGCAATGACATCAGAAAATGCAATGAGTCACCTTTGCCGGTGTGTAACAATATATATCAAAGAACAGAAATCACCCCTGATTCTCAAAAATCATGTCATTACAATGTCATCATTATTGTCATCATCAATGTCATCATCAATGTCATCATCATTACAATGCCATCTCGATGAGTTTTTGGTATATTCGAAATTCTACGACTCTAGTACTTACATAATATTTTCTCGAAAAAATCAAATTCCTTTTAATTTTAAACGATTTGGTAAGTATATGCAGTTTTGCAGAACGATATCGCTCGGTTAATTCAATGTGGGGTGACGGTTCTATTTTAATGCCATGTAATGTACGAATTCCGGTGTTGTAGATACTACCAGCACTTAACCCCGGGAGCTCGCAGTTAAGAGAGCTTTAATTTCGCACCATTACATTATTTCCTGTTCTGAGTGTTTTAAAATTCTTGATGTAGATGTGCCAATTATTTGAAAAATTCTCTTTTTTGTTACAGGTAAGCTGATGATCTCCTAAAGATTCCTGACATTACTACACTTGGTAAGCTAGACATCGGCTGGCCGTGGCTGAATCGTCATCTTCCTTTAATTGCTGCCAACAGTGTAAACGTGTTTTTGCCTCCTACAGTCCATTCCAATTAAACGAATAATTGTTATTTTTCAAGCAATTTATCGTTTAATCTAAATTAGTCAGTTTTTCGATTATAGTAAATCGATTGCAATTAATTGACAGAGAAATGCCATCACTGCATGAAAGTCGTGTTTTCTACATATTGTAACACTACCGGTTACCAGAGGAACCGGATAGCGGCCCTGTCGCTAGCTCAAGTCGGTGATGGAAGGATTTGTTACACAGTACGATGGAAACACAAGAATAAACACTTGTTCACTGGTAAAAATTCACATTTATTCCTGGGCAATATGATTAACATGCCCCAGGGAAGTTACACTCTTAAATTGAATAGAAGAATAGCGGGAAAATTAGATGAAGAAGAGAAAAAAAAATGAAAAGTTAGTTTTAGGAGTTAAGCTTAAAAAACTAAGAAGAATTATAACTAACAATTACAATAGGTGAAATTACTACTAGTCAGTGTGTCAGAGCGTGACACCGCATTACGAAAAATTTACACAATAAGGGCGGTAGCCCTAAACGATATTGCCTGAAGAGGGTCTTTGTGCGGCCGGGGTCGGCCGTGGCTCGGTCGAGGGCGGCGGCTGGGCGTCCTTCCAAAAAAAATGCAGCAGAGGTCAGTAACCCTCCGGGTTACAGCTGGCGGTCGGCTGTGACGTCACCAAAAGGCTGCGATGCGTAGCCGCGTAGGCGGTGTCTAGAAGTTCTGGTTGATCTGGCGGATTCTCGAAGTTCTGGTCGCAACTGGTAGAACTAGCTGATCTGGCCGGACGATCTCAGAAACGGAGTGGTCAACTATGCGTCTCTCTCTGACTTTTATGATAAGAAGTCGAACACAACTTCGGACAGTTTAAAATTCGATTGGAGAAACATTCGCCTCTCTTCACGGCGAAAACCCACCCCAAGAGAAAATTCTCTCTCCACTGCAGTCGGCTCACAGCTCAAAACTCGCAGTAAAATAACATAAGTCCCCACATAGGCATATTCGCCCGAATAATTCCCACCCCCATATAAGTTCCTCTCTCAACTGTCCTCAGTCTAATATTCAAGCTCAGAAAATAATAAGTTTTCCAGAGACACGATAGTCTTTCCCCGATGCCTAATACTCTGGCCCCGTCTGATTGATGAAAAATTTCTAAGTCCGGCAGAGGCGAACTTTGCCTCTGACCGATGACTGTCCCCCCCCGTCTAATGATCTGGCCCCGTCTGATGCCCAAGCTCTTCTGAAATTCTCTCCGTCGAAATTGTATAAGGTTAATTTTTCCCCCCACCCAATTCCTCTTATGTGCCCTAGCTCTTTATAAAAGTCAAGTCACTATTGGCTATAGGTTGTTGCGCATCACGCTATTTTCAGCCAATCGCCACGCGAGAAGCCATAGAATTTTCCGCCCTGCGTGCCAGCTGCACGTGCACAATGTTATTTTAATTTCTTCTAGAACATCGCCCCGTGCTTGCATCAGGGGGCGCGTTTGCGTGAAAGAAATTTATGAATTTGGGTTTCCCCGAAACGAGCGTGCGATGTCGAAACTTTCGCAGCCGGCACAGTGAACACGTGTGCCCATTGAATCTGTCGTCACCGGCCCTCTAAACGACTTCGTTAATGCGCCGGGGGCGTAAGGGACTATCGCGATAAGCGGAGTCGCGCACGTGTGCCCGTCTGCGTAATCTCTCGGCAGAAATCCTGGGTGGCCGAGTCTATTTGTTTAAATTTTGATCCGGTGTATTTCGTTTATAAAATTATGATGAAATCGGTTTCGCCACAATATACTCACCCTTACACCTGTATATAAGTGCTACACTATTTGAGCAACTTTCAAACGTTTTTTTTAACGTTGTGTATTTAACGTAATTTGAAAAAAAAGATTAAACGGGATGATATTTAGGGTATGAGAAGACCAACCACACCAAAATCACGTGGTTAAAACTTAAAATTTCTATGCTTTAAGCGAAACAGCATCCCGCTGCCTTCGACTCCCAGTTGGGGGCTTCAGGTCGCTGCGCCACCGATGCCACCGCCAGGGATGGCTTTGTGACAATAAACGTTTTAGCTTCAGCTTCTTTGACTGAGATGTTCTCGGATTCGATTCCCGACGTTAGAGAATACTTTAGACGCTAGCTACATAGCGAAGTCGTGGTCATTGGCTCTCGGGAGAATTCTAGCGGCCGGGTATTCTGATCGTTGGTTTTTTGTGTTTTCTTTGATCAGTACAAGGTGAATGCTGGAGCAGTACCCTAACAACGTACCAAGGACCGCGCTCGATCTTCCCTTCCTCATCCTTGTCGCCTAGCGCCCCCCCCCCAGTGCAAACACACACATAATTATATACATACATTTTCAAGCACTGAACTATCACATCTCGCGGGACGACCAGTTACTAGTTTAGAGCTTGTCCTGACCGACTAGGGAGATACCTGGAGAGGGAAACCCCCTGTAGATCGACTCTGAACCTAACATTCTATTGGGGGAAGGACACTTCCAGCCCCAAGGTGCAACGCGCATTAGTCACGGGACTAATAATCAAATTAGTTGAAGCATCCGGACACACGAAATACTCTCCCCACGTACGTGACCTCCTAGCCCCTGCGCGTGTTTAGTAAAAGCAGCCGATGTTTGAGTTAGAATTCCCCGGGAGAAAAAAGTCTTTGGAAGCGTTCCATGATCAAAAATGTTTATGAACCTCCGCTTTCGAGCTACGCGACGAGTAAACCTCTCTCCCCCGCTATCCTCCGCAGCGCCCGGCGTGGCGTGGGCGACGTTTATTTTGCCGGCGGTTCCGCCCAGCCTCATTTCGACCTACCTTATCCCGTTTACCTGTAGCGCCCCGTCTCCGGACGCGAGTAAACATCGTTAAGCAGCTGCTCACTGCGAACGCGCGTGGGCGAGGCCGTTCGCTCGTGAACTCGGGCCGCGTGCGAATGAACTTAAGGGCCGAGAAGGCAATTTCCCACCGAATCCGACCGCCTAGCAGCAGATGGTTCCGATGGCGTTTGCTAGCGAAGGGTAAACTGCTGCCTCAAAGCGCTTCCCCTGCGTCGAAACAGCCATTGTGGGAGAGCGCATTGGGGGTCCTTTTGGAAACATTTTCCGATTATACTAAACCTTTAATATCAAGTGAAATCTTGTGTTTTTCTTGTCAGTATTGTCAGAAAATCTAGGAATTCCCATGAAGTTACTTAAGCCCTTTTTAGTATGCCCTAAAGATGAATCTTCAGTCAGCTAAAGGGTGTTATATGTATTTCGAATTTGTGACTCAAATCTTCCAGTTTTCAAATGTTTCAAGGGTGGAGTACATTGTTTTAGAACGCGGTATTCCGAGATTCGTACTCTACACAAATTTAAACTTCATTTTTAAGTACAGCTACAATTCATACGATTTGTTTACTTTTTTAATGCAAAATATGTTTGTATGTGTCAAAGGAATTAGTTACTTGCCTGGTCTACCTCATCCATATTAAACTGTTCCTTTGCCATCTAGGTAATATGCTCCTCAAACAGAAACTAGCTCATGGGCACAATGAGAAAATCGCTGTAAACCAGAATTGAGTGCACAAAAGATCCAGGATTCTGCGCATGCTCCCCTCTCAGCGATGAAAAGTGCTCGAAATTTCTGGGAATCTCGTTGACGGCAGTAAGGAAGTACAGCTGTTAGTTTCTCACGCTTTTTGTGCTTTTCTGTTTAGACTGAGAAACTCACTGTTTCATTCATCGTCAACACTATTCCAATTTGTATTGTAATATGAAATCAGTAGGTGCATTTAGGAGTTTCAATAAAATTTTGTATAACTAATGTTTGATCTTTTTCGACCAGTTGCAATAAATAATTTCTTGGTGCAAAAATAATACATGACATGAGATAATAATAATAATACCTTAGTGATAACAATAATACATGAGTATTTATACACTCCATTTTCACCCATTTAAAGAGAGTAGTGCGTAGTGCAACTCGTCATTTTGTTTGTATTCAAATTTCCCCCACCCTTGGTAACGGTTCATGTATTTAAGAATTATTATTCTGGTCATTTGTCTATTGCTTTGGAGTTGTAAATTACGTTTCTATTAAATTGAATTATGTGACTATAGAAAAAAGGTAATTTTTCTGTTTTTTTCTTCTTCTTAGTAGTGTGAATAAACAAAGTTTCTTTTTGTTAGAATATAGCCTTTTTGAATTAATGATTGTAATTGGTAATAACGTTTCTTTTCTTAAACTCCATGACTCTCTGAAACAGCGACTCTTTCTGTGGATCTGTGAAGTGTGCATACGACTTCATCATTCACTTCCGAAACACCAAAGATTGTCTTTACAAAGAGAAAGTGTGGCAGTGATTTTCTTGAGAAGAAAAATCTAAGCATCAATTCAGTTCGCTTTTGAATATATTCAAATAATAAATATATTCAATTATTCTGAATGTAAATTTTGAAATATAGTACAAAATCATATTTTTCGTGAATCTAATTGAAAAACTGTTCATACAAATTATAATTGTCGTAACATGATAAAATAAATCGTTTTTATTACTTCTAAAAATAAATAATTGAATTTCCTTTATTGGTTGTTCTTATCTTGTTAATTATTGCGTTGACTCGGTTTAATATTTTAATTATTTGTGCATTCACCTCAAACTCAGATACAGTTTCTTTAAGGCAATGCTTGAATGAATCTGAAAGTATTATCGTTTCTTAACGAGACTCTTTTGTAAAATTGTCGGCTACAGGCTTTTGTGAAAAATAAAGCCATTTCCAGGCAATAAACAATGCTTTCTTTTGTTTCGGAATCTTTTATGGAAACAGTAATGTTTTATCTCTCTTCTCCGCGTTGTATGTTTCCTTTGCCTGAAAAAAAAATGACAAATGCCGCGCGCAAGTTGCGAACTGAGATCGTGAGCTAATATATATGTTATAATGAAAGACAATGAGTTTCGGGTGCGTGGTTGAAAGCAAGAAAACAGAGAAATGAAAAGAAAGTTCACGAAGAGAGCTTAAAAGAGAGGGAAAGATAATATACTAGGTAACAACCTTCCCGCACCAAACTTCTCATACACATGTCTGCGTTCATACAAACTCACATATGCACTCACGCGCGCGGTTATATACATATGCACATGGCATTCATTTAATAAGTATCTGTATCGCTGCACTTCGTGGTAAAGTATCCACGGCAACAAAGGACACGAGGTTAGTGACCTGTGAAAAATGTGACTACCACCAGAAAACCTTGGTTGGATTGCCAAATACAAAATTATCAACTCTTTTTGATAATTTAGTATCATTTATTATTTGATCATTCATTTTTTATGAGATAGTCAATTCAAGTGTAGTTTGTATTACCCTCTCTCAAGTTTATATTATTGAAATAAATTAAATTATTAAAAATACCTGTCGTCACATGCAGCTAGTTGACACAACCGTGAGAATTGCTGCTGAACGACAAGAAACCCTACTCTGCCAATGATGTGATAATGATAAGAAATACACAGAACTTAACTTAGAATTTGCGAGAATGTTATGAGACGATATTCGTGATAACGAATATTAAAATACGAGAGAAAGCTTGAAGGAGAAAGTATATGGGTGGTTAAGTAGGATTTTTTTAAAGAGTACAAAAGATCAGAATTCGCTGTCTTTTTCTCCCCCACATACCTGTGATAGCAAATTCATTGATAATCTTGCAAGTTGGAAGGAATAATGACAATGACTGATCGCATAATACTATGATTTTAATATAAATGTGGTGGGATAAAGTTAGGCCAGGAGGAAAGTCATAAATAATGAGTCATAAGTTTAAGGTTCATAAATAATTTAAAAACATTACGACTAAACCATTTGGTAAAAGCCAACTAGAGTGCGTAGTCATAGATAATCATTGATCTAGTATTCTCCAATGTACTTTTAGGTTAATTAAACTTTTTATCTACAAGTCCCTACATAAGATGTAAATTTATTTACCTTTTCTGCTAGAAGCTAGGTATAGTTCATTTAGGTTTTTTTTGTTTTTCTTTGAAAAGTAATGGAAAAGCATGTTAGCGTTTTCAGTAATTTTGTTTTCGAGGAACCGGCCACGTACGACATTAACATTATTTTGTTGAATCCTTATCGAACAGCAATCATTTTGGTTTTGTGGCTTCGATGTACCTCAGCACTTTCTTCTTTGTGAAAGGATACTTTAATTTACACAGTTTCGCTTTGAATTAACAAAGTGTAATACTTCCTAGGATGCTGTGACATTTGGTTCGCACTTCCAATTTTGTTTTGTTGCTGTAACTAGATTAGGAATACCAGCACATTCTGCCAGTACAAGTTGGCAAGTCTTCCATTAAAGTAACTTTCATCCCACACTCTACAGGTAACGATAAATGATTTTGACATGAGTTTCCATAGCTTAAAGTTAATTCGTGCACTTGCGCAGACTCACAACGTTGTGGTTATTGGTAGATGTTACTTTCCCGCTGAGCACAACACAATAATGAACTATCATCCCAACTGTGCATTCGATGTGAAATATCAAGATCCACGCAAATCCTTCGTGAAATGTCATTGCTAAAGGGCGTCACAGAACTGGGGCTTTGGCATTACTCTGATATTCGTCCATTTCTCCTTCCTATTCTCTAGCTTCTAGCCTAAAATTCCCCAGGTCCCCACAGCCGTACATTTCAAAATCGGAAAATAAAATTTTCTCCTCAACAGACTAAAGCGGAAACTACCGCGACAGTTCTTCGACCCTACTTGATCATCATGTAACTGATGTGGCTTCACACATTTAATCTCGAACTTAATCTTCACACATTTAACCCCATCTCGATCTGGATTTTGTACAGTTTCCCTGATCCATTGAGCAAATGCTGAGATGGCCTCTTGTTTTGCTTCTGGACGTAAATGTAGCTTCACTATGCGCACGTTTTGTTGAACTCTCTTTTTGCTTGTAATGGTAAGAGTAGAGGTAAGGACGAGTTGCTATTTTGTTAGCAATGCAAAAAGGGGGGGGGAAAGGGGAAAAAAAGAGCATACTTGCAATTCGTGTACCGATGCAGATTACTTTTCTATAACTCGGAAAATAAAATGGCTATTTTTCAAATATTGCTAATCTTCCTATTTTTAAAATTTATTTTTAATATTTTTATTTATTTATTTATGTTAAACTTTTACCAATTTTTCAACTATTTATAGTTAAAATGACGGAAAGGGATTCTGGAACTCAAGAAATTGTGCGCAGATAATCTTCTCCCCCCTACGTCACATAGAGTTTTTACTGTTTTTTTAGTGAATAAATATAAATATAAATCTACAAACATATTGAATCTACTTAACGTGTCTGTGTACTCAATGTAATCATCTCTCAATCATATATCCTAAACAGTGTTAATATAATTCAATGTATCGTACTCGGCTGCTGAGAGCCTTCGGGCCGAGCAGAAATAAATGGTCGAAAAAATACTCGGGCATCCTGGAGCGCCTGGCCACTGACAGAGCAGTGGCTGGGCAACACAACACTGGTTGCAGTTGCCGCCTTCTGCCATCTCAGCCAGTTTTTACTGAATAAGTAATATAGGTATATAGGTTACCTTCACGACTTTCAGAAGCATTGGCTGTTAGGAATGAAAACATTTTAATAATTCTTACATCTACCTGAAGTAGAAGAAAACGAGATGATTCTTTCACTGTGACCAATGATCTCGTGGCTCAGTAGCAAAGTCGCTTGCCTTTCAGCATTGGAGTTTTGGGTTCGATTCCCGTAGAGTCCCCGTAGAACCTCATGTGAAATTTGTTACGGCAAAACGAGTTTGCCTGTTTCACAGGGGCTAGTCCATCCCCTGTGAAGTGGTCCTACCCCAGTCCTAATCCCTTTCCAATTCTGGCCACTGAGTAGTGACGCAGGGGCGCGTAGTAAGTAGGAAAACAGGAGGCGCGTACGCTGGTATGCTACTTGGCGGTCCTCTTGACAACTGACTGCAGCGAGATGTGACGGATATGACATATTGAAATATTAATGGAGGATTACTCCGGATGCGCTAAGCGCTCAACGCCCCTCGGCACTTGCGAACGTGTTGCATAAATCGAACCAGATCGTAATTGCTCTAATTATTTGTTTTGTCTTCTGAATTTGTTTTGTCTTCTGAGTGACAAGGCTTCTGTTTCCCCATCACCTCAATACAATAGAATTGCAGTCAACTATTGAAAAACCGCATTTCTTCGAATGTAAACTATGTTTAATGACAGGCAACAGCTTTTATCGTTGAAGTTCTGATGATTTTTTTGTCTACAATTAATGTTTAATTGTCAACAAAAATCACATCTTAAACGATAGTTTTTGAGATTCCAAAAATATATTGCATTCCTGTCGGCGCTACACCAATGAACGTCCGCTTAATGGCGCTGACTGTTTCGTAGCCTTGAGGCTGAATCATTTGCTACATTTACTGGAATGTCATGCAAGCGCGTTTTCCGAGAATGCCTGAATATGCACAGAGGCGGATGCTGCCACTGCTGCGTGCTACTGCACCATTAACACTCTAAATAGATCCCACAAAGCGTGTTGGAGCAAAGCAGAGAGAAGCTCAGTCTTATTCTTTTGACTTGTAAAACGCATCTTTGATGTATTTTTTTATTTTTTCTTTGTGCGTCGCTATCGTACGAACTATGTTCATTGAAATTGTAAAGTGTTAAGTAATAATGTTGACTTAGTATTGCAGGTAAAAGCAAGATTTCACTACGTCACAGTATTGGACCTAACTCAGGACTATCTTAGCAGCACCGAAATTAAATTTTTTAGTTACTTTTTAGTATCTACATGCAATTTAATTTTCAGTTGAAACTAGATATTTGAAATTTCGTTGAATATTATCAAACGTTGATTTAAGAATTATTGAATATATTTGTATACCCTGAATTATGGTAAACGTTGCAATGAATTATCAGTGCGGACTTTACCCTTCAACATATGTAAATAGTGTACTAAATGTGCATTATGTTGAAATATTGATAAGATTAGAATTGTGAATATTCTCTTATATTGTCTCTTGGCGGTAGTATCTCTATAACTACTTGACTTTTAGAAAAAGCGAGTGAACAATTTTAATAATGTATTATAACAACAGAAATGCAGGAGTAATATTTTTGAAGCAAAGATGGAGAGTGCAGTAAAAATGTGTTCTACTCGTGAAATTTAAACCAATAATATTTAACTATACATAAAAGTGCCCCAATAAGGGCGGTGTATGTCACAGAGTTTATCACCATTTCTCTCCGATTTTTCTTACCGCTTCTATCTACTGACTGATCATAAAATGCCACTTATAGGAGGCGGTTTACATCAATCGCTGTGATGATATCCAATAAACAGCTATGAACTATAACATTACCTTTGATTTTAACATACACTTTCAATTATTTTCAATATTTGGCGCGTTTTGGAACTCTCTTGGACATAACTTCACTCATGGAATAGTTCTATTAAATACCACTCGTGCTTTACAAATTCTCAGATAAATCCCCTCCTCGCTTCGCGGGTCGGAAATTTATCGACAATTTCCAAAGCACACGTGGTATTGCCTATGATAATGTTGGGTTTCAACAGTAATAAAGTCTTACTCTTCTACCGAACTACTCACTTCGTTCGAAGTATCATGGGCAGCATTTCTACTTACTCAGCTGATATATTTGTTGGAATTCGTAGTCCAGAATCCTTGTAAAAATGTGCTGATTTAATTAAGACATATACGATTGTGTAGTATAAAGCCACTATAAAATATATTGGTGAAATGTACAAAATATATTGGGCAGAATTCTAGGGAGGAAGCGATGCTACTGATAGCGATCGCTTCATTCCGCTCGCTCTTGGAATGCGCTTCCTTTGCAAATAAACCGAGAAATGCCAACCCAGGAATGCGACCAACACGCTAGCGTACCAGTGTTGACAGATTAACACTATTGTAAGTGAAATTAGTGGTTCGGGGATTTTTCTCGGGGTTCTTCCAATCACCGTGTCGTCTGTCCGACGCTTCCCGTATCTCTATTTTGAAAACATTGATCGAAATGTCAATTACAATTCTATTTATTTTTATGCCTTTAATAATTGACCGGAAAAGTGAAGATTCGGTAGAGGAGTGAAGATGAAATGAAGTAGTAAAGAAGAAGAAAAGAAAAAAAATAATGTGGTGTACGACGAAGTGTCGACAATCGTCATAATGAAGGTTATATTTCGTGATTTTTGAAGAAGTTCAAATGTTAACAAAGTGGCATATGGCAGGCATTGCTGGAATCTGTGGAGCACCCAGAAGTCCCTTACTGCAGAATTGTCCTTTACTTCCGAACAGCGAGCCCGCTCGAAATGGGAAGTATTGGATGGACGTTAAATTTTCCGTTCATTGATCGATAGAGAGTACAATGATGTACTCGTAATAAGAGGATTTGAAGATGTGCACTCGTCAATTGAACATCTCTATCACCACCACATCGACAACTACCGACGTCGTATCTCCAATTTGAGCTGGCTGGGGCGAGAAAATGGCTGGTGTAGTTTACGCTCCTGGCCAGTGATGCTAGAACAGCACGTACTTTCTCGTTCGTATTTTCACACAAAAGTGCGCAAAAAGTACTCACATTTTCCAAAATATGTACATGACATTATTTCAAAATCTATCTTTAGGGAACATATTTCATTAAGGGAAAATTTTGGTTATAGGACAAATCAGAGTTTTCAACGAAAATGAGACTATTTCGTAAACGTGCACCTTTCTCCCAAATATCATCCGTACTATCCTCTAAGAATATTTAGTCAGAAACGATGAAGACATTTTTTGAGAATTTTGAAAATTGCCCAGGGGCTTCATGTAAATATCCCAAAATTAAAATATCGGTTTCAAATTCAAGGGGCACGACATCAGCCAAATCGATAGGAGAATATCAATTTTGGAGAAAATAGGCTGAATAGTTTAGTCGCTAGAGTTGTTCACAGACAGATGTACAGACAGACGGACGGACAGACAGCCATTTTCCCATCCTTCGATTTTTCGGAATCAAAGACACAAAAAACATAAATTCTAGCTATACCACGTGTTTGATGATTATCTCCGTAAATTTAGCCTCTTGATTTCTTCACTTTTTCGTAACCAGAGCCTTGTAATAAGGGTTTTTCCGCCGAAAATCGCCGTTTTTTGCGCAGTATTACTTAAGTTTTTCTCTACTACGTAATCGTTAGCGAGAAAGTAAAGGGGAAGAGTGTAGCAAAAATACACAGAATATATGATATAAACAATCGAGGAGGAAAGTTGGCTTCCGGAGATGCCATCATTCATGATGGCGCCCGCTCTCACAGTGCTGCTGGAACCGAACCATTTGTGGGGCAGGTGGGATGTGCATGATCACCCGGACGCCTACCTCGGAATGATTTTCATCTCTTCCTCGAATTAAAGAATTGGCTTCGAGACCAAACCTCTCAGACCAATGAGCTTCAACGCAAATTTCAGACCCATCTCACATCACTGGCGGCAATGTTCCTGGAAGAGGGGATCGAAAAGTTCCTACTTCACAGGAGGTTGACAAAAAATTCCCTCATTACGATCGTTACGATGACGATGATGATGCTTCATCATGATTTATGGTGAGGTATTATGATGAAGTCGTGGCTACAAGAAGAACTTCCGCCTGACCACGGTCTGTGTTCGCAGCTGCGCTCGGCTGTGAAGAACCCTCAGCGGAATCGGCCAGTGTGTTCCACGGAAACCGTCCCGCAGGAGGGTTCTAGAAAACGCTCTGAATCGCTCGCTAGCCTGCTCGCTTGCCTTGCGTTCCGCGAACCCTGGAGAGCCCGGCTGCACTCGCGGCTCGTGAAGCGAAGTGGTGTCAGTCGGGAGGCGGTCGGTGTCGGGCGTCCGTAAATGAAATCTACTTAGCGGATTAGCTAATTTCTTCTTTTATTTATTTTCTTCTTATTTATTTCAGTTAGTTAAATAGTAAAAGCAACTTCGCCAGTAATATTTAAATGAAGAGGGAGGCAAAGGTAGAGTCCACACAGAATAGAGAGAATTGTTTTTCATTAAAATGTTTTGCTATAAAAATTGTTGAATTTCCCTAGTATAAGATGGCACGACTCAGGCAAAACGTATACGGATAATACGGATCGAGCTTTATGAAAGCTATTCCAGAGAATTCTTTCTCTTGTGTTCATTTTTTGTTTAATGTAGTATAAACAGTGAAAACGTTCTATGTGGAAAAATATATTGTGTGCACGTTTTCTTGAGTTCTGGAACCCCTACTCTAATTTATATACAAGTTAAATTATAAATACAGGTGGAAACGAGTACTGTTTGGCAAGAATATATATATATATATATATATATATATATATATATATATATATATATATATATATATATATATATATATATATATATATATATATATATATTCATATAGATAATATATCCGATATATCAATTCCTTACATACAATGAAACATTCGCTCCCGTAAATTAAAAACTATTTGCTAAGGCTCATCAGTTACATATTTTATCTATTATCCCTCACATGCCCGACATGAAGGAATCAACGTACCGCCGCGAGAGCATGGATAACGACTTTTTAATAAATATATACTCCACAGGGATCTAGAAACTTTGCACAGATAGTGAAGGTAGATTTATGACCAGAAGCAAACAAGGGGCCACCTCAGCAAACGAAAAATCTGAACGAGGGATCAGTGACCAAGAAGCTGAGGTACAAGACTTTTTTCGTTTGGATTTTCTACTTTAGACACTGAATGAAAAGATTTGAAAATTATATTACAACCTCCTCCTCCTTATCTTCATTTTTCGTGATGTATGCAATTACCCAATTGCTTATTGCACTTGCTTATTTATATTAAACCCGGGTTTTAGCCATTTACTGTCTAAATATTGATATAAAAACAATGTGAAACATTTGATAGTTTCGAAGAATTCTCTTGAAGTGTTCCTGTATACTCAGAGTGGATCGGGAAGTTTTTTGCTTATGGGAACGTTCAACGCACAGCTGGCCTATTCATGATGGCGAATGGCGCTTGCGGCAGGTTCTGAACGGAATTATAGAAATGAATTGCACAACTGTAATTACAAACGGTATTGAAAATGTACGGCACCGACGCGGACGGGAAACGGTAATTATAACTGTAAACTCAATAGAAGAGAAATGAGTTTCGAGAAAAATCGATCCATTTGTTCAGAAATGTTTCCCAGGATAATGGAATACTTTTTATGGAGCGGAATTAATAGTTGTTATTAGTATAGCGGACGAATCAGTGCTGAAAATGGGCACGAGCAATGGGAGTTTTATAATAGCTAGTTCGTGATCGTGTTGCACGGCAGTTCTAGTCGTAAGCTGCTTCATCTAGCTTGTGGGTGGTTAAGAGAATATGCAAACCGAAATTTGAAACTAATCGTATTTTTCAATCTGTCTTTTGGGGAACATTTTTTATTGGTGACACGACGTATGGGTACCGCTTGAATTATTGAATAGTTGAGTACAACTCATCATTTGTATGTAAAGAGTCTAAAGATGTAACGAACGAGTCAAGAGACTTCAAATAACATTTATTACAGCGCGGATTCTAGTCTTCTAAATGATTTTTGCAGGTGGTATTAATCCCAAATAATCTGTAAATTGTAACCCAATGTTCACGGCGACTTCAGATTGTTGGAATGTCCTAAATTATGGAAGTCGCAAAATTATAGCTTTCTTGGAAGAATATTATAGAGCAAAAGAAATGGAAATGTCGAAATAACAAATAGGATTCTAGGTTTAGTGATAAACAGACCATAATAGTTCGAAATTAGTATTTTCACTGCTCAAAATTAAGTGTGAGTGTTGAGGGTTGTGGACTTCCATATGCTGGAAAACCCCACGCGTTCATGTTAGAGACATACAAAAGAGCGTGGATAAATATGTGGAAAAATTAAATCTTATAATTCCAGCCCTAATCTTACGCCATATTCGTTGAGTCAGGAAATCACACTAGTAAACGATTAATAAATCTAACCCCGACCACTGCGTCGACCGCTGGCGGAGTTAATGGATAAGAATAAAATTAATAGTAGTAATAATAATAATAATAATAATAATAATAATAATAATAATAATAAAGTCGGCCCCGAGGCGCAGACGGTTGCGGCAGCCGTCGTCTGCGCCGAGGAGGCTGCAGATTCGAGTCCTGCGTAGACATGGTCGTATTTGTGATTGTCCCTTCACCCCTCATCATCATCATCTCATAATTCACATTTCAAGAGCAAACAACCTTGTCATAATGAGGGATACAGCTGAAAAAGCTGATCCTGGAAAAATTACACACGTTAATAATGTAGCGTGATCAGTAATGACTATACGCCAATAATAATAATAATAATAATAATAATAATAATAATATTATTATTTTTATTATAAAACAAAGATATCAATCGAATCGGATAATCGAAATCGGTAAGGCAGTAGTGCCGTGGAGGGCCGCGAAAATCGCAAGGACTTAAAAAAATGTTAACCCTCCTACCTCAGAATCTCTGTGAGTTCCTTAATAAATGTTCGTATGGGCAAATGGTGATGCAGGTCACTGTTAGTGAATTCTTGGCTGCCTGGGAGAAGGAGCGTCGTAGGCACAGTTGCCATAAATTTCTCCCTGAAGAGCGCGGTACGACGACTGTAACGTTGGCAACTGTGTCCAGGACTCTGCGGCACTCCAACAGCTAAGAATCTATTGACCCCTGCTGCAGATCTCTACGTTTGCGCAGGTCATTCATGTTTATGGGTTACTTCTGAGTAATGATTGTGAATCTGAATAATTTGAAACCTTAAAGTAGCGAGCTAATCAATCTATAGTTTGAAACATATTCAATGCGATTCCTTTAACATTCTGCTGCATCTCACAGGGTCATTCCATAGAATGTTATTTTGATAGAAGTATAACACCTATTACATTACCATGTTCATCTATTTTTAGTTATTTTTATGTTCAATTTAGCCTACATCAATATCTAATACTAATTAAAACTTTCACAAATAATATGTTCACATGGTTGCCAAATATTATGTACTTTCATTAGAAAAAAAAAGGAAATAATTACAGGATCAGGCTGACCGAGGTGTAAAGACACACAACAAAATTATTTATCGCGTTTATTGAAATGATTTATTATCGCGTCTATCGGTTACATTTTTGAGCTTGATTTAATGTTCTGTTAGTAGGATGACGACTGAAACATGTGGTAGATAATATTATGGAGAATTGTAAGGTTGGTAATGTTCGACGTACTCTACTACAGTTTTATTAATGTCTAGTTAATGTTCAAGTTGGATATATTGAGCAACTTTCTTGATGATTATGATAAGAGTGTAAAGTTTAGGAAGGCTCGTGTGACAATTCTACATTTTTGGAGCATTTTCCTCACTTATGCTCTTTAGGAAATACCTGCCTATGATATTGATTTCTCAACCGTAGAAGAAATGTATTTTAGAGAGTACTTGAGCAATAAGCAGTTCCGTCTGGTTTTCATAGTTCTATCAATCAATTACGGCGTTCGCTGAGATCGTCTTTCTACTTCTTCCCCACAAGGAAACTGAAATTTCTTATCTTTGATTTTGAATCTCAAATAATGTATTTAAAATATAAGGAAAATCAGACTGTGCCTCGCAATTAATATGGATTCTTCTTCTCCTGTGTGTTTATATTCTGATTGTTATTATACGTGCTTTCGGCCATTTATGACCACTTTACACGTTGTCTTCCGAGACCCAGTCATATTTTATTCCGAAGAGATTAACGTTTGTCTTTATGGGGGTTCAGCTTTTTTGACTGACAAGGGAATACAATATTTTTATGCCTTGAATGATGAATTACGGGGTGAAATAATGATTATGAGGGGTGAAGGGTCAATTCCAAATACAACCATTTCTCAGCAGAACTCGAACCTGCAACCTCCTCGGCGCAGATGACGGCTGTCGCAACCGCCAGCGCCGCATAGCCGGCTTATTATTATTATTATTATTATTATTATTATTATTATTATTATTATTATTATTATTATTATTATTATTATTACTTCAAATATATTTATCGTTGAAATTACCTGCCAATTTCTGATTTGCTGTACCAACAATAATTGAATAAAGATGGTGATCTTCTAGAATTGCTTTGTTTGTAATCTGCACCTTGTAATGCGGTTACATCGGTTTCATCCTAGAATAAACCATACAATTTAATTTCCTATTCAATTTCCAGTCCGATGTAATCACATTTGTTCAACTAGTTTTATTTCAGTTCGCCTGCATATCAGTGAATTACATTTTCGCATTTGTACTGCATTCATCTCAAAACTTCCGTGCGTCACTGCAACCGGTTTCATTTCCCTCCGCTTCTATGCATCTACGCTACTCCGAAGGGGACGGGATGCAGGGAATGAGCTGTGAAGGTAAACAAAAGAGTTTCGGCAGCCTATGTTATTTTACACATGGCCCGCTCTACTAAAGTAAATATCTTCGGATACATGTTTGTGTTGACATATAGTGACACTGCATTTTTATTTCATGTTAATTTAAGCGATAAACCATAAAATCTCTCACCAGTAATGACTTTTCGTAACTCGTGCAATGCATTGACACTTTTAGTTGCATTAATAAATAATGAAGACTACTCTTTAAGGAGTAAATTATACTCTTCGAACCGTTGAACTTTATTTTCGTGGACAAGCCCAGAGATAGCTTGATCATTGCATGGCCTCTATGTCGATGGAAAACAATGGTATTCGCACTGAAGAGAATTCAGACTCATAACCAACGGCAGTCGTTAATAGTCCAAATTTAGCTCTATACATTGTGAAAGAGGATATAAATGCGAATGAAGGAACAGTATTTCAGATTAATGTTTGCGATTAAATCAGGTCAAAATTATGCTAATTAGTTTGAAAGCCGAAGATGCGCACGATCTCTACATATGCGGAATATGCGAGTTTCAGGCTGTGTTTGTGTGTTTTTGTGTGGAACCGTCAAGGAGAGAATGCAGGGTAGAACTTCTTGCGATTTCATTTGCTTCAGTTAAGAACCAGACAGGCAACAAAGACACATTTTCAGTAATTCAGACAGCCATAACGGGTCTTTAGCCACAAGTTCTGCAGGAATACCGTATGAGCGATATTCAATGAAAGGAACAAGAATTAAGAAATAAAATGTAGGGTTAATGATGGTAAGGATTCATTAATATTATATATTCAGAAGATCCATATTTATTAAAAATATTAAATATTAAAAAGAATTTTTTTGTAAAATAGAAAGGTGTTACATCTGTGTTATCTTTTTATTAGTCGAGAATTTCATTTTTTACATTCAAATGCACTTAATTTTTTTTTATTTTAACCAAAATCTCGTAATTTTTCGCTTTGATCACTGCCATTTAGGAGTTGAGTTCGCTGCGGCGGAGTACGTTCACCTCCGGACCGATAGTCTAATGAAGTAACACAAACAGGCTCCTGAAGTGTGGGAGGCTGACTTATTTTAATGCAATTCACCTGTAGAATTGTACCACTGTATGAATAAGAAAGTGCCAAGGCACTTTCTTATTCATACAGTTTGCCTTTACATCAAATAATTAACCATCAAATAATTTTTAGAAAATGGCATTTTTGATTGAATTGTTTCCATCGGTTGAACTCGTCTTTTTGGGTATTGCTAAGTGATCTTGATTGTGACTGATTGTGTTACTTCATAAACAGTTTTATTGTAGTAAACCTGAATATTAAATTAGTCCATAATAAAAAGTCAGTAATACAAACCGACGTGATTATATGTATATATATATATATATATATATATATATATATATATATATATATATATATAGAAAAGGAAAAATACCATTAAAACATATATTTTCCTTTATTTTGATTATAATTAAAAAGGCAAGATCTCGCGTGCCACTACCAAGATATTATTTTATTATTTATAGAATTATTTATTCATAATGAAGGAGAAGATATATTTGAAATTTTCTGACAATTTCTTCTTTGTCTTACTGGCTTAGCTCAGATCCAGAGTTGACGCAGCTTCATCAGAGATTTTCACTGAAAAGTCCAAGGGTTCGAGTCCCAAGGGTGTGGTGGCGCATTTTGCCACTAGTTAGTAAGCTAGGTGGAATTCAGCCTCTGTCTGGATGGTAATTTTAGTATCCTGCTGCCATCGGTAGTTCCTCGTGGTTTCTCTGATCGATATCAGGCGAATGCCGGAGCATTGAACCAGCAACAGGGCCACGCACCGCGCGCGATCTTTCATTCAACTCGTCTTCGTTGTCCTTTCTTCTCTCCTGAAAATCTTACGCAATTCCCCTCTGGAAGGAGGGGCACACCCCGCATGCCGACGGGCTGTTGCTGTAGCTCGGCGAGGATCTCGCCATCTACCTTCAGAGAAACACCCCCGGCGATACTATTCACAACACTAACTGGTCTAATGACCATAGCAGTTCACGTGCGTGGAGACAACCAACCAATCTCCTTTGATTTCAGGAAATAATAAGATGAAGTTAAGTGTTAATTTTCTCCATGAC
Source organism: Gryllus longicercus (assembly GCA_038098605.1). Classification (NCBI taxonomy): domain Eukaryota; kingdom Metazoa; phylum Arthropoda; class Insecta; order Orthoptera; family Gryllidae; genus Gryllus; species Gryllus longicercus. The sequence continues at coordinate 287,972 of JAZDUA010000869.1, forward strand.
CTTTGGTTCTTAAAATCTTGCACATGTCACGACCTTTCTTTCCTTCCTTTTCTTTTTTTCTTTCTTTCCTTTTTTTCTTTCTTTCCTTTTCTTTCTTTCCTTCCTTTTCTTTCTTTCCTTCCTTTTCTTTCTTTCCTTTCCTTTCTTTTTTCTTTTCTTTTTTTCTTTCTTTCTTTCTCCTGTGCCAATGCACCTGTAATGGGTGTGGCAGCTGGAAGGGAGTGCGGGGTCTTGACCCGGATGCAATGAACACATATGCGTAACATTTGGTGCTCTGTGGATAACGTCGCCTGTGTGCAATACAAGTGATGCCGTCGCTGCTCAAGCAAATTGACTCCCTAGTAATGTCATTTTCCGGAGGACTCTTATTCTGAACGGAGACATTTATTTTGTGAAAAAAGAAAGGACGTGGTATTTTACTTACTGGGTATTAGGTAAATTATTATTACGTTTTAACCAGTAAAAATACTCAAATTTCCAAGTATATGTATTATCTGTGATAAAAAATGATGAATTTTGAAATATGTCACTTTTATATCCGCCGATGATAAGTCAAAGAAATAAGTCGTAGTCTTGAAAAAAACAACAACAGAATATGTATAAGTGCTTAATTTTTACTTCCCTACGCCATAGAGTGAAAGTATGGAATGCTGCACGGGAAAATTGTAAATTTTTGTCAGAAAATCTCTTATTACCGACAACGAAAAAGTGGATAAATCTAGTTTTAAAATTTAGAAAAAATCACGTGGTGTAGTCGGAATCAGTGTTTTCTCGATCCTTCATACCGCAAAATCGTCTGTCCTTCCGTCTGTCTCTCCGACCGTGAACAACGCTAGCGGCTAAACCGTTCAGCCGATTTTCTCCAAAATTGATTATCCCCTACCGATATAGTGATGTCATGGCCCCGTAAGTTTGAAACATATTTTAACTATGGGGGCGCTTTCCATAATGCCCTTGGGACATTTTCTTAATTTAAAAAATGGCTCCATCGTTTTTGATTAAATATTATTGTTGGATAGTGTGAAGGACGTTGAAGAGAACTGTGGAGGTCTCGTGTTCGTTGTAAACCCTGATTTTTCGAAAATGAAAATGTTCATTTTTTTTTCAGTCGTCCTACTATCAAAATATAGAGAAGGGGAGATTTTTTCCCTTAATGAAATCTGTTTTTTAAAGATAGATTTTGAAATAAGGTCATGTACAAGTTTAGTACTATTCGCGTAAATTTCCATGATAATACATGGTACGAGCTGTTTTAGCACCACTTGTTCTACATATGTTTATTTTATCAGACGTTCAACCGCTTCATTGTTTTTAGTTAGCATTATAACAACACATTATACAGTTTGAAGCAACACTCAATAGTTTCACCTAACAGTCTCGGCTAAAGGGGGAAGGCTGCAAATGCATTACATTACATTGCATTGCATGGCACTGCTTCGTATGTAAGGTATTTTTAAACATAATCCCTTCCGATCACGATTACTACAGTCCTGTAGACTTCGCGCTTCCGATACAGGCGTAAGGGAGTAGCGCTCTACCATATATGGGGAAAACTAATTGATGCACAATGCTACTCGCTTAGCTGCGTACTAATGCTATCTGGTGAGCGCACCCTTCTTCAGTTCCTAGGCTCCACCCTTGAAGGCAGCCATCGTCCGCCGTTAAGCCTGTTCAGTGAATGCTTGACGTCACGCCTACTCTTTTTACACGTGTCTTATGGCGAAATGAAGTGGGAGCCTAACGCTTTTCTATTCCCTTTCAATAGCTTCAAATGCGTTAAGTACGACAGTTAACGAACTGAAAAAGAAAACTTTTTATATTATTGCTATATAATATAACTCAGCAATACATTATTAATAAATAAATACATTTATAAATACATTTTTAAATGTATTTTGGGGGCGATTTCTGTAGGAGAGGCTCCACCTTACAGCCTTTAATGACGAGCCAAACCTTGTTGTGTATCAATTAATAAACATATTTGGTGAGGTGTTTTTTTTTATTATTTTTTTTTTTTAGATCTTACGTATTCAACCGTACCGATCACCGTTTATTATTAATTGAAAACTGTTACTGTGTAATACAGATATGACAAAGTAGCAATTTCATTCGGATGCATACTGCAAGGTAAATAAAACATTAAATATCACAAAGTAAACAAAACACGACTGCTGTTTCATATATTTTAAACGATCCCACGATACCTGTAAATATCGATGAATTCATACAATAATTGTGTGCAAGTTGTACAAAAGTCGCTTTGGCATACGCATCTCAAATGAATTTGAAACGATCTCTTTGATGTGTGAAACACTCAATTTCTGTTCTTCGTAATGAGTATTTCCCGGCTTAAACGTTACGTAAATGACTATTTATTATTGTATTTATGTTATCTGACTATTTTCGAAGTTAATGTAATAGATCCTAAAAGTAATATTTATTTTAAAGGGCTATTTGCCGGCGTTGCCGCATCTGGAGTGCTGTGGAAAGTCCCTCGCGTTCCTGGCGCCGGTGCACCTGGAGCAGGCGCGGCGACGAGTACGGCGTGAGCGGCGAGTGCGATGTGGGGGTAGGGGGCGGCGCAAAGGGGAAGGGCAGGGGGAGGGGCAGGGGAAGTCTTGGCGTGGCTGCAGTTCATCCGCGACGCTGTGTGGCTTCGTAACAGCCGCTTCGCTGAAGGAGGAGGATGCTCCCCACCTGCGGTCGATTTAAGTAATAGTTTGCCAATGGAATATTTGGATGAGATGATGTAGTGGTGTAATAAAAGAAAAAAGGTTTCCAGAGCGAAGATAAAACTTTGCTGGTTAGGTTATGCAAGCAAATTTGTTAAATGGTTCGTTGTTTTCTTCTGTACGTAACTGCTATTTTTCCGCCCCAGAAATACCAACTTTTACTGACCTAATGCAAACACATTAGCGTATCGCCGAGATAGAGCGACAATTTTTTCTGACCTTTTTAGCAATCATGATATTATGACTGGTTACAACTCTACAGATCTACGACACACAAACCAGTGTTCGAAGCAGAATTAAAGGAATTCCTCGACAAACAAAATGGTGACATTAGAAACGTCCAATTTTCTTCTCCTGTAAAATGTTCAGTCGGATAGAACCTCGTCATTCTCTGGTCGCGGTGTTCTGCAAGAAATTTCTTTTACCCGGCGTCCAAATCTGTGCTCGGTCCATTTCACTGCACCCGGAGGCAGCGCGGGGGCATGGGTGGCGTGTGAGGCGTGGGCGGGTCTTGGCGAGGATGCGGTGCGCCGCCTCGGCTGCGTGACATCCGCCGCGCGGGGGAGTAAGGTTGCCTGCCACCTGCCCGGCAGCGAGCCGGACGCGGCGGATTTGGGCCGGCGGGGGCGCTCCGGTGTCCCGTTGCACGTTGAAACGTTGCAAGTCAGCTGCTCCTTGGAGACTAAATCTAAAAAAAAAAAAAGTTCCAAAACCCTGTACTCCTCTGTATCTGCTTGTGATTACAATTACGCGCTTCGGTTCTCTGCCAGCATTCGTGCCCACTTGGTTGAGACTCCGTGGCATCAGGAAGAATTTCATCTCCGTGATAGAATTCGGAATGCGTTCGGTGCCAGCTTCTGTGCAATGGCGCGGAATATGGTAATATGACGCTGGGTTCTTGGATACGGTATTTTTCGATAAGACATTCAGCAGACATTGGCATATTTTCAATAACTTTATAGATTTCTGTTTGGCAAATATTGCATCCAGATCTTTGAAAGAAGAGCAGTGACAGGTTTTCGTGAAAGACATCGAGGGTATTATAATTTGCAGATCATATTTCTGCTCTTTAATATGTACATTTTTAGATCGAGGCGGAGAAATATTGAGGATAAAAGGAAAAAAAGATCTGCTCGTAACAAGAATTGTAATATATCGCAGGGAAACATGTGCTTACTAGGTCAATGTGGAGTTACATCATGCTCGCACGATCAGGATAAAATTGAACATCATAAGAATTACGAAACATTCTCTTGGGAGAGAAATTGATTACAGGCAAAAGAAATTCTTCAGGATGTTCTGGTTTATACCCGAGAGATGTATATTCAAACTACATTGCGTTCAGGGAGATAAATTGGGACGCTTTTGCGGGCGTTATTTTTGGCGAGTGCGCTGGCTGGCAATTTCGTTAAAAGCGGATGGCGTCTGCACTGCGGTGGCTTCGGCCGCGACCGCTGGCGCGTCTGCGGTGGCGGCGATGACACTCGATGCGTCAAGAGCGAGGCGCGACCGCGGAGTGGAGTGGGGTGTGACGGGGCGGACCAGCGGAAGCGGGCGGTGGCCGGGAATGGAGAGGAGTCTAAGGACGGAATGGTGACGAGGGACGGTGAGGAGGCGGGACCCGGCGAGATGTCGGGGACAGGCGAGACGTCAAGAAGAGAGAGAGGAGTCGGGGACAGGACAGTATTCTGGAGCCGACGAGGAGTTGGAGACAGGCAAACTGTCGGGAGCCGGCGAAGTGTCGGGAGCCGGCGAACGGTCGGGAGCCGGCCAAGGGTCGGGAGTCGGTGAAGGGTCGGGAGCCGGCGAAGAGTCGGGGTCGGGAGTCGGTGAAAGATCGGGAACCGGCGAAGGGTCGGGAGCCGGCGAAGGGCCGGGAGCCGGCGAAGGGCCGGGAGCCGGCGAAGGGCCGGGAGCCGGCGAAGGGCCGGGAGCCGGCGAAGGGCCGGGAGCCGGCGAAGGGCCGGGAGCCGGCGAAGGGCCGGGAGCCGGCGAAGAGTCGGGAGCCGGCGAAGGGCCGGGAGCCGGTGAAAGGTCGGGAGCCGGCGAATGGTCGGGAGCCGGCGAAGGGTTGGGAGCCGGCGAAGGGTCGGGAGCCGGCGAAGAGTCGGGAGCCGGAGAAGGGCCGGGAGCCGGCGAAGGGCCGGGAGCCGGCGAAGGGTCGGGAGCCGGCGAAGGGTCGGGAACCGGCGAAGGATCGGGAGCCAGGATAAGTAAGTTATGTTGGCGATACTGAGGATGTGTCGGAGCGACAGGAGGTGATGACGGTGACATGGTTGATAGTGGTCGAAGATGACACGGGCAGTACTTGGAAAGTGGCAGAAGCAGAGGCTGGACGAGAAAAAGACCAAGACGTGAAGGTGCTATAGCGGGAGCGGGAAAGAGACGGGAACACATTTCATAATTTTGGGATTTACGAGACGTAAGGAGATGGAGACAGCTGTGTGCTGCAGTGCACGACGGAGCCAAGCAGGAGAGCTAGCAGTAGTGTTGTCAAATTTTACTCAAAGATCGATTCATCGATTTTTCTATTCATCATCACAAGGTTTGCGATGTCGTTGAAAACATTCACAAAAAAGCGATGTTTAACATATCTATGTTATAAATATGATGGAACAAATAGTATTTTCTCTTTGTTTCCATGTTTAAAAATACTTAATTAAATACGTTATATCTTATTGTTTGGTCTTGTACAAGAAATGTTAATAATGTTTATCGAATGTAAAGAAGGAAATTAAAAAATAAGGACATTGTGATTTGCAATTTGTGTGTGTGTGTGTGCGTGCGTGCGTGCGTGCGTGAGTGTGTGTGTGTGCAGGCGTGCGGGCGGCTGAGCAAGGGGCGTGGCGGGGATTGGGCGGGGGCGTGAAGGGACGTGAGCGGTGCCGCGTGCGCTTCACGCCTCGCCCCCTCACTCCGCACGCACACGCGTTCAATTCAGCGTGCACGGCGTCACGCTGACGCGGGCACAGCGGCTGTGCATGACGCAACGCGAGTTTGCGGGCGGTGGGCGGCGGCTGACAGCTGACGGGTGACGGATGACGGGCATCCACTGCCTGAGAGGCGCAACTGGGCGAAGGCAGAGCGAAGAGGACAGCGGAACGATGGAGAATAAGGAGACGGAGAACAGGTAGCATAATCGACCATTAGGGAGTTTGTGCACCCTCGAACATTAAAGAAATCGAAAACCCGCAATCGATCTTCTGCGCAAGCGCAAGTTTGAGTTTCACATCTGTGCATTGCGAATGCGCAGTTCCAGATCGCAGTCGTTGATGCCCGCACAAACGTATCGTGCACAAACTCCCCATACACTAGAAATGGGGTAACCAACACGCTTAAACTACGAATGTGAGAGCAGTCTGTCAATCGCGCTTAGACCCCTTCCTGTGCCCTGGTGCGGCAAGCGAGGTGTCTTGTGGTAGGAAACGCGCCGCGTAGTAGAGAATAAAATGCAGAATCAATACTGTTTTACAGAAACAAGGTAGTACAGAAATATATAAGTTTTCAAACTTTTAATTGATTGCGCACCTCATGCATGACAAATATTTATGTACGCGCACGATGAACGTTCTATAAATAACCGTTTTTAGATCTGATTTATCTGACATTTTAATTTTTTTTTAAATCATTTTAAATTTAGTTACTGAATAATTACTTACTAGTGTAAAAGGATATATTCGGGCTTCCGAAATTAATTCGGTTATGTGTTTATGTATTCAGTCTTGAATTTTTGTTTATCGCTGTATTATTCCAGTAGAAAAAAATATTTACTCAGGCAAAAGACCTACACATTTAAGTTTTTTTTGTTTTTTTTTGTAATGCTGAAGAAATCAATAGACGTCGTACAAAAATTCCATTGAATGGGGTGTGATCAAAAAGTGGTACTTGTTTTCAATTAATTGAGGAATATTACGAAGGAAAATGTTGGTTTTAGCGGAGTCATGTCCCTCTCTTCCATGATTGCCACTGACGGGGGTATGACAACCCGTCAGCGAAGTGTGGCAGAACCTTCTATGAGTCACCTGTTACGCGATTAAAGGCAGTTAACTCATGCGTAACCCGGTGACCTCTGGCGAGCGCTGTGGACGTGACGGCAGAGGATGCGCGGTGTGTGCTTCCGCGTCTTAGCTGGAGGCGGCCGGGGGAGGGGTGGCGCTTCGCGGTGGTAGTTCGCGTGGCGACTGCTAGAGCGCAGCGCCGGTCGCGTGCCCGCGGGCGCTGGAGTCGGCGCTTACGATGCAGCTCGAAAGCTGCACCTCCAGTGCGGGAGGACTGGATCTAAAGTACGTCTCCAGAGAGGAGTATGGGGTTCTCTTGAAAATAATATTAGTTAAACAGTCTTCAAACGTTTGTAAATTCGCTTCAAAATTATATATTTTTGTGAATTAACTTGTGATAGTATTCATAATTAGTAACATAGAATATTTTCAACATCGCCTCCGAGTTTTAACCTAATTTATTACTATTTGAAAAATTATTGGTATAAATATTTATAAAATAATGTTTATGTATTTTACGTATTTGTTCATAAAATAAAATGTACAAAATAAATATCAATTAAATAGTTATTACTGTCATTGAATTATATTAAATGTTTCTATCAGAAGTTTAAAATGATCCCTCCTAAAAAGTTTTTTGGAGCCATAAAAGTATTTAAGTAATAAGCCCTGTGTGTATTTTTTAGAAAAGAGTTAAATGATAATTAAATTTTAATATTCGAGCGTAATTCATTGAATTGTGTATTTAAAGTTTGAAAATATGAACGACAAAAATGATCTCAAGGAACTGTCATTAATATTTGCAAATTTTTCAGTTTGTATATCAGTAAGCTCCACATGTTCTTCGAATATCAGAGATTTTTGATGCAGGGTGTCTCTACGAGTTTTTTATCACTACTTAGTGAAAACTATCTGTATCTGTATCTTATTCAAAATTCTACTACATTGGAAAATATTCACTGAAATGTTTCTCATTATTTTCCATAAACATTACATCACTTGAATTATTAAGAGAAATTAACGTACTTATTTTTCACTTAACAACTACCATAAAGTAGTAGGAAGTTGCCAAACGTGAGAACTGATCGCGTATGAAATAATTGAATGTAACACATGTAATGCAATATAATAAAGCATTTGTCTTGATAATGTATTTTACAGTAACGGTATTTTAATCCTGGTGTAAATACCCCAGTATCGGGGGTTCATAGAGCTGATATCGAGATTTCCAATAAAGAAAACATAAGGATTGACACTTCCCTTATCTGTCGAATAATGTCCCTAATTTCATGTACTACGTACCTACGTACGGTACAGAAGAATACGCACGGTTCGTACGTACGTAGTTGTTCCGCGTGAAGGGTTTCCACCTTGTGCTGAGTCATCTTCAAAAACTGTTTTGTGACCTCTTGCGGTAGGTTGCTCTTTCACACCAACTTTGCCATCGTTGACGTAGCAGTTACCGCAATAACCACCACCATAAACACCGTTATAGGTTACGCCACTGATTTCCTTCTCTGCATAAAATCACCATGTAAAGTTTTAATTTATTGCTGAATTTACAGTGTTCCTTTATCAGTTTTGGGTAATATACTGCAATACGAATTATACTACATAATATATAGCTTATCGTAACAGTATTATATATCTGTAACATATATTTAGTGTCTCAGAATAAATGTTGCAAAGTTCTATATCAGGTTTGGCAAACCAGCACTCGTACGGGAATGCGCTACCCGCTCTTCCATTTCTCTTTGCTAAGGGGCTACCCTCTCGCATGGGGACATCCTTCATTCCTCTGTCATGGGAGCAGGGCAGGAGGCAAATAACGCTCGGTTTTTGTCTCTTAGAGTTGTACTCTCCTTTCCTTTGCTCATTTATTTGTTTTTACAAAATAGTTTTGGTTTAGTTTTTTCTTTACAGTAAATCTGTATTTTTTTTTATTTATTTACTAATTGATACCGGATTTGGTTGAATCTGATAGTTCTTTTACAATTCATGTCCTGTAGGGTTTCCCTAATGATCAACGTTGTACCGGACGTACCCGGACGTGCCCCACTTTCTACACAAACGTGCAAAAGCTATTGCCGTCCCTGTTCTTGAGCATATATGGATGCGAAACATGATTATTTTTGCCAATTGACATGTGATGGGAAATCTCATGTGAAGACTTCATAATATATCACATTGGCTTCTGATTCTTTGCAAACCGATCATGCATTGATGTATGACAGGTATACGAAATCCGACTATGTAGAACGTGACCTGCGAAATATCAGTGCATGATGAATTTCCTACCAATTAGGGGCAAATGTAACATATGTAACGTTTTTATATCAAATGTTTCTTTAGGTATTCATTGGAAAAATTTTATATTTTTCTACTTCTCCATGTCCTAGAAGTAACATTTATTCTAATACTTTAATGCCTTGTAGAAAATGCCAGATTACCATAAGAGAAGCAGGTTTCTCTGCCACAGCTGCTCCCAAATCCGAACCAGGCCGATTTGTGAAGGCTGGAGAACATTTACCAGTCTCCGGTTACATAATTACGTTGCGAAGTTCGTGAGATTTATTTCGAAATTAGAGATGACACAATCTGGAACGCTTATTTTGAACGCCAAGTATAAAATACGGAGGTAAGCAAAAGGAGTGTAGTAGATAGCGCCTCGATAGCTGTTCCCAGACCCACCACACGGATGAACGCGTTTCCTAGACACGGCGCGCGATTATTTTTTTGGGGGTGCATGTTGGTCCCGATGCTGCTCCATTTCGCGTCGTGGCCCGGGGCTTTGGCGGCGTGGGCGGCGTCTGGTTGCCAGACGCCCCCTGCGGCGTCCGCCGTCCTCCGCGTCCTCCCTCGTCCTTCGCTGCCCCGCCGCGCGCGTCTGCCCGGCGCGGCACGGCCGCCCGTCATTTGTTATTTTTGACACTTTGAAGCGGTACGCGCGCTCGTCCAGATTTTATGCGCGCGCGGATCGGACATCGCACGCCCCAGTTCTGCGTTCGGAAACGGGTCGCGAGTTATTTGCGGATTTCTTTCGGGCGTGATCGCCCGTGGCGCCGTCTCGCCCGGTTTTCGGCGTGCCTGCGTGTGCGTGTGTGTGAACGCGCGCACGCTGGTGTGCGTGTGCGTGTCTCATCATCCGGTTACCACGCCTGTTCTCCCCGGTGGCTTGCGTCAGCTCAGCTGAGCCTTTCACGTAATCTCGACCAGGGATGTGCATTCTACCGACAGAGCGTAGTAAAAATGCGTTTAGGGGATCACTTCGGGAACTTAAATGATTCTCAAATTGCCAAAACATGAGAAAAATCATGTACGAAGGCCATTGTGGAACACTGAGAAGTGGTTCTATTGTAACGTTTCGTCTTTCTTCCTTCCTCAGTCTCAGCTTCTAAAGCCTTCGTCTCTTCAACAATAGACCACCAATCCCTTCTCTTGCCCGCCCTTATTCGCACAGCGAACACTCCCATTGTCTCTAGGTCTCTCACTTCATTACTTAACCAGCCTATTCTACGCCTTTCCATTGATTGCTCCTCTACAGAGTAAATTGTTCGCGTCGTATCCTCATGTGATGCGCATGTTTCTGCCACAAAATTCTCCGAGACTTTATAAACCTTACTATTTACTCACGGATCTTCCCCTTACGGTACCTGATCAATCTTACAGTTTGATTTTCTTCCTAATAATCTTTGATCTTTACATTCTAAATTTCCCCTCGGTTTCTCGAAAGAATTTGGTTTGGATGATGAAGATCTCTTTGATTTATAGTATAATACTTTATGCATGATATTTGTTTATTCGACTTATAAAAACAGAGAACTGAATGATTAGGGAGAGGAGAATGGGAGTGAAGTACAGCTGTGGATATTCTATTGAGAGTCTTCTCGAAGTGTTAAATATGTTTGAAAAAACGCACTTCCATAGACAGCCACCCAACAAAACGGTGGAAAATACATTTGAGTTTTGGAGAGTAAAAAAAACACATTTAGTGTCTAGGGGGAACCCCAAGAGTTTATGTCGGTGTTTGTTGAACGAATAAATGATAACTACTATGGTCTGAACGCAATTAGGATATCACACTTAAACAATCTACAGATGTCATAGAATGAATGTTACGTATTTCTATGGAATGCAGAGGAATTGACTATGATAACTTTTTGCCAATGAGCATGTGATGGGAATTTTCATAGAACGAAGTCACTCAGGTACCATCTACCCTGATTATTAGGCAACTCCTCATGCTCATGTTCGATAGGTCACGTCCTGACGCAGAGATTTCGTGTACCTGCCGAACAGCAGTGCATGCGAAGTTGCCTAACAATCAGGGGCAAACGTGAAATGTGGAACTTGAGATTATTGTGATTCTCCTTATCCAAAAAATAATTATTCATTTTTAATTCTTTCGTAATTGTGGAAATATTCAGACGTAGAGATGTTGTAGCAGCTATAATTCTATACTGCAGTATAGACTATACTCGTATATGTAGAGACTGTTCACATGTGGACTGCATCTCTACCTCTCACTTTATGTTTCGTGTAATGGACACTGGTCGAAAACTTCGTGCTTCCGTTTGGTCTACCCTGTTTCTAACAGCCCACCTACTCTGCAACCAATCTCCCGTTCCACCGAACCACAGACCCACTGCCCCACCCTTCCCATCCCCCGCGTCTCGCGCAACCGCCCGCGTGGCCGGAAGCCGTCGCTCCAGCGGCGATGGGCCGCGCGGTGAACCGTTCCGTTCTATAAAACTCGGCGCTATTTTCGCGAGATGAGCCGACCTTTACGCGAGGCCTTGGGGGATGATTGTTTACAGTGCTGTGGATGGCTTCATCGCTGCAGTTAGGGCGGTTGCGTGTGCGATGTGGTGGGGACGTTCTACACTTAGAAGCCTATTGTGTGCGCGCTTGTCAGGTCAATGGATGTGGAAATTCCTCGTCATGCAACGCTTTGGCGAGCGACATGTGAGTGCAATGTCACGCTCCCCGCTGGCCGTGCTCGGGGCTTAATTTAAATAGTTTTAGACCTAATCCAGAGGATGTCAATTTATCGATTTTCTCAAGTGACCTTACCCAACGTTCACCTTGTAGATTGGAAATATAAAAAGGTAATGTAGCCATCCACAAGGGAAATACAGAGAGGAAATTCTGTACTGAGAGGAATTTTAGTGTTATTCTCTAAAACGAGGCTCTTAGACAACGAGAAAATTAACTAAATTGCAAATTAAATTGCTTTTATTTCATTGTTACTTTTACCTAAAATATTATTGTGCTTGTGCTTATTGTTTTAGTGTAATAAATAATTATTTCTATTTTATTCCAATGCTGAACAAAATTGTATAAAATATTCAGATGTTTCTTGATTGATGCTTTGTGAAATTATGGGATTTAAAACAAATTACAAGCAAAACTGTTTGTAAATTTTGTTTATTTCGTATTAATAAGAAGTCTTGAAACATTTTTTGGACTCTTGTCATGTCCTTAAAGAAGACCAACTGTATTCCTAAAATGAGGTACAAGTAAATTACAAAGCAATGTGAAAATAATTCGAGCTCATTTTTCTAAAGGAGATTAATGGCACAACTGCGATAGTACGAATTTAAACTGTTTAACCTTACTTACCGTTTCGTGAACATTATTTGTTAGAATCGCAATATTTTTGGCAATGATTGAAGTTAACCTCAGGACATGAGAAATATATTTATTTTATAGCTTCTTCCTAGTTAACCGTCATACGCCTCGTCCGACCACCAAACTCGTCGTGAATATAAATACATTACCAGTCATTCTTATTTTGCCATAAAGTCTTAAAATGGTATTATAACTCTGCGTAGAACGTATTAGACAGCGCAAAACATATTCCCGACTAGTGACGACTGTTTTTTAAATGATGTTCGACGAAAATAATATAAATACTATCACAATATTCATGTATGGTGAAGCAGTGCGATATTGCTGCAATCCGTCACTCTTCAAAAATAATGTGTTAGGAACACCTCAAACAATTCCTATTCGACTGACCATTCGGATACATATGCTTGTTTTAAGAGGGAACAAGGCGTTCAACGATTACCTCACCTTATTTTAAGATTTCAAACTCATATTTATTCCTGGTAACAATCAAATTGGTTAATATTGTTTGAGTAATAACATAGCAAGTACGTAACTGAGAGCAAACTTGCAAAATAAGTTTACATTTTACAGTAAGAGTGTTTTGTACTTTGAATTGTTTGTGTGTGTTTACCATGATAAAATTGGAGTTGTTAATCCTAGGAAATGAAAATTGTATTTTAATGTCAGTGTACTTTGTTTTGTACCTATGTAGACTTTTCAAAAGTGTTCGTATGCGTTTGTTGCGATTAAATTTGAGGTTTAAATGAATATTTGGAAAATTGTTAAAACAGTAATAAACAGTAAATAACAGTAAATTTTTACGTGTTTCAATTTTTTAAACTTGTTTTTGACAGGGTGGGTCTTTTTGGAGGGCAGAAAATTTACACAACCTGCTTTTTGTTTACATTTGATTTTTTAATGATATAGAAAGTGAAACTGGTTTTTCTATGTGAATTTGGCTATTAAATTTAACTATGAGTTCGATTATTCAGAGTGTTTCGTCTTCGCTTTAAAAATAACTGGTGCTTCTTAATTACCCCGTGCCAAGCGTTATGTTATTTGAATATTAGAAAAAAACATTGCTTCCATCTAACAACAAATATTGATCAGATGCAAGGAAAAGTGGAGTGGTGAAATTTTCCATTATTACATTTTTAATATTTTCCTCCACAATGTTTCGTTTTGAACGTCAGATATGTGTATGGCAGATGACAGTAAGCGATCTTCTCATATGTATTTTTATTTTATTTGTTTTCTCACGTGCCATTTTGAACAACAGCTGTTTATGGTCCATGATATTGGTAATTTATTTCTTTCAAATATATTTAAATTGTCCATGTTCAGAAATGAAGTTATTTCTACTTTCTTCAAGTTTCGTTTCAGGCTTTAAGCACAAATTTATCTTGGTTTGTGCTTTGTGAATAAATGAGCTTTGAATATACTGTATTTTTCAATGTACTCTTCGTTGATGACAATGGACCTGTATTTAACATCGTTAAAGACGTTCCGATAAGAGTGTTAAGACTACTGAACATGGTCAGATGGCACTCAACGACTATCTTATTTCATTTTATTGACATTCTTCCTCCAATGTTGGGTAATAAAAAAATCTGTTGTTTTTTTGTTTGATTGTTTTTCATTATCTAACAGTGATGTTGCTTTTGCCACATGTAAAGAGAATTAGTAGTATGCGATCAATGGTAAAGGGGATTCATTACACCATAAATTTGCCATACGCTCTTTGGTGTTTTTGACAAATATTATATAGTTCCATTTAATTATCCCCTTTAAGCTTATTGGTGGCAAGTGGCGTGTAATTGAGAATTAATGGTTCGTTCATGAGTATCTACCATTAAGTGCAATGAAAAGTATGATGTCATGTGTGCTTGTCACGTCGTAACATAATGACAAACGTATTGAAGCTGTTAGTCTCTAACAAGCAACCGTCATTGCGATGCGCTCACGTCTAGCTCCATAATTTCGATAATAATCCGTTGTTCGAAGCTCTGGGTGTACATGATAAAGCTCCAGAAAAGTTTTTTTAACCTCTTGATTGTCTTTTGTAGTTACAGCTTGAAGGAAGGGTTTTTTTAGATCACGAACAAGAAACAATAATGAGGCGGATTTGAATCCTTGTCAGAGTTTATTGGTTGTGGAGCAACATTAACTGAACCATTAGAGAATATCCTTTGTGATGTATTGGCTAGTAAACCATTGATATCATGATAAGACGTCCAATGCATCGTGTAGTTAAAAATAATTGAGTGAATTGTTTTAATTAAACCAGTATGTTTGCCGTAATTATTTTACCGTCTCTAAATTAGGTGGTTCTAACTGAGTTTAAATCCACAAGTCTCGTGGAAAACATCCTGTTGTTTTGGCGTCGTGCTTTGGTTCGTTGCCCTCCGAAGAGACTGTTGTTAAACGATATGTTTCTCCAAATGTAGCGTGTGTTTTAGTTAATATACTCGCAAATAATGACTGACTTGTGAAAGGACAATTAAAATTGAATGTGGATATAATAGGTAGAACGTTCTTCGACTTATTGATACTTGTAGTGATTAAGTTTTCATTGGCGTTGTTCATAGATTCTTAATTCATCATTTATTTATATTTCTTCCAGTTTTCTCTCCTTCTACTAGTCCATAAAACTCATTCGTTCCTTCATTATTCATTGAAGTTCATCGTACATCATCAACGAAGTCCTTGTGTTCGTCGCCAGATTTTTTCCAATTACCTCGCACGTCCTTCCACACATCTCCCTTACTTCTCCATTTTTCATTGAGTTTCATAAAGTCACCATAGCCTTTTTGAGGGACCCCGTGCCGAGAGAGAATAATGCGAAACGACAATCACGGATATCTGCAAAGTGTTTACTTTTTCCGGTGCTCTTGTATCCTGGGGGCAATTTAGTATATGATTATTTCGCCACTCGTAGAGAATGGACCCCTAAGAGAACCCTAATAACTTATATTTTATTTCTCGTAGAATTCTGTTTATTTTTTTTCTTCAGCGTTATGTTGGAAATGCTCAAATACTCCCACTACGCAAGAACTTATTTGGAGGGTTAGGAGGGAACTAAAAACATAATTTTATATATTAACTATTATCATACCTAGAAATGTTATGAGTGTTATTACTGCCTATGCCAAAAGTTAAAAATCCAGGCGGAGCGTAGCGGAGCCGCGTTTTTAATTTGGACGAGGCAGTAATAACACTGTAACATTTCGTGGTACGTTCAACGTTTTATCGGTCACCATAAAATCTCATTTTTTTAAGAAAATGTACGACATTACTGCTATATGAAACACATGAATTCTGTTGTTGCGGCACGATAATCGATATTGTTGGGTATTGCTTGCGATATATCTATTTCAACAATACACGTGTATACCGTGGCTCGAGGAAGATAGACGCTGAAAATTCATCTGTGCCTCAAGAATTTACAATTTTTTTTTTTTTCAAATTGCACAATTAATAACATTATAATTAATAATGAACATTCCCAAAAATAATCCGTTTCTTTGATTACTATTTGTCATGTAAATTACCTTGTGATTTTTTCGTAATAATGTTGACTTGCCATGAATGGGTAGTTGTTTATGAAGGTTACTAAGGATGTTGAAACCCGTTGCTAAGGATTTTAAATTTCTTAACCTACAGGTAGGTACAACTTAACAAACGTATACGGTTGCATGTTAACAAGGGTTAAAGTCGCATGTGATCGATAAAAAACATAATTTTATTTATACATGTTAACTAATGCTAATGCACGCAGACATCGTTTACACCATATTCATCATGTTGATTAAGACGATCAAATCTTGCTGGTGATGTGTAAGCTTTTTCAAAGTTAACACCTCACGAGCAGATCAATGTTGTTGATTAATGTTTACTGTTCTCAAAACGATGGTCATTGGCCATTTCATAAACCGTTGTGAAAAAGTATAGCAACTGTCGTGCGGGATCCATCCTGTCAAATCATATTCCAACACATTCTCTCCTATCTTTCCCTGTCACAATAACCCTCTCAGATTTTCGTCTGGAATCCATTTCCTTGCAGGAGAGACAGAGGGTTTTGTAGTTCATTAAAGATGGACCACATGGGGATGGAGGAGCAACCTAAGGAATTGAGTGCGGACGGGATAGAAAAGGGAGAATCGCACACGAAAACTCTTGTTTAAACATTGTGGTCACTTTCTGGAAAAGCGGGAAAAGTCAGGGAATTTCATTCATCTTGAATGTCAGGAAAAAAATCAGAAAGTTTTTAGTATAGTTAGAAAGCAGGGAAATGTTTGAGGCAACTATAAAGATAAATATTATTCGATAAAAACGCTAGTGCAGTGTTTTTGATAGATTGATTAGATTGCGAGCGCATCAACTAAGATGGTTATTCCCGTAAGTGTAGTATATTCGGACGATTTGTGAGGGTACTGCTCCGGCATTAAGCTAGTGTCGCAAATCCGACCATCGTCGGGATTCTAGCCTAGGATCTCCCGGTCAGAGAGACTGCAGTGACATCAGTTGATGCCCTGAGGGCTTTTGGCGCACATTATATTTGTTAAAGAATTATTGTCAATTTGTTAATTTTTATTGCGTAGTGAGAAAACTCAGGTTATTGACATTTTCCCAAATATTGCTTTTATTTTATTCTTTCATAGTGTGAAATACTCAACAAATCTTATCAGGGGAAAATATAAAGTGCGCTGGAAAACCGTGAAATTTCAATTAAATCTGGGCGATGAAAATCATGGACTCCTCCTTACGGTACTGCTCAGACAATGCACCTGGACATGATCAGATACTACCTCCGTGTCCGATCAGTGTAGCTGACCTCTAGAATTCTCGTCCAGGCAGTTTGGCTTCGACTTAGCTGTTTAGTATGTGTCGAGAAACTGATACTGTCGAGACTCTAATCCCCTTCCTCCTTTGAACGAAATATTTGTTGCGAATTACATTACATCGATCACCGCCTTCTCTAGGAAAAATGCCTCATTCGGGCGCCTATTTTATTTACCATTCAGCCCTCCGAAAGCACGACCAGCGAGCTGCAAGGGGGCGAAAATCCTTCTCCAGCGGGCGGGGTGGGTGGAGCAGGACGCGGCGGAGGGTGTGTAGGCTCTCTTCGTTGCCGCTATTTCGAGGCCGAACGTCCTGAAAGGGTCCCTGCTGCCACCGGTAAAAAAACATGAGAGGCCGCCCGCAGGAAGGAGGGAAGCCCGTGGTCGCCGCTTCCTTTCACGCCGCCACTGCCGCCGCCCCCATCTTCGCCCCACAGACTCACCGCAGCTACCTCATCCTCGTTGCTGCTCCTTCCCAACATTACCTTAGAAGAATGTCGTTGGGTAGAGGGGGCGGCAGAGGTGCCCCCTTCCCTGGGCGGCAAAATTTTTAACAATTAATAATAATAATAATAATAATAATAATAATAATAACAATAATAATAATAATAATAACAATAGATATCTTAAAATAATTGAACCGTTTCATCTCATGTTTTTGTCGCACCTACGATTCGGACCGATTGAAATGAACACGGAACCTTTCATTACTTATTTAGTGACTTCTTTAAATGAATGTATAATAATGTCATCTTACCGTCTGTACTGACTTGTAGGGTTTCCCTGTATTTTGTATTGTGCTTAAATTGTTTGTGACGTATTCAGCGAGAATGCGAAGCTATCATATAAAGAATAGTGTTCAATATTGTATAATAAAACCTGCAAATTATATTACAGTACGGATAAGTCTTTTCAGGAAAGTCCGTGAGTGATGCTTTGAAAATTCCAGGAAAGTGTCATTGATTGATCGTCAGTCATTTAATTTACATTAGCTTAATCGTATATATGTATGCGCTTACCAATCTGTGATTTTAGTGTTCATATACGTATAGTGGTTGTTATTAAATGCAACTGGAACTTTTATTCTTCTTTAGAATTACTGTATATTTTAGTCTTTTTAATTGAAATATCTAAATAAGGGGGTAGCAAAATATTCCTCCTCCCCCGGCGGCTAACACCCACGCTGCGCTATCCCTTATATCTTTTCCCGTCGCTACAATAGCCTCGTTACTACCTCTCTGCTGTCGTTCCTCGCCTTTACCTCTCCCGCTAGCGAGTATTTTTTTAGACTTATCAATGACATACGTGTGGGTTTTAATACGTAGAAATACTTTAATATCAGTTAAGAGGGGATACGTTTTGCATTGGCTGGACTCAAAAATGTTTTTTGTTGATCACGAGGGCTGAGTGTCGGAACCTCACCGTTGACATGGATATATGCAAGCGAAGTGTATCAAATTAGCCTGTCAAAGTGACAATTGTTCCAACATTACCGTGCTTTGCTTAAGTCCCCGCCCTGCCCCTACTGCCCACGTCGCTACCACCCACGCTACTACGAGCGTCTGCTTCACTTCAGCTTAGCACTTTGTACCTTTGCGCCCTCGCCGCTGTTGTCCTTACCAGTAACCGCCCCTTCCCGTATTGTCCCACATTTACCATATCCATAATCACAGCCTCTCCTTCTCAGCTAATGAACTGCTGCCTGCATCACCGCCGCCGTGGACTGGGCCATTTCCGTCACCGAAGCACAGTGTGCTGTAGACAACAAATAAATGGATATCTTAAAAATCAGTCGAAAGAATTCTAAAGAAATACGTCTTCAAGTCAACTTCGATGACTTTTCTATCAATCTATTTAAAACGGGGATTTCCGTAGAAAGGACTGCGTTGTGGAATAGAGCGTCGGAACTGTCGATATTCGTTTTCATTTTTTATACAAATTCAAAAGCAGACTACGTCGATTATCGACGATATCTTTATTTAGCGATTCATTGCCCCAGACGTCTAGAACGAAATATTTAATACTTACTGGTCGTCTGAGTCAGGATGGAAATGGCAGTGAATGTTACCAGCACTGACTTTCTTCAGTTATTTTTTACACATTACTGTATCGTATTCACGTTCACGACGCGCCATGTTTGTATGATGAAATATCTGAATATTTGAATGTAGTATGTTTGTGTCAAGTGTATTATCTAGAAGCCTGTCCTGATAGTAAAGACGGTAACTAACGGAAGCTGTTAGAAAATTTCAAAACAACATTAACAAAACTATTTTATAGTACAATTTTATTCAAACATGCTTTTTACATTATTTAAAGATATTTTTGAAGACTTAAGTGTTCAGATACGTGCTATTCAGGCAGAGCTTCTCAGAGAAAATACTATTAAATGTGTAAAACGGAGCTTTATGCGTAAACTATTTTGATCGTAACGTTCCCACGCTTTAATCTTTAAACAAACAAATTTAACTAAAGCTGCATCATATAAATCATACTGTAAAACGTGTATCAGAAACGAAAATATTAGCCTTTGGTATACTGCTTGTTATTTCCTGTAACACGTGCTATGTGTTCGTGTAGTTTTTCTGTGGGCCACTCTTGGTCGGGCGAATCCTCCAGTTTCCCATGATCGCCTCAGTAATTTCTTCGGAGCTAATACTGAGGCGATCCTCTGCTTTGTTTCGTGACGCTGCGTTTATTTTCAGTACCTCCTCCATAAACTCACACACAGTGTACATTTTATTGGCGTTAAAAGCATGTTGACATTTAATGTTGGAATTCAATTGTGGCGTGGCGTAGAGGTCAGACATCCTGGACCGCTGTAGCTGGAGTTCGATGCCCGCCCGATCCTAGTGGAGGTTGTGTAGAAAGCTGATGCAATGCAGAATTCCTCGGGGTTTTCGCTGGACCCGGGAGGTCGAAGATTCAGAATCCCGGCTGCGGCGGATTTGTGAAGCAGGTATTAAGAGAGAGAGATCGAATTCAGGCGCTGTCTGGAGGGGAACTCTAGGAGTCGGGCTGCTCTAATCAGTAGTTTTCAGTAGTTTTTCTGATCAATAGCAAGTGAATACTGGAGCTGGAGACCAACAAATGAGGCGCAGACCACGCACGATCTTTCCTTCCTCTTCCATGTTGTATCCTCTCCGCTTACACACACACACTCACATTTGCATTCACACATGTCGAGAGACGAACTGGGCGCTTAGAGCTTGTGTCGGCTGGGGTGGTAGCCAACTGGTGGAGATACCTAGAGGAGTAAATACCCTGCAACCCACTATGGGTTGACGCAGGATGGTGAACCATCCACCTGGAAGGAACACCGTCATTTCTCGGGTTCAAATATTCACTTCAAGAACGAGACAAATTACAATAGCAATTGACGTGTATCAATTGTCATCAATCGATGACATGAATCAATTGAATTGAATCAACATGAATCAATCGTTTCCTCTGCCTCATTATACCATGTTCTCCAATTCACTAATCACCTTATCATCGTTATTATATCATCAGACGAAGCTGAGTCGGGAAGCGATACAAATATCGATGTTCAAAATCAAAACATATATGTTAGTAATACAACGACCAAAATCCATTGATATTTTTAAATATCGATTTCTTAAATCTGGTTTAGTAACTCCTAACATTAAATTCGTTCTAGCAGAATTCAATTTGACAGTAGCCTTGTATATTAATCCATGACTAAATTTAACTGGAAAAGTTATAAATCGCCTCTATATGTGCAAACCGCTTCGTTTGATTCGAACAGATAAGTCACAGTGGTACCATAAGTCCATTTTTTATATTTTAACTTTTACAAAATTGCCGTTACAGGACCTTTTCTCCCACGAACATAATATCGAAAACGTAAAAACATCTATGGTTTTATAGAAACATCTATTTCGAAAACAGTCAATCCGGTTAGCCGAGTTCGCTAAAGCCGTACTGCCGTGGCGATTTGGGACCGAAGGATCGTCGCTTCGAATCCCGCCTCGGGCATGGTTGTGTAAGTTTCGTGATTGTGAGTGTTGTCTATGTGCAATGTAATTGTGGTTTGCGTTAGGGATGGCATCTGGACGTAAAACATCGCCACATCAGAGTAAAATGGAGTGTGCGGAAAATTATTAAAACTGAGCCCTCCCCATTACCGCCAATCCCGCGGAAATGGGAAAAGCCATGGATTGGGAAAATAATGTATATTTTGGAAACATCGGCATCGGTGTCGCATCCCTAGTTCGCGGGCGCGAGACGTGGCTGAGTCGTGTCACTCTTGCGGCGGGGGCGGCGGCGGCGGCGGCATGTGGTGTGCCTCGGGCGTCTTCCTGCCAGGGGCACAGCTGCCCTCCCTCCCCCCTTCACTTAAGCAGCAGGCCCCTCTAAGAGCCTGATAAGCACCTCTACGGGTCAGAATTCCAGGGCCAAGTGCGTACCCCTGAGCTGCTGTATCAGTCCGAACTGCTTCAGTGTCGCAAGGGCGGCTCCGCACTTGCGATATGGCCTATTGAGAGTGCTCTGAGAAGGGGAGAATCGAATTCTTATATATCTCCTTTTACAAATTGGTATTTTGAACCTGGTTTTAAATAGGTTTCGATTATATGTATAAAAAACAAACAAAAAATATACCCATATTAATTACCATTCTGGAAACAAATGGTGAAAACATTCATTAGTGCTTTATGTAGTATTCATACTCAAACATACCATATACAAATCACTTGCGTAACTATCTTCACCATTAAAATCTGCTTACATTCATACTAAAATGAAGGAGGTAGGTCGGAATATTAAAAGGTGAGCAAAATTTATGCAAATGTTCATTCAGTTGACACTATTTTATCAATAGAGAAAGGATTCTAGGCATTTCAATGGACAGCTCTTAAATCAAATTACCGTGATCTGTCGCTGCCGTAGAACGACAAGCATTAAATAATGTATACTAATGCATATTAATGTTGCAGTTTTTGGTTCAAGTGAACTATGGTACTAGTGTGTTTGACACCATGCTGAAACGTTGGTTTACTTACAGGTGTTCTCGATCGTGTTTACGTGAAAAAGGTTCGTAAACCCACTAAGATGTGTGAAATAACATAAAATTTAAAAAAATAATATTTTAATTTTTTTATATTCATTTATAAAACTTAAAATTCGAAACGCAGCTGTAGGGAGCTACATTACCTTACCTATTTGGCAAGGAGAGATTCTAATTGTTTTAATGTGTCTATTCCAAAACCACCAAGGTAATAATGAAGTAATTTTTAATGGATCATTTGTCAAACCTGTTTATTTATTTTCATGCAATGCTAGTATATAAAATATTATTCCTATATTAAACCATAATTAGGAAAATTGAACTTCTGTGCATTCGCGAATGTATTGTTTACTTTCATTATAAAGTTGAGCTAACGGAATTAATTTCTTCAGAGTGTAGAGAAAGCACCCTTAAGGTAGTGAAGTAGGTAATTAGCAATTTGCGACAAGGTCTCGTCTCAGTGCAAAGTGGAAGTTTGGAGGATCAATTAAAAGTTGAGTTTTCCCTTGATTGATTTTTGGGTGCTGTGTGTTTTCTTAAGTTTGCTGACCTCCTTTCCATTACGTGCCTTCAAAGAAACTTTAATTAAACATAATAAAAGTGAAAGCAGTAATACTTCTGTTAGCAGATCAATTGTTTCTGTGGTGTGAATATCATATATTTTTATTGAAGTACGGAGTTATCTAGTTAACTCTGAAATCATAATGAATCGAACTATTTGGATTTTTGTCCTTCGTTTGCTAATTGATGATCAAATATAATGCTAGAAAAATACGTTTCCTGATATCACATATTTAGATTGAAAAGTACTAAATACAATAAAATAATTGAAATATTCGTGGCAATCAAACACTACTGAAAACATTATTTTAGATTAATGATAGCGAATCTTGTTTTATCCTCGTTTCTGTAGATGCCATAGCCAGAAAATTGCAAATTGTATTACATCATTGCTGAGTATGATAGGTGGAGACCGTTTTTTTTATGTAATTACATATTTTTTGTCTTTCTACGTACCGTTCTCAGAATTGTTATCTTCGCGAAATATCGCTATCCTAAAAAATATGCATTTTTATATTACTTTTTTTGCCAAATTTAGTATTGTATTACATATTTTACATATTTTGACAATTTTTTAAATTTTATCAACTTTTTTCTATGTTTTTCATTTTTTTTTAAAGAAAATAAGAATTTTTTTCTATAGTATTTCTGAGTACTGTCCAATAGAGATGCGCTAGGTTAAGACAAGGTTAGATGTCCTTAGATTCCGGCGTTCGTGCTTCAGTTATCTCAGTGGCGGGAAGTGGGCGCCAGCGACTGAGACCGTTTTCACCTTTAGGTGTGAAAAGTATCACTGACGCCGGGTTTCGTTATCTTTAACCTTCATTTCCGTGAAACTTAGGCGATCTCCGGCATGTAACACTCCGATGATAATGCTGAGCGTTGCATTAATTGTTTTCTGGTCGTAGATATCGCGAATTTGTACGAGGCCTTCTATTGTGTTTAGTGTGATTTCTAAATAATCGTCCTGGATAGCAATAGATGAAGCTTTGATTACCGACGGAAAAGTTGTATGGTTCATCAACTTGTGCTCTCCAAATTAATTTGAAAAAAATGTATTATTTTTAAATTTTGTTTAGGAAATGTTTGATAAATGTAATTTTTTTTAAATTAGGTAAATGTGTGTAATACTTAGTGGATGTTAATATTACATATTACTGTAAACCCTCATTAACACGTATACCAAGGGACCAAAATTATCGGAGTTCTTGTTATAAAAAATCGTGTTATCCGAGTATTGCAAATTTCGGTATTACCAAAATCCCTTCTGGGACGTCTTGTGTTTGTCTTACGGCGAAATTCGTGTTAAGTGGATTCGTGCTAACGAGAGTTTACTTTGTATCCGATTTTACATATTTATTGCATATTCTCATTGTTTTCGTTACATTACATACATGTACTACATATTTTGTCGTTTGATCTACATATTTTTCCGGTCTCTACTGATAAGGGCCGCCTTAACCTAAAAATTCTTCTTTATTTCCTCAATGTGTTTTTTGTAGCGTTGCAAGTGATGTATTCTAAATATTACTTCTAATGAAACGGTAATTATTTCTATTTGTATGAAAACACGCCCTACACTAATCGATCATCGTGCAGCTGTCGATATACAACGCATTTAGCCAGCACTGTGTGGCTCATTCGCGAATTAGCCTGATGTCCGAAGTGATCCGTATATCATCTTTCATACAACATTGTTCAAAACGCCTCTCTAGTGTTCGATTGAACTGGTTTATATGCAAATAAGCTGTATTTCGGAGATTACCCGCAACATTTATGAAGCTGACTGTATACGATTTATTTAGTGCTGCACTTGGCAGGTCGTCAGCTGTTACGGTGTCATCCAATCAGGAACTTACACATCACTATCGTGACATTCAACCTTGCGATTGCTTGACATCGCGATATCTGATTTACGTCGGGGGCAGTTATGTTTAAAACCAAGTATAATGTAGAATGTGGGATGGCTGTGTTCAAAATGATTGGCAGTTGTGTAGACGTTTTTATTCAACAAGCACCCTATCCTATTTTACTTCGTGCTGAAAGAAGGGCGGCGGTACGATGGATCGGGTTCTCAGCTGACTCCAGTTGTGACGTCATAGCTTGGAATCGACTGCTCTGGAGCCGCGCGCTTGAGAAGTAGTTCGCACGCATTCTCGCTAGAGCGCAGGGCAGACGTAGGTCCGAGATCAACCCCGACGCCGATCTGAGTACGTGTAGGTGATCTGAGTACGTGTAGGCGACGCCGATCTGAGTGCACGTTTTTGGTGCACAGTGCACCAATACTACACACTACACAGTGAATGATTTTTGGCGGTTTGTTACATTTCCACATTGCTAATCTGAACTAATCCTATTTGCGTGTATCAATGTTTTGGTAATGTATTGCTCTTTCGGAGTGAAGGCATTATGCTATGCTTTCAGAATTCTTTCAAATTCAGTTAGCTATACAATAAATATACACACTGCTCGTTGTGTATATTTCGCGCATGTTCATTCCCGCCTGAGTTATGGCATAATATTCTGGGGAAATACATCTTATAGCTCCCAGACTTTTAGAGTACAACAAAGAATTGTACGAATAATAAGCAAATCCCACCCACGTGATTCTTGAAAACCTCTCTTTATTACTCTTGGTATTTTGCCATTACCTTGTCTCTTCATATATGAAACAATGGTTTTTGTGAAAAATGACTTACGTAAGGGCGGGAATATATTTTCAGCAAACGCACGTTGCCTATAACTACAACACTCGACGTAGTAATCATATTCATCAGGTAACAGTATCAACAGCTCACTACAAAAAATGCACATATAATACATGTACATTATTTTACAACACCTTGCCAGATGACATTAAACGATTAAATTCGATACAAAAGTTTAAGTCCTAAGTAAAATCTTTTCTGGTGCACAACTGTTTCTATACAATTAGAAATTATACGAGAATCCAAAACGAAAGTAATATTAATCTTAACAATGACATATAAAGTATTATTTACCATTTGGATGGTATAATTCTAAAGAACCTGTAACAAGTATTGTACTTTAGCTTCTGGATCAATGACCATCTCGATCAGGTTTTCGTCCAGTTTCCCTGATCCTCGAGCAAATGCTGAGATGGCCGCCTTGTTTTGCTTCTAGACATAAATGTAACTTCATATTAACGTCTCCCCATAGCACGTCACACACAGTTTTTTTAACTATTTTTGACGTAAAAAAAATATTGAAGTTCTTACCTGCCGTTTCTAATTACAACTTTGCCGATATTCCGACTTTTATCATTAAAGCAGTCTTCTTTTATCATATTTTCTTTTTTTGATCTTCTGGGATGAGCATCCATTGTAGCTTACAATAATTCGAAAGATTATTTAAAATGCAGTAAAATTAATGAGATGAAAAATGTCATGAAATTTGCAAACTGATAAATTTTAACCGTTACCACACGTTAACTTATTACCTCTAAAATTCGTCATGGAAATTCAAGGATTTCTCGAACCCGTAAATCATGTGCCCTCTTGGAAGGTACTTAACCTCCTTGACCGTGGCGAATTAGTTAGTGTTCACGGATTGAGATAACCATTTTGTAGTTTTCTTACTGTGGCTCCTGTGTTGGTATTGGGTGTTTATTTTGTAAATGAGAACTACTTGTCCGCATGAATTCTTAAAAGTTTGGTGAAGTAACTAGGGCTTAGATCGACACCAATTTCGAACTACTTGCCGAGTCTCGATATTCATGGGCGGACCCTGAGATAATTTTGGGGGAGGGGGTATTTAATGTGTACATATGTATGTGTAGATAAACAAATATAATATAAATTATAAATAAAGTAATTAATTTATAATAAAATGCTTTTAACAAAATTAAATTAATAAATTTAATATTTCATTTTAATGAAAACTCAATAGTTTTAAATTAAAAACAGTAATAATTTGTTATTAAAATCATTGAATTCAGAGCTGCAAAACGACGGAAGGATTAGGGTATTATATTTTTCATTCTATGATACAGATGTCAACAGGTAGACTTTAAATAAAAACGCATGATATCGATTTACAAATTAAACATTCGCTTACGTACAAACATTACTGTGCGAGACTTAGATATGGCCTCTCTCTTCTTAAGTATTTATTAACCGCACATTCTCCGGGCGCATGTAAACGATCCATGACCTATTCTTTGGTTTCGGGCACACTGCGCGAATTGTCGCAGCGGCTCACGATCATTCATTTGGCACTTAAAGAGAGAGACCTTACTTCGTTAAGACTGTTGCCGGTTGCGTCGGCCACACACCAATACTTAACGAGTAAAAAAGTAGGTATGAGCTGCCACTCGCCTCTGGAGAACAGTCGAAGACATTTTCCATACAAACCACTGGGGGCAAAATACAGTGAGATTCATGATTCCCATTCGTAACTAAGGAAGGACAGAAATAGCGGTTATTTTTTCGATACATCTTTGACGTTTCTATAAGTTTTTCTTGTGTTACTCATTTTCATTTTTGCTGCACTTTTACCATTTCAATTTTTTTTCTCTGGGCCTGTTTTTTTGTGAGGGGGTATGCCTCCCCTCAAGCCGACACGACGATTACATCAGTAACATATCAAGCAGATTGAGTTACGAATCTGAATTTGTTTTGATAAAAAATTACGTAGTTTTTCTATGTTTTTAGGGCATTTCTAGAGTATTTTAGTGATCATTTTTGGCGATGTTTTTGGTCGTCAAATCCTGCCCCTTAATAATTATATTTCCCTGTCCTAGGGATACTATATAAATGTCCGACTGAGTCCAGTGCGATAGGTACATTCAGATAGTTTTGTATTCAAAATGGTTGTAATGTAGAAGTGCCGAAAAGGGCAGATATACAGGTGATTCAGAAAAATATTGCAACTTCTAGGACATGTAGGGACTCGAAGTTCATCAGTAGTATCAGTATTCATCATTCAGTATCTTTTATCAGTATGTGGTAAAATATATCTTTTAACGAAGTTACAAATGTGGCAATTTGCCCTAATTGATGGGCAACGTGTCTTGCACTGGTGTTTGGTTGGTACACCAAATCTCTTTGATTTATCAGGATGATCATCTGTAACACACCAAACAACCGATGAGTTGCATATCTCAAGGAGCAAATATCACATGTGTAACTTCGTTATATAATAATTCCCTAAAGTTCATTTGTAAAAGTGATCTTCGACGTTGCTTCAAGCCCTAGGAGTTTCTACCATTTATTCTGAGGGACTCTGCCTTAGTCATAACCTTCTCTGACCCTAGGCTGCTGTATGTGGAGAACTCGTAATGTACTAACTATAAATAAATAAATAAGTTTAATATACGTGTTACTGCTACACATACTCGAGCCTTTGTAGAGTCCCAGCGAGCGAAAAAAATTAAACAGAAAGAACAGGATAACAGAGGTAAAACAGACCGGTGAGCAGCGGGTAATTAGCAGCGCATGATTTTTAGAAGTTGGCACTGTTGATGGCGATAGCAGACGCTCTGTGTCGCTGTGTACAACGAAACGTCCCTTGTGCTGACACTCGGTTCAAACGCGTTAGGTGTACGTCGGCATTCTCAAAGCCCTGCTTGCATTCGCTTTGCGTATCCCCTTGCTTTGTTGCGACGTGTCGCCTTTTCCAGTCCGCTAATAAATTCTCCTGTTTCAAACGTGCATCAGCCGCCCTTTGTTCAAAAGGCGGATATCCTTTCATTTGTTCTATGTGAGCTTGACACGTTCGTGCAATAAAGACTCTGTATGCAACTGTCAGTTTTATTCATGATTAATGAAGTGTTTGATAGAAAATGCGCTGTTGGGTCAGGTTAATTCGTGGATATTAATACTAGAATTGATGAGACTGCAAGTACTGAGAAAACTCATAAATGTTATGTGCCCGCATCGAAATTAGAAACGTTGATATAAATATTCCGCTTCATAATTGCATAGTCGTATTAGTGTTGTTAATATGTAAAAGAAATTATTTCAACACATATACAAAATAAAATTTATCCACAAAAGTGGTTAGGTATTTTTTATTGCTTTCTATCTTCAAGGCTAGTTAATTATTACAATATATCGTTTTACACTATTTTGTATAATGTCTTTGAGGACATAGAGAAGATAATGTTTCAGATATAGATTTAGATTTATTTAGTCAAAAAAAAACAAAAACTGTATGTGACGTATGAGGGAAGAAGATCATCTGCGCACATTTTCTTGAATTCCAGAGTCCCTTCCCATCACTTTAACTATAAATAGTTGAAATATGAGTAAAAGTTTAAAATAAATAAATAGAAATAAATTTTAAAAGCGAGATATTAGCAATACTTGATAAAATAGACATTTTCGTTCCCGAGTTATAGAAAAATTATTTGCATCGGTAAACGAGTTGCAAGTGTAATTTTTCTGCATTGCTAACAAAGTATTAACTCGCCCTTATCTCTACTCTACCATTGCAAGCAAAAGAAGTGTTCAACAAAACGTGCGCATAGAGGAGCTACATTTACGTCCAGAAGGAAAACAAGGGACCATCTCAGCATTTACTCGGGTGAGTCTTACACTAGTATTTTGAAAAAGCAGGCAAACCCTAATCGTTTAAAATTGGTTAAATGATGATTATAAAAAATGTCCATTGAAAACCAAGAGATGCTACACAATCACTTTCTGTGATAGCGCTAAAGTACAACAAGTTCTTCTTTTTGGACTCATACAGTACTGCAGTACACCCATTCATCACGTACTTACATGTATGATTAATTCATTCCAAACTTGTTAAGATATACAGAAAGTTGATATACCATACCATCTATATCTAGAAGATGTACTTGAAATTATTCTGGGGCCGCAGTATTCTGACGGAGAGGACAATTCAGCCCAATAGACCTAATGTTACCCTCTGGGACAAATCTGCAAAGAAAGTTCACTTAATTGATTTTCCAGTCGTCAATACCTGCAACATGATGATAGCATTCCAAGCTATAATCGACAAATACAGAAAACTAGTATTTGCTGTAAAAAACAACAATGGCGTGTTTCACAAGTGAAAACTTCCAATTGTACTGTCAGCAACAGGTGTCATATTAAAAACTTAGCAGATCATTGGAAAACCTAGGCATGAAGAAGAGTATCCTCATCGGCCTCCAGAAGTCGGCTATCATCAGTACGTGCTCACTAGTCAGGAGGTTCATGGAGGGTTTTTGAAACTTCACTTTTGAAACTGATTTATTATTTGTGGAAACTGATATTTTATGTTAATATAAATGCCTTAATTTGTTTTATAGATTTTTAATATGTTATAAATATTACCATGCTTTGATGTATCTGCGTGAGACCAAATATTTGAGAATAAACAAAATAAATAATAATAATAATAACAATAATAATAATAATAATAATGTGGTAACAATGATGATGATGATAATGCATAGGAAAATGACTTTTTAGGAAGTGCAGAAGCTTCAACTGAAGCTTTGGAATCAGAACGCCTTCCCCAACCGTGGAAGTATGAGATATTCATGGCCCTTCGGGATCTCCATGAGCAGCATCGGAATATTCGAACGTTGCCGCATCATGACGTCTCATTTTCGTGATTTCTCCTGCTACGCCCCGCTGGGTCTCCCCCGCGAAAACATAAGATAGTGCTTTTACGACGCATAAACTCTCATCCGAAGAGGGTGCCCGTTGATCGGCCCCTTCGCTTGGGGGAAAGTTCTTCCCTTGGCCGTGGGAAATCTCTCCCCTGCCGCCGTGCCGAGTAAGGCCTTCGCCGCCCACCGGACTTGCCTCCCGGTGCCTGTTGCTCCTTTTGTGCTTTCGGCCGTGGCCGAAACGGCGACCGCGACGACAGTGGCGATGGCAGCAGGCGGAGGAAGCGGCGACGGATGGGACGCAGTGACGGCAAGAGCGGCGGGAGCACTTACGGTTGGAGCGCCGAGAGCGGCGATGGCAACGGTGAGGTAGTGGCGATGGCAGAGGCGATGGTAGCGGTGAGGGAGTTGCGAAGGCAGCAGCGATGGCAGAGGTAAGGGAGCGGCGATGGCAGTGCTAAGACAGTGGCGACGGCAACAGTGACGGCACCAGTGATGGCGACAGCAACGACCAACGGATGTCGGGGCGAAGCATCATTTTTTAATAAGTTATGATTTCGCGCCACCGTCGCTGAAGGCCGTCGGTGCCAATTGGCGTCTTGTTCAAAGAGCTCTCGCTTTTTGGAAGTTTGCTCCTGCTGTCGCAACGCGAATTAGAAATGGGCGGAGAAGATCTTTGGAAGTGCGCGTTTGGTGTATATGCGCTTAGGCATTTTGAGCAAAACATGTTCCCTTGATGGTTACTTTCAATACTGTTTTGATAGTGTGATAGTGTTGACACAAGGAACATACACAAAAAAATTGACATCAGTTACCTTAAAAAATGCAAGCTCGTAGAAAGTAATAGGCTTGTCTTGGGATGTTGTCTAATGAAGTATGTAGCTTAGTGTTTTCCTAAATATTATTCAGTGTTAGGAGCGTAATATCTAGCATCGTCTACGTATATATATATATATATATATATATATATATATATATATATATATATATATGTATATACATATACTGTATTCAGAATCAAGAAATTCTGATAACAATTACTTCAAAATATGCGTTTTATTTCATTTAATTTACGTAGGTAGTAAGTTAAATGTGTTTGTCCAAATCTTGTCACCTTTCGTTGATTCTTAAGAGAATGGCAGTTGATAATATAATCAAAGTGTACGGTGTTCATTTCTTGGTGAATATCTACAGTTTTACTCACCACTCAACTGCCCACCAACTACTTAAAATAACAGAAGACATCCACCCTGAATTTCAGAAAAAGAACACACAATATCTACATTCCTGGACATCACGCAAGCATTTGAGAGAATCTGGCACCCGGGTTTAATCTATAAACGAATTCAAGCTGGAACCCCTACTTATATTTTTCACTTCATCAAACGTTCTCTAACAGTCCGTACATTCTCAGTAATTGTCAATAATCACTACTCCACTCCACACATCATCAAATCGGGCGCTTTATCAAGAAACTATCAAGTTACTTGTTTCAAGAAATGAAATGCGAGTAATGTGTTCACGAAATACATAATAATATACATATATATATAATGTCCATACATATATAATGAAACTTCATATTGTTTGCTATGCTGATGACGAACATTGGAAAGAGAGAAACAGATAATATCTGATTGATCCTTTTCGAGAAAATCACAAATTTTTCGTTTTTCGTATCGTGTACAGCTATTCGAATACTAAATAATTTAGATTTTCAGAATAGGTTAATACCAAAATTTGGATATTCAAAAATGTCTGCTGTGAAATTTCGGATTGGGTGAATATTGTGTGCTGGCAATCAATATGCACAAAACTCTGCGTGGTTCTATGTTCCCGTGAGGAAGAAAACAACAACAGATAATGCAGGGACATAAACCACGGACAGGCCACTCAGCTATTCAAGCCGAAGATGTGAGATAAACACGTACCAGGTCAACGATCGTCTTGCACTAGCTAACGGTAGGGATAGCGAGATAAAGCAAGTCGTTTAAAATACATTGTTTCTTTGCCTTTTCCGTGCGAATTTTTTTGCAACAGGTACATACAAAGAATATGTTCGAATCCAACAAATGAAGTTAATTCATTAGTTATGATATATCTACATGAAACATATTCTTTACACAATCGGGTGCAATTTCGCAACAATAATTGGGAAAGAATTAAAATGTTATTTAGCTTATTACCAACAACCTATTTTTTGTGCTAACTTTTGTTTAAGTAAAGGCCTTTCATTCGCATTCTAATATTTTAAACTCAGTTACGATAAAATCCATTAAGGAAATCTCGCTTATTGTTTACATCGGCGTGGGAGAGGATCAGAATTCATTCTAGAAGCCCTGCTGCTGAGATCGTCGTCGAGAATCTTTTCTCAGAAGAATTGACGCGTCGCTGCACACCGCCTAGGTTGCGACTGTGCTGCCCCCTTCCATGGCAGTGTTCTTGAACGCAAAGTGAGCAGTCCCAAACCTTCAAAAATCATAAATTCAGTAAAATTAATAATAATAAAAATTTCACTTACTAATAACTTCTAATTGCCATTTTTAACAATTTCCCTACTACAAATAATTTCATCAAAATTTAACGAGGAGGATTTTTTAATTCCTTATGTGGACAGCAATACTCGATGACAAAATCTCACCTATCTTAAACTCGATTCATTTATGCACTTGCTTATCGATCATCTGTTCATCCATGTCACGTACTACATACTTATTGTTCGTAGTTTTTTCATTCACTCCTCCCACCTTTCCTTTCGTACATTTGTTCATGAGAGACACATTTCACTCTCATTCGTATTCATCTCTTATTCATAATTAATTTCGCCGTTAATTATGTACTTATTTTCCCCATTTTTTGTTAATTAACTTTATTGTTCATCTTTTCCTCAATCATTTGTCACTTAAATTACACTTTTCAGGAGACTTGTTTCATTTGAAATGTAATAAATGATGTGGGTATATTTAATTAAATGATTAAGTTAAATACTATAATTTCATTTTCATGACATTCAACATATAATTCCTTTTATTACAACATATAGCGGGAATTACGCTAACGTACAGTTGACAGGTGACAGCAATGAGATGTGATCATTGCCACTGCAATATGAAGTGAAATCAGGAGGTTCATGCATTCCATCAAGTCGAATTAATCTGCTGCCATCCAATCTTTGGAAGCGTGTGGTTGATTATTCTGCTTATTCTGCAAACTACTTCGAAGAAGTGTGGATGCGTATGCGAAGGGTTGTTGATCCGTAAGTGCCCGCTTATGTGCCTTTAATGTTGATGTTATTACTAAAACAATCAGGATTTACATATGAATCAGTTGTGTGTTTTAAAATTTATTGTTTGAGTTGCGTTATCGTGAAACGCAAAAACAGTTTCTATAAACATTTCCTGTAGGCATTTGCGGTAAATTATGTCCTAGAGAGGCAGGTTGTCGTCATCGTTGTAGTTTATTGCCCAGACTTTGGAAACTAGTCGGTTAAGCACCCACTGTTTCGAAATTTGGCAGTACCACGCTACCAACTGTTTTTTACTCAAATGACGTTAGTTTCGACGCCACAGACCAACATAGTAACGGTCTCAATCATATGTATCCATTACATGTGTCGGTCCCTAGCTGAGAGAATGTACGATATAATTTGCACGGGAAAAGTCGGAGGATTGAATTTTCCCGGGCATTTAGTTAGGGTTCAGATACATGCTTTAAGAGTGGCAATGCGGATTTGCCGCTTTTTGAAAATCAACTGCCCCCAGAGTGATATTTGAATCCTCAAATTTGGTTTATGAGGGCAATGTGCTAACCTTCATTCCATTGGATGCGGCACGATAAACCTATGGAGTTCACCTAGACTATTATATGCATGATTCTGGTAATGGAATAATTTTTTAGGGACCCAAAGCACATGCAAGGATGCGAAAAGTGTCATTCGATTTACTAATAACTCAGTATTTCCGGAAAACCAAAAAAGTCGTTGTTATGCCTCAATTAAGTGTAACTTTCACATCTTACTTGTAATAATTAGAACGCACAATACTATGTAGCCATTACATTGATATTAATTCTCAATGTTGAAACTGAATATGTTTAATGTAGATTCTGGGTGGATGCCGGCGGAGTGCCCTTTACAACGGGCAACGGACATCACGCGATCCTTATTTTCCAAATATGACCCTTCCCCCAATCCTTTGCGATATTTATCTGAATTTCGGTTCCCATGAAAACCATTCCCCATACTGCGAGTTCGCGGTACTACGAGACCCAAACTGCTCTAGCGAAATTATTTGAAATAATCTACACACTTCCTTTATTACTCATTTCAATGTACCCCCTAATGAAACATCTTTTTCGGACACATACCACTAGATTCATTGAATTCGAGAGACTTTGTGCCCGGTGAGGTCGCGCGTCCGACCCATCGTGCAGCCGCCCCCCCCCCCGGCGCCGGGCGGCAGGAAGCGTTTTTCTGCGCGTCGCCGCCGCCGGGGAATTGCGGGCGGCGCAAGCGGTTAACGCGAGGCCCCGCCCCCGCCCCGCATGCGTAGGCGGAGACGCCGACGCCGAGGCGACGCGACGCCGCCATGTGTTCGCTCGACGCTTGTTGTTCCGTTCTCAGGCCGCTCCTCTGCCGCGTAGCTGCGGCGGACTCTCTGGGTTCTACTCCACTTCGCCAGCACAACGAGTCTACTGGATACTGAATTTGTTTAACATTCGTTTATTTTTATTACGGTACTTGCCGTCGGGGCTCAGCTGTTCCTCCGGGGATTCATACGCAAGAAATAAGAATGTGCAGAATATAAGCTTCATTAAGGGAATTCAGAATATACAGTATTCCGTCTGCATCAAGCTTCTCGTGTTCCTCCTTCTCCTCCTCCTCTTTGCCTTCGATCAGGTTCAATGTTCGACCTTCTAGGTTCGAGTCCCGACGATGGCAGAATTTTTTACTGGCTTGTCAGCTAGGTCCAATTCTGTCACTGCCTAGAGGAGAATTCTAGCAGCCGGCTGCTCTGATCGGTAGTTTTCCGAGGTTTCTCCGATCAACTGCAGGCGAATGCGGGAACAGTGCCCTAACAAACGAGCCACGGACCGCGCGGGATCTTTCCTTTCTCTTCCTTGTCATATCCTCACCCCTTACTCACACTTACACTAACACACACTACACTACCACACATGCCGGGAGACCGGCAGGGAGCTTAGTGCTTGTCCCGGCCGGGACGGTGCCCCATCTGGTGGGAGATACTTGGAAACCCCGCTAGACGACAGTAGGTCGGCGCCGGATATCGACCTACAGCGGGGAAAGTCCACTCTGGACCAAAATCATACACTACACTTACGGGACTAATAACCTTAGTAGTTGTCCGAATCACTAACAGTTGATCAATCAATCTCTTCGTCGTCTTCTTTGCCTTCGACCTCGTCTTCTTCCTCATCTTTTTCTTCTTTTCCTATGTGTGCCATTAATGGGGCGCAACCTAAAACAAGCGGGAGGTCAACAATAACACCGTTTCCACCATTTCCTTTGAACCTTTTCCCTTTCATTTGCCATTTTACTATAAATAAATAAAACGTGTTACGAGAATAAAATTATAATTATAATGATACAATCAATAAATACAGTTGATTTATGTTGAACCTTTTGCAATGTTGTCACACGGTTTTGAGTGTCTTCCCAAAGATTAAAACAATTTCCAACATTTGAAGATTTAAAACGAGGAATATCAGGGCTTGAACATGTTTATAGCAATAAAATGATTTATTATGTAGGGCTTCGACGCCCCTATCATAATTCTCAGGTGGACCACGGCTCCCCAGGCCACCGTGTTCGCACGGGGTCTATGGGAATTAAAATCGCTGGCGTCGCTTCAGCAAGCGTGTAATGCATGCATAACGTCAAGCATGTTGCCTAATTGAATATTGAAATAAGCGATTCGGGTTATTTATAATATTAGTAGATTGTTACATTCATATTCATTTTTTACACAATTTTATAAATCATAACATTCGTCTAGAATGTAGCTGTCAGCGGATAAAACAAAATTTTGGTATGTTGTCCTTCAAACACAAATGATCAAATCAAGTAAGAATGAAAATGTAGAAATGTATTGTTGTCTGTGTACGTGCTCAAGGAGAAATTGAATTGAGTGATTGAACAACATGAATAATCTGGTAGCGCTATTCAAGTTTCGTTTACATGACGTTTCGATGACAGTATGATACTAGTAGAAATAACAAAACTGGAGAAGGGGCATACTACTGCAAAATCATCAAAGAACAGGCCTGAAATTCTATTATTGAGCATGACAGACTAACGCCAAATGCATGAATTTCGTGTTCTTCCCAAATCTTATTCTGGTGATGGCCTTTTCAGTTACGGAGACCAAAGTAATTGATTTCGGAAAGAGCAATTGGGAGCACGGGGATCCATTGAATCAGCGACCTCGAATTTGAATGCACCGATTTCTCCTTTAACCTTGTGGTGGATAGATTCCCTAATATCCTGGATATGGATAGATTCCTTAATATCTGCGTCATATTGATAGAAAATGAGGTCCAGTGAATTCGTACTTCCTCCTGAGTAACACTTCCCAACACACACCTCCCAACACGTCAATACTTTCTGATGAGATAAACTTGTTTTTCTTGAAGCAATGTGTGTCTGTACTCGGGTTAAGGCGTGCGCAATCAACATTGGGTCCCCGCTGCACTTCGGGCCTCAGCGACGAGTCAGTGACACCTGGGCGGTGTCAGAGGTGCAAGGCCCTGTCAGTGGGAGGAGAGGAGGCGCGGCGGATGCAGCGGGTCGCATAGCGGTTTGCTTAACCTCCGCCCGCGGCACCCTTGCCCCGTGGCCCCTGGCCTCCTCGTAATTTGGATGGTGACTCGTCCCGTGGCATCGCGACGCGTCGCCCGGGCGGATGGGAACGGCCGGCGCGGCGCGGCGCGGCGCGGCACTGCTTGACGATTTCGCACCGGACGTGCGGAGCCGCCCATAGCCGACGCACAGTGGGTTTAATGGGTGGATTCGATTTGATTTATTTAGTCGAACAACAGAAAGGTCTATACATGACGTATAGGAACAAGTACTATCCGCGTACGTTTTCTAGACCGAGAAACTCTTCCCTACACTTCAACAATAAATAGTTAAATGATGAATAAAAAATTTCAAAAAAGCATGGTTAGCAACATTTGACAACTAGACTTTATCGCTGACGAGTTATTGAAAACATATTTGTATCGGTAAACGAACTGCAGAGTTTAATATTTTTGTATTGCTGAAACAATAGTAACACACCTCCGGCTCTACTCCTACCACTACCGCAAAAGGGGAGCTCTACAAAACGAGCGCATAGTGAAGCTACATTTTTGTTGTATTCGGAAGCAAAACTAGGGCTCATCTCAGCATTCACTCTAAAGATCAGGGGATCTGGACTAAATTTAACAAAAACTTGATCGAGATGGGGGTCATTGTCCTTGGGAACTGAAGAATATTACTTGTTGCAGGAATATTAAGTGTTTTTTACACAATACAAAACTGAGCTAATACATTATGTACCATTGCTAAAATAAACATTTTTTTCTTTTTGATAATCAGTAGAATGTAATGACAAAAATTATTATATTTTTATGACTAAGTTTGACAAGCAAGATTTAGGTAAACAATCTGGTGGATACAATACATTGTTTTATTCGTAATCGAAGAAACATAAATATCAGTACTCAATAACTTTGTTTCTTTTCTTCCTTCCTTTGTTCTTTTTCTCATTCTTCTTCTTCTTCTTCTTCTTCTTCTTCTTCTTCTTCTTCTTCTTCTTCTTCTTCTTCTACTTCTACTGCCTTAGCACCTTCAATTCTAATTCTGCGGAGTATAACATCAAGCGTCTCCGTTGCACTTCCTCCATTTCCTGCTATGAATGATCGCTCAGAGCTAATGTAACATACCATGCAATATGTAGCATACGTATCGCCGAAGTCAATGTTCATAACATAGTGATTGAATTATACAGACAAACTGCAAAATTAAGTCAAAATCTTAAAAGAGCAATCGGATAAGATTAAGCATATACGTGGGTAATATTGATAGTAATTATTTATTTTACTCACTTGGAAAATAAATATTTTGATTTGGAACGGTTATACGTTATTTGCATGTTAATTTTGAACACATAATACAGTTTTGAGAAACTAAGAGTCTAACGTTTAGTGTTAACCGCATTTAGAAACACTGAGATTACTTAAGATCCTTCTGCATCGATCTCAAAGAGTAGAAAAAAAGTACTGGCACGAAAGGACATTATTTACTTATATTTTTTATTATCTGCCAATTGGCATGGTGTTCTGTAAGGTTCAATCTTAGATCCTATCCTCTTTCTATTATAATCAAATCTGGAGTTCGTTTACCCATGCAAAAAAAAATTGTATGAGTCAGGAACGAAATGTCTAGTTTCCACAAATGTTGCTAATCTTCCGCTTTTTAAAATGTTATTATTATTATAACTCTTGTTATTATTATTTTTAACTTTGATTGAAGGATTAATTCCATTTCACGTATTTTTTACATATTTTTACAATATTCGTTACATTTTTATGCACGAAGTTTGCTGTTTCAAAATACATATTTGTGGGACAGCGTATTCCTTTGCGCACTTCGTCACCTGTTTCAGCCCACTGTGTGACGTGCCGCGGGACGAGGTGTCCGGCAGAAGAATGTCTTTCCTGGAGGTCTTTCATTATTTTTTGTCTCCGTGCGTCTCAGCGACGAGGATGTACGCATTGAATTTTAAAGGCGTGGATAATATCCTTTTTGCAGCTGGAAAAAAAAAGAAAAAAATCGTATGATTGTGTCTGGAAAAAGTAAAGAAAAATGAGTTAGCGAGGTTCCTACGTATACCATTTAAAAGGTTGTAGCATTATGTATACTTCCATGTATACTTCCTCTGATCCTTGTCTTTCTCTACATAATCTCTCCCCTAATTTTTCACAGAAGCCGATCCAAAGGGAGAAACAGTGGGAAAATTCGATTCCTCTTGGACTTACAGAATGTACGCTCTTATGTCTTAATGTATAATAAAATACTATGATTAGATTAATTGATTATACAAATATCATGTATTTTGATATTGTTATTTATTACGACATAAAATGTTCAATTGTCATCAAGAAAGTTTTTTCAAAATGTCCCTCGTTGTCCTCCCAATACCTTCTCCTTAAGCAGTTCCTGATTCCGCGCTTGGCCGTTCTGTGTTGTTCACGGTCGAGTGCTTTGTATGTGGAACGGGACCGCAGTCTAAACGTGTGTGTGGTGGTGCGTTGTTGCAGGGTGTCGTTCGGCAGCTCCAAGGGGTCCATGGTGGAGACGCTGGTGTACGAGAGTCCACTGCGCGAGGAGCCCGAGGCCATCAGCCCCAGCCCGGAGGCCGCGAGCGCTGCGCTGCTGGCCGGCCCAGGCGCCGACCCCGAAGCCCTCGCAGAGTGAGTACTCCGGCGCTCACATCCACATCCACACACTCACAAACACTCAGCCTCAAGAGAGAACGCTTTGCGGAACAATTGGGCTTCAATGCTCAGTGGATACACGTGCATTTTGTCGTGGACAAAGTCTTGATGGGGACACGCGTACTCCTCCTTTTGGACACAGAAAATATGTGCTCGCTTCTCATAATAGTATACCACTAAAATTACTTTCATACTGGTGCCTCAAAGTAAATGTTACAAAGTTGTAGGGCATGTATGGGGATCTGAATTGATATCTTTTCGCAAATGAGCTGGGAATGTGTGGGGAAAATTCGTGAAGAAGTTACATATGTTATATTTGCTCCTGATTGTTGGACAAATTAATGTGCGTTTTTGTTCTGTGACACTCAGACGCAGCCAAAAAGTTTTCAGGTATCTGCTGAACACTGGCGTATGTGTTGCCTAACAATCGGGAGCAAATGTCACTTGTTTACCGTTATATTAAATTTTTCACCATCCATTGGTAAAAAGTTATCAATTCCAACCTTTGCATACGCTAGAAGTTTGTAGCATTTATTCTGACTCTCTCTTTGTAATGAATATTAAGTCATTCGAATATTTGTATTTCTGCCACTCACACACATCGCCATGAAAGCGGGTTCGTAGTGCCGGTGTTTCTCTTGTCTGTCATTCCACCATTGCTCCATCATTCCAGTCATTGGCGGCTACAGGAGAGGCAATGGGGACTATGCCCCAAAATCCCAATATTATTTAATAATGGTTCTGTGTTAATTTCAACAATTATCACTTTTTGATCACATCCAAATGAGTAATGATAGCATCACATCCAAAGGTGTATCATTATCAATTTATTTTTTAAATTTCAAATCGACAACTTTTAAATAAAATATGACAAAAAAGTACGAAAGAGTGAACTTATTATTTTACTTTTAATAATTTAAAATAGGTTTGCCGAC
Organism: Gryllus longicercus; assembly: GCA_038098605.1. Lineage (NCBI taxonomy): Eukaryota > Metazoa > Arthropoda > Insecta > Orthoptera > Gryllidae > Gryllus > Gryllus longicercus. The sequence goes on from JAZDUA010000869.1 coordinate 328,764, forward strand.
GGAAAATGAAATGGTTTCGAACCTTCAAATATATTTGGATCCCCCTCATATCCAAATCATATCAATATCAAGCACCCACGAACCCAATACCGTGCGTGGACTGAAAGTGAGGGAAATTTTTAACTGGTCAAAGAGTGCAATAAGTTACGCGTATTCATAGATCAGTGTTTCTTATAAACATCAATATTAAACTATTATCCAATTGTTAATAAAATAAATAGGAAATTAGTGATGTACAGATTTATTTAATTTCTAAATTTAAAAGACAAAAAATGTTACCATTTACGAGTTCGTGATATACTTTACACATTTACAATTTTAAAAAAATATATTTTTTAACGTGTTGATGATTCTGATAGATGTGACATCTCTGTTTATTTCGTCATATTAGAATTTTTCATGGCAGTTTTAGATTAAAGATCATATAAACTGATCACATTTTTTGGGCACTCGAGCATGGAAACTAATATTTACCTTCACATTTTATTGATTGTAAAGTGTTATTTTGCGGGATGGGTACGCAATGTAGATTTTGGCATATGCGTACCGCAAAGATGTCATGGCCATATGCAACAATTCATTACTGCAATGTAAACAAAAACTGAGGTTACATGAATCAGCATGACTACACCTCGCATATTGAAAATGATTCCAAGAGTATATCATGTAAGTTTCCATGAATTCGTTCTAAAAAAAAGTATGTTGGCAATTTGTACCAAAGTTTGTCGTACTCCTTTCAAAACGTTTAAGTCTCAATATTTTATTCGTATGCAAAGACTCACTTTCTGCAGTACGTAAACAACCCTTTTCCCAAAATCATTTGTATTTCTCTCTATATTTTTTCGCTCTGGCTGCTTCTCTTTGCCAATACTCTACTGCAAATTGGTACACATCTGCTTTTAAATTTTCTTTCTCTAACCCTAATCAGTCACAAAATATTTCGTCAATCTTAACGAAATCATCATTGGCACACCGAGAGGAGAAAAGTCATGGGTCACAAGCCGATGATACTTATTCACAAATTTAATTTTTATTATTATTAGAGTAAAGAAAGTAATTCAACATTTCGAATGAACATATTACTAATAACCATAAATCAACAAATAAAAATTTTAATTTAATATAGATTAAGAATACTTCTACACAAAAGTCGGCTGGGCACAATAACTATGCCCCTGAAGAAAACTTCTAGTTACGCCACTGAATGAATGGTGCTATATTGCTCTGAATCTTATGAGAACACTACAAGTGCCTTTTTGATCAGTGCATATTTCTCTATATTTTTGTTTCTAAAAACGAATGTTTCACACAAAATATATAAATGTTTACGCGGATGCGTTCTTCCATTACAAAGTATTATGTCGGAAATAAGGATTTCAGAATTATGGAAATGCTCTTACTTGAACTGAAATTTATATTTGTTAGATGATTAGCTATATATTGCATTGACCAATGTCTGTAGTTAAAATTACGTTACAATGTTAGAGTAATGTGGTGTAATGTGTTGCTGAAGTTGATTTAACCTTGCATTTAAGAGCAGGTTTATCCGGGCAATTTATCTAAGAAAACGGTTTCATAAATTTGCGTTTCATGTAGAGAATCGGAGTAAGGAGAAAGTTTTGGTCATTACTCTGTATCCTCTGCAAACGTCATTTTGTTGTAAACAATCGTCATTAACCAAACTATTAGAATACAATAAACATTCCACCTCAATGTTTCATTATTTAGTTCCTTTCTTTCACAAGACATACACGACGAAGTTTCAATTAATATTGAAATTGGGTGCACATTCAATTAGTATTCATTCTTATTCATACAAGGAAACAGTGTGTGGAATTCCATTTTAATTGCAATATATGGCGTTCGTTGTGAGAGGTCTTCTGATGCGGAGTCGAGAATAGAAAAGAAACGGATTATTATTGTTCGGAGTATGATGTTCAAACTACCAACTGAACTGTTTCCATAATAATGTTATTCTTAGTTTCAGCACACAAAATTTTGCGATTTCTCTTCCTTTCTACAGATTTGTGGATATCATTTTGTTATGCATGATATTTCTTTGCATAATTTACGCCAAGTGACTGCTGAACAAATGATTATATTTCGTATTATATTAATGTCTCGTTACAACGGGAAATCGAATAATGTCTATTAAGCTTTTATTCACGATCATATGACCATTGTTGATTTCTGCTTTCACTGCTTCTGAATGTCTTATCGTCAATAATTTTGCTCGCATGATGTAATTTTATTTTTCTACTTTTGCCTATGCTTGTGTTTTGAGTGCAGCCTTGTTCTTTCCAAAAGACAAGTTTCGGAATGTGAAATAAACTTCCTTCGTTTATCTGCCTGATAGTTCAATGTATGTATGAAGAACTTTGGGTATAGGGATTTTTTATTAGGTTTAAGATTTTTGTTGTATCTGACAAGTACTACTATTAAAAATATTTTTTATTTTATTATATGAGTATTTTATTATGTATGCCTGCCGGGAGAATTTTTAGATGAAGGAACGCTATTGTTGATAGACTTTTAATGTAATTACTCTAATTAGTGCAAAACTGATGCGGATGGGACCACGTAATGATAATGACTACATATACTTATATTTGTTATGAAATCATTATTGCTCTCGGATCTTGGCATCAAAGCAGGATGTAGAATTTTGTATTATAAACTTTCTTTTTAATTAAAAGAAATATTTTAATTATAGTATCTGGAAATTCAACAAATGAATTTACTTTGGATGAAAGTAGATCGCCTTTCCATAGCCTTCCACTGCTCTAGTGTAGAAGTTCAAGGCCTTCCCGCTCTCCCCACATCTCGTACCAAGCAATCTCCGTCATGCATTCGACGCTCGGTACACATGAATACCACGTGCGCTTTCAGCGGCGACCCCGATCTCCGTTGCTCGTTCTTATGAGGCGCACACATATGTAAACATGGCCGTGCAGCCCCAGGCGCAACGTCTGCGCTCAAGGTCGCGCCTGCCCTCACGCCGCTGCTTAATTCCCTCCCACCGCCACCCACGCCGTCCCCGCCCCTGCTTAGTCCCCGCCGCTGCCCCCACCTCCTCCGTCTCATTTCACTCCCCAGGCGCCATGAGCGCCCCAACTGCCAACCCCGCCTCCGTCACCCCTTGCCCCCTTCCCCCTCGCTCTTGCCACCAGCCCACGTCTCCGCCCCCGCTGCTGCCGGCGCCGCCGAGAAAGTAGAAGTTTGCAGAGTGACTCACGATAATCGCCTGCGGCCGGTCGCCGGTACCTTGAACCGCGCATTTGCAACTTGGGACCGGCATCAATCCGTCCCGACGTCCTAGATTCTTACGAACTTCCAACTCCCTGCGCAGGCGAGGTGTAGAAGATGGACAAAACAGTCTGTTGTTCTGTGATGTTTTTGGCGGCGAAGCCGCTTAACGCTGGACATCTAACGATCTTCCTTGTAGCAACGAATTCTGTTTGCTCGTGGCACAGTGCTGTAGATGTGCCGCGTAGGAGAAACAAAATATCTCATGCGAAACTTTCGGGAAACGTCTCTTGTCTGTCCGTCAATAAGTAGAAGAGTTGGTGAAAAAGACATTGCAGGCTTTCGATTTGATTGATTCCTTGTGCGTGACGTGTTATGGTGCTCCAAGAACATCACCTGCCACTGATGCTGAATGCGGGGAGACATTCCGTTGGATGAGAGAGGCAAAAGTTGCCCGACTAGTAGTGAACGGAGATATTACATATGTCATCTAATATTTAAAAAAAGTTTGTTCGTACTTAATGTGCTGCCGTATCATTAATCAAAACCGTTCAAAACCGTGTCAACTTATTGCTTGCACATGTGGCAAGAATATAGGCATAGAATATATATTATGCAGAATGGCGAGCATCAGTGATATCGCGAAGACTTACAGACGAACTCAAAAATATCAAAATTGATACAAAAAGTAATGAAGAATGGATGTTGATATCATCACAGGTACAATCTAAATCTGACTGTATTTGTTGGTCATCATTTCCTGGAGCCGAATAATGTGTTACTGACAACCTTTTAAATTTGGACACTATATCAGACAGGCGTGGCATATGAGAAAGGATATATATGTGAATGAATTATAGTTTTTCATAAAATACTTTGACAAATTATTCATCACTTTTTACAAAGGGTCTTGTTTTTTCATGAATATTATTTTGAACGCAAAACATTGCATAGAGGTGTTCTTGGTTTGGAACTCATGAGCGGTTAACTTCTGTCTTTTTGTAGTTAATGAAATGTGCAAAAAGTTTCACAGTCTGTGCTTTTGAGAAAATTAGAAAGTCATGGATGGACATTGTAAGTTACGTTGCGGCGATCGGCTGCGCAAAATGTCAGGGAGAACCATTCACTTACCCTTCTCTCAAAGATTACTCTCTCCAGAACTGCATTCTTCAGAGGATGCGTCATTATCGTTTTTAATTTCTCGAGAGGAGACGCAAGAAAACTTAGGTCCGCCATGAAATGAGTAAATGTAAGTTCATTATCTTGTCCTCATTTAACATTCATGAAAGGCGAAATTATGTTTTTTTTCCTCTTTCAGTTTCTGTTGCTGATTATTCTTCGAACGCAAAATGCCCATAAATTTATTTTATATTTAATCCACAAAAGGTTCGTGGATGCTTCAAAAGGCACATCGCTAGAGATAGCCATCGGAACGCGTCGATTTTGTCACATACATTTTCTTCACGTAGTTTATCGTATTAGAGATTTTTATTAAATAGTACCATCATAATTTTGAAAGTTTGTAATGTGCACGATCGCCCTCTTGTCTGAAAATTCCCCAACTTCCAATTGCTCGAACATTTCTGCATTTGCAATTTCATTACATTGTAGCATTACTGTAATAGTATGACTACAAGACTGTAATTGCGGTATTACTACACTGTACTGAATAATTCTGCGGGATTAAAATGAAATGTTATGAAAGAATTCAAGTCTCCCTGAGTGAAATAGAATCAAAGGTCGCCCTTTTCATTCTGATCACAAGGGAGAAACAAATATTGATTTTTTGATGTGATTAAGTTGATTTATGATGATACGGACTGACACGAAGCGAACAGAATCCTGATACGCGAGACATTTCGAGAGCAGAAATGCTTATTACTGTAGTTTTCTTCATTTCCATTAACGAACAGTCGTCTTACTACAGTATACAAGCTAGTGGAGATTTAATGCTCAATTTGCAGCAGGTTACTGATAACTTGTACCAGTAAACGTATTACATCCGTCCATATATAACATATATTTTAATAAATATTCTTCCTCATATCAGTGCTTTTATAACCTTCTTAATTTATTCTACGTTTGAAGTTCGTTTCTGTTTTGTATATTGTTAGCGTTGTGCATTTTTTCTTTCTGCTCGTGGATATATTTGTTCAACCGTTTTACCTTTCTTTATCTTGAGGTCTTAAAAATTTTTAAGTTTTGTTAACGCTGCTTGTAGCCGAAAATAGTAAACTCCTGCGAGGTTTGTCTCCAACCATATACACTCAACAATAAGAGAAGAGCAGATTCTTTGGATTTGGAGCCCACAGAACCCGAGGTCATGACATTGAATCACTCGGTGTGTTATCTCAAAAACCCTTTCACAATTTCACAATTTTACAATTTTACGCTTTTATTTCAGTTTTGAAAACATTGCAACTTAAATATAATATTACCAGCTGAAATTGCTCTGGACAACAACTGTTGCCATTGCAATGCCTGACTGGCTGTCCTCGAGTTCGAGTCCGACGGTGGCGTATTTTCGACATTTGGTCGAATACAGCTGCTGTCTGGAGGAGAGTTCTAGCGACTGTTTTTCCTGTTCGGTAATATCACCGCTAGGCTGGAACAGTATCTTAACAACAGGCCACAACCCCGTGAATATTTCTATCGTGATCCTTGGTTTATCCTCTCACTTCACGCTTACACTTATATGTGCTACACCATGTGCAAGTCGAAAGACCAGTCGGGAGCTTAAAGCTTGACCCGCTTGGGAGGGAGCCCCGGTAGGAGAAATAACTGGAGGGGAAACCCCGGAACCCGACCCGTAGATCGGCACCGATTCTTATGTTGTAGCCGAGGAGGAACACAGCTATATCCTGCTATAACATGCACTTCACTTACGGGACTAATAACCGTGGCATTTGACGAGCCTAGAAAATTTCTTAATAATATTATTGTGAAATCGGTTACACGCGATTACACATTACATTGTGAGACAACGCTGTTTCAGCCACTCAATCACACCGTACTGGATTATGAATTCTTAATGCTCTGAATGAAGGATTAAAAAACAGCGTTTTCAAGCGGCGGAGAAGCGATCCATGGACTGGAGAGCCTGCTGATTGCGTTGCTTGCGAGTCTAAATTAGCTTTCTCGACTGTAAAAGTAAAACCATTGACTTTCTTGTTGTCCCTGAGAACTTGCCTTAATAGTGAATCGAACGAGATATATCGCAGCCTTTTAGGTGCCATGTCACAATCTTAACCAAGTAGCAGAATTATCTAGAGAGAGAATGATTCAAAATTGTCTTCGATCCTTAAAAAGTCAGCTGCGCCGTGATACGATAAGTCGTGTATGAAATCCTATTATTTCGTAATCGTAAGCGGATTCTCGCAAGCGAAGAATTATGATGTGATTCATGGTGACAAACCTCCCGATTCAGAGAGGGCATCTAATCGACGTTGGGAAGTATTAACCTTCCCTGTATGAAACAATGACTGGTTGCAAAATGAATAACACGCGATTACGTTCATATGATACTCTTCGTTCCGTAATTATCATTCCTCTCTCGTCTATACCTATCTTATCCTACCATAACAAAATTTCAGTATACAAATAGAGGACAATTCATTCTATCGTAAGGTACTTCTTCATAAGCTTTTGAATCTTCGTTCCCATATTTGTAGGCGACGCTGTATGGTCTAGTGTTCGTGGGTTCACTACAGGGTGTCAGACATTTTCTTGATATGTTGAACACATGAATTTTTAGCTCTAGTCCGAACAGAATTCGTAAACCGACATTATAAATAATGGCTACCATGCTTTCTCTGATAACGTATATCGTAGCACTACTTTCTACAAAGGACTTCGGTCCGAGCACAATTTTTCCTTTCCTTTGCCTTCCCACCCCTGGGCGCCAAGGAGTGTAGCATTTGCAGCACTCTGAAACCACAATCAAATAAATCAAACTGACTCATCGAATAAACTTTCTCAGAGAGCATCCAAAATATTGCGAGTTCTAAATCTCTTTCTGCGCTATCAAAAAGGAGAAGACTCATATTGTGAGTCTGCCAATTTCGAATCTTCTTGTGTAGACCACTTCTTCCCGAAACTGCCGCCTTTGGAAAGCTCTTGGGAAGTGTAGGAATGTGCGTCTGTCGTTTGCCAAGCGAGCACCGCGCCAGCGCATGGGACTGCGCCAGATGACGTAGGTAGAGATTGAAAGACGTGTTGCTCTTGTGAGTGCAATGCTAAAAATAATGCACGCAAAGTTTCCGCCAGAACGCAAGTTGCCACCTCAAAATAAAGCGTACTGGACGAATAAGTCACGGAAAAATAAGGAAAACTCTTTGCAAAATAATAATAATAATAATAATAATAATATATTAAATGATTTATTTATTCCTGTAAATGAGAGTACGCCCGGTGACAGTTAAGCAAAAAAGATAATAAAAATGAAAATAAACAGTACCCACAAATATTTGTGAAATATATACAATGCAAATACCAAACAAAATAAAAACACAAAACACATGTAGACAAATATAAATATTGTAAAATGTGCCTAATCTCTACACTGTACATGAAACGCTATAGTACCTTCATAAGAATTGCAAAGTTACGAAGTCGTGCAATGTAATGTTTTTTGCTTCGTTCCGTTGTGTTTATATTCGTACAAACGAGTCATCCCACCTGCCTTTGCGCGAGAGAAACGCAGAGTATTATCCTGGTAGGTTATTCACTTTTACCGAGCACCAAAAAATGTATAGTACGTGAATCAGGATGTAAATATTTTGAAAATAAACTCTGTGGAATAATGAAAATTACTGAGGAAATTATGCCCACACAGACCAATGTTTGGAAATGGTTTAACCCCTCATTCAAATTTCCTGATTGACACCATTTCCATCCATGAAAAACATGGTATATTTAGACATGCTGTAGACTCACATATCCTTCATATCAAAGACAACAATTAAAACGAGAAGCATTGGAGTATATTATTTATTTATTAACAGTTGATATGTTAATTATAATATTACTTTCTGGCTGCTATTTTTTAGTTCTCTGGCCAGTCACTGCAATTACGAATAATATATAATCATACAATTGTTTCTTACAAACGTTGAATAAGACGTCTGACATTAGTACACTGACATTAACGTATCAATTGAATTTCATTAAGAATTTTGGTGCCTACTCGTTTCTTTCTGTCGGTAATACAGACGTTCACTTTACTCGTTCAATTTGCTTACACTTCCGTAGAACATATTGATTACCTTACGTCACACATGATTGTCCCTGGTGATTTGCTAATGTTTTGCATATTATGTTTGAGTGACAGTCAATGTCATCAGCATTGATTGTACGCAAACCGAAAGCTTCGCAGTACGATCGGATTTCCAATGTTGGACAAAGAATGGTTCAACATCATGTGCCGGATTAGGTGGCCCAGGACAGCACTTAATGTTACTGCAGTTCCTCTGACCGGGAGACCCTATGGTTCAAGTTCTGATGGTGGCAGAATTTTTTGCACTTGCTAGATAGATAAGTCGAATTTTTCTCCGTATGGAAGATAATTCTAGCGGTAGGCTTCTCTGACTACTAGTTTCCCGTAGTTTCTCCGAACAAGAACAGGTGAATTCCGGAGCAGTACCTTACCAAACGGACCGCGTGCTTTTGGCCTTATCTTCCTTGTATCATCAGCACTTACAAACTTTTACACTTATGCACTATACTACCTCACTTGTCAAGAGTCCAGTCGATGACAAATAGCCAGTACCGGCTGGGGTGGTGCCCCGCTAGTGGGAGATTACATGTTGGGAAAAACCTTGCAAGACAGTGTGTAAGTCGGTGCCGGATCTCGCCAACCAGCGGGGAAACATCACTTGTATATCCAGTTATAAAGCACACTACACTTACGGGGCTACTGATTACATAGCAATCGATGCGCCTGGACACACGAAATAATTGATCAATCCACATAAAGAACTACTCAATATTTAATTGCCAAGGGAAAAGAACTAAGATTGAACCGTCACTGCTACTGTTAGTTAATATAATCAGGTAATTAAATAATAACAAATTAGAAATTGCAATAAAACATTTTAATTGAAGTAGAAATTCCTTTGACTGGGGCTAGACCGCTTTAATTTCACGTATTGTAATCTTTTCTTTTTCTTCTTCTTCTTCTTCTTCTTCTTCTTCTTCTTCTTCTTCTTCTTCTTCTCTGCCTTCTTCTTCTTCTCCGTATCCTTCTCCATCTTCTTTTTGTTCTCCTTCAAATATTTGAAAATATTTCCATCTAGGCCAGGAGATATTGTGAAATGATGGTAGATGAAGCTTATCTTTTTCACGTACGTTACCAGCTGCATGGTGTATTCTTTTGACCATACTGTTATGTTGAATTTTGGGTTAATACAAAAAACACAAATTATGTTAAAATTGATTTTGATTGACTATGCGATTATTAGTATTGTCAGTATTATCAGTATATCTAACTGAAACAATAATAAACATTTTATGATAAATTTACAAAACGTAATATAAATAATATTTACCATCAAAAATGGTTATGATGTAAGATGCCACTTGAAATAATTCTGAGATATCACTATTTCTTTATTTCAATAAATTACATCTTTGTTTTTACATTTCACACATTGTCGCAGGAAGTATGAAATCAATTTTTGATGCGACACAGTTCCCGTGGAATTTCATAATGTTCAGAGAAAACTCCTACATTAATCGAGTGACTTCAAAAATTTCAAGTGGGTGAGTCGATGGTATCAGTCGTGTGACTCGTGCACAAGTTCTTGTCGACTGGTTCTGACTCTACGGTGGTTGCATAAAGTCCTCACCCCCTCGCACTCACAAATCGTATTACTGGGCCGGGAATCGCATGAAAGGTAATGTGTTGAGGTGTCGTTTCTAAAAAAACATTTTTTAATATTTAGAATTCTCAGTTAAAATGTTGTACAGCTGTCAGCCATTCCACTTCTTTAAGGCGAAACGTTGCAATTATGCTCAAACACTACTTTTTCTTTTTTTTAAACAAGAGTTCTGTGAAAATGCATGCGCTTCTATGTAATTTACTCCTGTATTCGCACGAGCTCGTAATTGAAACTTCAGTCATTGGCGTATTGTTTTTATATAAAAGTCTTAGATTTCCTTTTGACTAATTAGTTCAAGTCCCCTGTAGATAATTTAGAATACCCGAAATTCTTAATTATTAAAGTCCTCCGTCACCCGTTTCACTTCTGCTTCTCTCAATTTTAGGAACACTGTGTATCGAATGTCCCTGAATTTTACGGACAAAAAATCGTGTAGACTATCATTTTTTCAGGAAGCTTGATGCGATCTGTTTACCATCGAAAACCTTCGGGCCACCTCTCGGGATGTAGCACGCACTACACTTACGAAACTAATGACTATAGGAGTTGACGCGGCTGGAAACACAAAAAAATCTTTCATTTGAGAAAACTCGGCTTCTTTACTGCTTCCCAGCGCGTAATTAAAATATGCTGCATAGGGACACATACTGTAGCTGTGCAGCGTTGACGGTAAAAGAGAGGATTGGCAGAGATAAGTCGCATCGCGGCCATTCAATTTTCCAGCTTCGAGTCACTCAGGTGCTCTCTCTCCTTTAGGAACCACCGGGCCGAGCCACCGACCTCACCTCTCTTTACCAATCAACGCACCATAGCTGCACCGGCTGTCCCAGTGCGACGGACCGCGGAATATTTAAATTGCCCGCTCCAAAGCAGCAAAGTAGCCGCGTTTTCTCTAAAACGATTTTCGACGAGAATACCATCGCACCAAACATCCTAAAATAAAAATCAGACTATTGAAGATTTTTGATCGGTATAATTGAAGGGCTTGGGGCAATAATAAGATAAGTCACACCAAGCCTTCAGCTATGCTTTAAATGGTAATATTGTGGTGAAATTGTAACTAACCATCTTTCAATACATTTCTAGTTCTTTTTTTGTGAATGACATGTGTCACTAACAAGATAAGACACTCTTCGACCAAAATTGAGATATTAATATTTACAAATACCGGGAAGGTTGCTAGAGTTTTCTTGATACATGCCCAAGCTCTTTAATTGTAGAACTCCGGTATTACCAGCCAAGACATTTCGTCATTATCAAATACATTTTTCCGTTCTATCTTTTTAAAGTTTTTTTCAATGCTTATGTTGTGCTTGTTGAGCGTCCGCGCGGACACGCTCGAGCGCTACAACAATGGAGGTATTTGCTTAAAAAAATATTTAACGTCAAAAGCAGTTGAAAATTGTGAGACGTACTATGGGGAGAAGTGCAATCTGTGTACGGTTCTTGAGCTCTGGGATCTCTGCCTTATTACATATTACGTTGAATTACGAACACAGGTAACTAGCGTTTTTGGCAAAAATTGATTATTTGCTACCGCATAATAAACATTCTTTTCAAAGGGACGTCATCAAGGTTTTGGCTATTAGCCCTTATCATGCCCTTGGTGACGGTATCGACGTACTGCCGCGAGAACACGGAGAAGGATGAAATGAAATGTGAAATCTACTACAAACCCCACTGAGCTCAAGGCCACGTGCACAGATGGTGAAGGTGCATTTGTGTCCAGCGTGTGGGCGGAGCGGGCGCGGGGGAGTGGACGGGCGTGGGCGTGCCCCGCAGGTGGCTCAAGCGCTTCTCCCTCTCCTCCGAGCTCCGGCGCCGGAGGCTGCGCGTGCGCCACCCCCGCAAGTCGCGGCCCCCGGGCTCCGCGCGCCGCCGGCCGGGGTAAGCAGCGGCGGCCGCGCCCGCGCCACGCCAAGCCAAGCCTCGCGCCCCGCCCCGCCCACGCCCACGACCCACGCCCCACGCCTGCCTTTCGCTTGGCACGCACTCGCTGCGGTCTCCACCCTCGCCTTGTGCGACCCCCGTCCCGCCCCCGCCCACGTCTCATGCCTGCCTCGCGCTTGGAACGCACCTGCTAAGGTCTCCACCCACGCCTTCAGCTTACCCCCGTCCCGCCCCCGCCCACGTCTCATGCCTGCCTCTCACTTGGAACGCACCGGCTGTGGTGTCCACCCTCGCCTTGAGCTACTCCCGTCCAGCCCCCGCCCACGTCCCACGCCTGCCTTTCGCTTGGAAAGCACCCGCTGCAGTCTCCACGCCTTGAGCTCACCCCGCCCCGCCCACGCCCACGTCCCACCCTGCCTTTCGCTTGGAACGCACTCTCTGCGGTCTCCACCCTCGCCTTATGTTACCCCCGTCCCGCCCCCGCCCACGTCTCATGCCTGCCTCTCGCTTGGAACGCACCTGCTACGGTCTGCACCCTCGTCTTGAGCTCACACCGCCCCGCCCCCGTCCACGTCTCATGCCTGCCTCTCACTTGGAACGCACCTGCTACGGTCTCCACCCACACCTTGAGCTTACCCCCGTCCCGCCCGCGCCCACGTCTCATGCCTGCCTCTCATTTGGAACGCACCTGCTACGGTCTCCACCCACACCTTGAGCTTACCCCCGTCCCGCCCGCGCCCACGTCTCATGCCTGCCTCTCATTTGGAACGCACCTGCTACGGTCTGCACCCTCGTCTTGAGCTCACACCGCCCCGCCCCCGTCCACGTCTCATGCCTGCCTCTCACTTGGAACGCACCTGCTACGGTCTGCACCCTCGTCTTGAGCTCACACCGCCCCGCCCCCGTCCACGTCTCATGCCTGCCTCTCGCTTGGAACGCACCTGCTACGGTCTGCACCCTCGTCTTGAGCTCACACCGCCCCGCCCCCGTCCACGTCTCATGCCTGCCTCTCGCTTGGAACGCACCTGCTACGGTCTGCACCCTCGTCTTGAGCTCACACCGCCCCGCCCCCGTCCACGTCTCATGCCTGCCTCTCACTTGGAACGCACCTGCTACGGTCTCCACCCACACCTGAGCTTACCCCCGTCCCGCCCGCGCCCACGTCTCATGCCTGCCTCTCATTTGGAACGCACCTGCTACGGTCTCCACCCACACCTTGAGCTTACCCCCGTCCCGCCCGCGCCCACGTCTCATGCCTGCCTCTCATTTGGAACGCACCTGCTACGGTCTCCACCCACACCTTGAGCTTACCCCCGTCCCGCCCGCGCCCACGTCTCATGCCTGCCTCTCATTTGGAACGCACCTGCTACGGTCTGCACCCTCGTCTTGAGCTCACACCGCCCCGCCCCCGTCCACGTCTCATGCCTGCCTCTCACTTGGAACGCACCTGCTACGGTCTCCACCCACACCTTGAGCTTACCCCCGTCCCGCCCGCGCCCACGTTTCATGCCTGCCTCTCATTTGGAACGCACCTGCTACGGTCTCCACCCACGTCTTGAGCTCACCCCGCCCCACCCTCGCTCACGTCTCATGCCTGCCTCTCACTTGGAACGCACCTGCACCCGAACGCACGTGGTCTCCACCCACGCACTCACCTCTTGCTTGGTACAAATCTGCTGGGTTCCACAACACGTCTTGAGCCTCCCTCAACCCTTTCCACCTCATGAAACCTTGCAGTTCGGTCTCTCCCACCCCAATTTGCTGTTAATTTTCCCCTAGCGCCCCGCCACCACACCTCATCCATCGCTACTGCCCTTCATTCTATTCACTTCGTCCCAACTCTCACATGACCTTTCCTGCTCCTTCCACAATCTAATTCCCTCCCCAGCAACATGCTGATCTTATGCTAATTTCTTATTAGCCTAGCTGTATGTCCTGACGCGGCCCGCCTCCGCACCTGATCCCCGTTCGTTTCGTCTTGTGACGCACCTCCTCCGCGTTTGCCATATTTCCTTTGCTTCATACGTAACCTTTATCATATTTCAACCCTTCTTAAACCGGATCATAAACCGGTTCTTGAATCAATTTGAACCGGCTATTGACTTTGATTCTCTGGCCTCTTCACAACGCCTCACACTACCAACCGTCTCACGCCTTATGACTTCTGTATCTCCCTGCATCCTTGCGAAGCCCCAAGTGAATCGAACTCGTCTTCAGCTCTAGCCTTCCCCATGCTATCACCCGCAGCCACACGTGTACCTCCAACTGTTCGCAGATTCCCTTTCACGCATGTCGAGCCTCAGCGTTTGTCTTATTTTCTCACTGCCGTGCCTTGCGTTCGTCCACACCTCCTTCGCTCCGCACCCATGCAACCGTCTCCTTCTCTTCCATCCAGCACCCGGCCGCCCAAACCCTCTCCACTTTCGGTCAGCACCCACGTCCAGTTACTACCTGTCCAGCAAGTTCATGTTTGAAGCGCACACCCCTAACAATCCCGTCGAGAAACCTCCCCTTCGGCAATCTCCCGTCCAACAAAATCCCGACGAGCAACTTATTGTCAAGCAATCTCCCGTCTGGAATCCTATCGTCATGCAACCTCTGCAACCAGTTGTCGAACAACCTGCCGTGCAGCAAACTCTCGCCTAGCAATCACCCGTGTGGCAACCTCACTATCAGAAACCTCCCATCCAGCAACCTTCCGCCCAGCGAGACTTGTCCAAAAACCTCACGTTCAGCGAACCCCTCGTATAATGCTCGTTCTGCACTCGCGTTGCACCAGCTAATGCCTCCCTCGCGCTCGAGCTTTATGAGGAATCGCATTCCAGTATTACGATTTATTTCTTTTTTGTGATTATTTTAGCATGTGTATTAGGGTAAAGGTTGTTTGAAGGTGTGTATGAAGGTAAAGAGGGTTAGACGTTTAGACAGTTATACTCTAAGTTCTTTAGCGAACATTACGGAATATCAGTGAATCGTGGAATACGAGTAAGGGAGTTGCGTGCTGTGAGGAGAAGTGAAGGATTTGTCTGAGAATGTCAGGTGTCTAGGAATTTTTGTATTTGCACTTCTCTTGATCAATTTGCTGGTTGAATCGTATTGCTCACTTGCTGTATTGGAACTAAGGGAAAAGCACTGTTGCGGAAGCAGTTTAAAAATGTAAGAGCATATTAACGTAATATACTAACTTTTTTAAAACTGTGAACAGCGCGCGAGTTATTTGAATACGTTTAAATTATTTCAAGCACTTATTTTTAAAGCGATCTAGAACAATGTATCGGAAACATTACTTCATTTTATACTGAATCATTATTTAATTTTCCTAATTTGTGTCTTAAATTTCATAGTTCGTTATTCTCACGGTGTTGACACATTTCGACAGTTCGAGTATTTTGTTTTAAAATATCAATTCACGCCTTCCTATCGAGTTTAAAACGCATATATTTTGATAAAGATATAATCCCTTTCGAGCAAATTTATTGTAGTTTTAAATTTTCATTTCAATTGCAAGATTAGAGTAATCTAGTATGTGTTGAGTTTCTTCGCCAGTCATCGACGTTTTTTTTACTAAGTGTTTAACTCCAGCAATACATTTCTCAGCCAATAATGTCGGTTTTGGGAAAGAAAAGAACGAGAAATCGCCGTTCAGAATCTTTGGAGGAGTTAGATATGGAAAATTCAAGATTTGACGTGGTATTTGTCATATGAAATTTTTTTTCTGAATGCCGTCAACTCATGGAATTTTTATATTTTGGGGTATAATTAATGATTCACAAGTGTAAGCGACAATTAATAAGTCATTGCAACGTGCCAGCGTTTAGCGAAGACAATTCACAGTACGGAGCATCCTGTGGCGTTTAGTTTCTTCGGCTCGCCGTTACAGTAACACGTGCACAAACAGCTCAATTCAGCCATTATTTATCATTAGAAATCGATTTACTCTTTATAGTTGAGACTCTACTGACACTGAAGTTCAATGTACGTTATTGCATGTTGTTTTGGCGTTGGAATTTATTCTTGGTGTTCATTCATCGATCTTCTAAATATTGACGCAAATTTTTCGTTATTTTATAGTAAATTGTATTTCGTTTCTCGCACGTAGCTTTGTCTCCCTTCCTGCACGCGCTGATATCGTTTGATGGATTACAAATCTCTTTTGCGTTGGTGATTAAAAACATTTTTTGTTAACTTTACTTACTTTATAGTTATTGCATACAGTTAAATTGAAAGTTTTTTTTTTTTTGCTATGTGTTTTCTTCACGTTTGGAATCGTACTTTCTGTAATTTTAATAAATGTTGGTTGTGTATTTCATACAATTTATTGTGAAAATACCAGGTTTATTAAAATGTTTTATTTGTATGTAATTTTAAGATCAGGGTAATTAACGTCGCAAATAAATTATTCATTAAAACATGTTTCTTCAAAAAAAACTCAACTTTATTTCCTATAGACAATTAATAGCAAAGTACTAAAATCATCCAATTCTAAGGCTGAGGTTGAACCTGAATCATCAGTTTTGTAAGTTTAATACGCTGAAAAAAAAATGTTCATATGCTGAAGTTTTCATAATGTTGTTCATATTGTTTCATTTTTATGAAATGTTCGTAGAAATGTAGCCTCTTCACTTAATACTTCTATGAATAAAGAAAATAAATAAAAACAATGATACTGCATGATGTAATCCACAAAAGCCGCACCTTCTTTGTGACGAAGACGCTTTAAACCATATCTCTCCTCAGGTGGTTTTCAATTGCTATCCACTGGCGGCTATCGTCGGATTAGGTAACGTGGCGCGCTCCGTTTCAAATCGCCATTAGGAAAGCGTACGGAGCGCCAATCGCTAATCCCAGAAATCTGGCCCCGCGCGGTGTCGGTAATTGAAGTCAATGGCAGGATGGATGGGCCATCGCAGTAACCGCATTAGCTGCTCGGCGCAGTCGATAAATGGATGCAGGGCGTAAGTGGATGCCCATATCGGTGCGGGCGCAGCAACGACCAGGCGCAGCCGGGGACGAAGGTCAGGGGCTGCGTGCGTCACCGTCTGCGAGGAGCTGATGGCTGCGTGCGGCCCGTGTGGGCGCAGTCCTTACAATGTGCCCAGAACGGCGAATGGAGTCTTGATTTCATCATCGCTATGATCATCGACGGCTCGCTGCTGGTACACAAACAGGTTTGAGCAACCGTACTGTCAATTTATTCTTGTTGTTATAACCCACAATCTTCGTGAAATATGGGAGTAGACCTCATAATTATAAGATCTGCCGCAGGTATTTAGGGTTAAAGAGCGACTGGAAGTCGGTTGATCATTCCAATGTCCTTCTCTGGAATGAGAATAAAAGAATGGAAAGGTAAAATGGTATGGTGTGCGAAGTCTGTAGCCTTTTTGAAGTAGGACTGCGGCTGGTATAGAAGTATTGGCTATCCTAGTACCACTTTTTTAATCTTAAGGTAGGAAATTTGCGGAAATGTAACTTCTTTTATTATTTGTTGCGTAAACTGTGTGACTCTTCTTTCTTAGTATCCGAATATTCGTTATTTACGTTATGAATGTTCTTAGAAATTCGTTTTTCTATGAATAATATTCTAATAGTAAACATTTTTATCTCTAAATAGTAGATTTGAGCAATACAGAATATCCAAAATATCAATTTGATAATTTTTGCTGTATTGCAACTGAAATATGTTTTATGGTATCATTCATTGATTTATTCCTGTAGAAATAAGACCCCTAGAGTTACGAAGATCGTTTAGACCCTTGTGCCTTGTGCTGACCCCCTGAACTACTATTATAGAAATGAAATATACTTAGTATTAGGTGATAACGATTATGCTGTATGGTGATGTATTGGAATGAGAGGCTGGAGAATCGGGAGCACCTCCTGAAAACCTTTATAAAAATCGCTTGGTCCACCACAAATTCCACAGGGATAGGCCTGGAATTGAACCCATACCCCAGTGTGGGAGAGGAGGCGTGCCTTTACGTCAAGAGATCCGCAGTGGTGTTGTCACCTGTAAGGGTGGCCACTTTGTTGTAAACATGGAAAACCAGAAAAATCAGGGAATTTCATTGCTTTTGAAAAGTCAGGAAATTTCTTGAAGAATCGCTAAAGTCAGAGAACATTTTTAAAAGGTTATCAAATAAAATGTAATTTCTTAAAAACAATGGTACAAATTTATTTTTTGCTCAAGTTTTATTGGTAAGAAAATACTGTTAATTTGATCTTTGTAACGGTAAAATGATGTAGCCGATCAATTAGTATCCTTAGTGTTTCAATTAGTATCTTTAATGTTTTCTTTATGTGGTGTGAAATTACAAATACTACTAGGGAAAAAAAAGTGCATCAGAAATACTGGGAAAGTCAGGGAAATTTGTTCCCGGAAATGAGCGGCCACCTTTGCATTTGCAACATCACATTCTCTGTTTGGATGATCGAACTATCGTTTCACGCCAGCATTCGCTACGTGGAACAGACAGTTCCAGCCAAACCTTCGTGTCGTGTATTTAACTCTGTCTACCCGCGCAGAGAAAAGGACTCGTCGCATTCAACGTGCAGTCGCAAGGAAATAGCTGCCATCGGCGCGCCTTTCCCAGGAACAGCGTAACGAGACTAATCGGCCGGGAACTGTTTTATTGACGGCGGCCGAGGGCTGTGTGGGCGGATCGCTTCTCGCTTGAGGCCAACTTCCGTCAGTGCCCTCTTCCCGACACTCCATATAGCCTAGAGCAGGGGTGTCCAACTTACAAGATCTCAAGGGCCACAACTAAAGCTTTTAATATTGCTGCTGACCGTTTTTTCATTACTCGAGTGATCCACACCTGACTTTCCAGCATTGTTGATCTTGACAGTTTGCCCAGCTGCTTTGAAAGGGAGGGGGAATGGAACAATGCGTGACATCAAGTCATACCATGCACAACGCACTGAAACACGCTGGAATGATTTTGAATTGCTGAATTTACTAGAAAAAAATCTTAAATCTACACTTTACCTACTTTTTCATTAAGGGCGTGTTGACCCCGACGCTAAGCGCGCAATGTTCTCGTCCGACATCGGTGCAAAGGATTTTCACGTTTGACTAATAACCTTTCGCGGGACGCGATAATGGCTCCCACAGCCCGGTGCGGAAGACCCGCAGCCTACGCGGAACGGCCGCAGTTAAAATTTCGCGTCACGTGTTGCCTTATGAGCACGATCAGACCTGCAAGGCCGGGGAACGTCGCGGCAGCAGATTGACAGTCTTTTCTTTCCTGCGGATTTGGGAACGCAGTCGGACGCGTTTCGACCGCTTCCGCTCGTGTTTCGGGGAAGTCCACCTGTCTTCGGAAGTCTTCGCTCAGCATGAAAGAAATGAAGTATTAAAGAAATTTTTAACACTCGAAAATACTTATAAAACAGTTTACAGAGTTTTCAACACCACATTCAACTAATTTAATGGTATTTAAGTTCTAATGTGAAGGCATGAACTGCAGAACCAAAACTTTCAGCTTCACTTGAATTTTAAAGGATGTATGTATTTCCTATTTGAGGGTCAGATTAAACCGACTTTTGTCAGCTAGCGGTTTTCTCTCACACGATTATTCTGGACTGAGGTGAGAAAAATTCAATACATGATAAAAATCTTTAAGTTCTGTTTCATATTTTTGAAGTGATATTCCAGTTGAAACTAAGCAAATTATACTTTAAAAAATCGTTTTCAAAATTAGTTTTGAATGGAATAAAAATAGAACATATAATACTCGTAAAGATGAAATTACCTTCAGGGAGTAAAACATCTTACACGTTTCACAAAAGAAACACTAGTCAGCATTTTCTTGTGAAAATACACAAGTTTCTTCTCCACGATAGTGCAAATTCAAAATCCTGAATTCGTAACATACTTTACTTTTTCAGATCTTCATAAAAATGAATGTCCTGGAAGACCCTTAACTGTTTGATAGTCCAACATTTTTTTTATTATTATCAGCCCTTTCGTTTTATCTTGCCCGATACCCTTAACGTGTGACCCATGCGGACAGAATGAGTGCAGCCCAGTCGCAGAAAAACCATTACAAGTTTGTAGGGACGTTGCCAATCGATGGCTTATTGCAATTGGCTTCGGAACAATTGAACCGCTAGTTCGGTGCTTTGTCACGCTTTGATTACTGCAAAACTACTACGACAAATCGCTCAATGCGATTTTCGGGATTGTGCGTTGTTTTAGCGGTAGGTAAAAAGTGTCCTAGAGCATTAAAAATTATTATGGTTGATATTAAACTATAAATTCATTGTGTACAGTGGGAGGGAGACATTTGGTTCGTGTGTTGGGTTGAAAACAAGATTTTTCAACAAGTCATATCCATTGTTTGAAGAAAAGAACATTGTGCCAATTTTTTGCGAAAAAGGGATACATCCTTAAAATTTGATTGCCTTGGATGAATTGAGAGCTATACCCAAATACATTAATAGGAATTTAGAAGCTGTCAAAATAACGTGTCCACTTTCGTGTATAGAGGCAAAATATCTTTAATTAAAAATAAAAATAATATGAATAAAATTTATTAAAATTTATAATACGTAATTGACATTTAAAAGAGCGACGGCTCGGAAATCATTATTTCCATCTTCAGGCGTCACTAAAACGACAAGAAGAATAAGTAATGACATTTTAAAACAATGGACAGAATTGAAACAAGAATCACATAACGTTGATGCACACAAGTCTCTACATGGTGAAAAACCAGATTAATAAAATCTTGCGAAACTCCCCGTTAGGAAAGTATGGTATCTGAGCACTCACATGGCGGTATGTTGTTGAAATAAACTAATAAATTATTCTGCTCAGGCGCAGTATGTCCTGATAGCGGGAAGTGTAGCTGCAGTGCCAAAGCTACAACGTGAAACGTCGGCCAAGTGAAGTCGAGTACTGTGCGAAGGGGGCATAGCGTTTGAGAAGGGGAAGCTGGTAGGAAAGGGAGACATTAAAAGATCAATTGGGACAGAAAGAAGTTAGACCTAAGATTTTCGTAGGGAAACATCTTAACATGAGAAAAATTACTAAACACCCCATTGTATAAATTAATGAATTTGTCCCATTCCACCTGCGTATTTAAAGAGGAAGATGTTTTTATATAAACAGTTTCTAAATTTATTCGAGGGCACAAGACATTTTCAAGGGCTTAAATCCGTATGCCCTGAAAATTCCATGTGATAAGATGTAATCCTGTCACATTTTATTTTTTTAATTCGATGTAATTCTGTGATCCAAAACGAACGAATGTTTCTATCTATAAAATAAAGGCCAAATACAATTTGACGAAATCATTACATTTACAGACAAAGAAAAATGATCTAAAACATCTTAAAATGTATCTCTTGTAAAATGATATAAATGTGGCTTCGTAATCCAAGATAGCGGCAAGATTAACCAATTCTCTCAAAATTGAAAAACAATGGATATTTTTTTACATTTGAAGACACGTCATTCTCTTTGGTGTCGCGTTCTGCACTCTTCTTTTATATACAAAAGGCTATGATTGGAAATTAATCATTGTGATTATTTTCTGGCTTAATGTCTGGGATATTTAAGGGAAAAGACTTTTGTTGAGAAGTTCAAAATGGAGTGAAGTTAAGTTTCTGCATTTTTAGTAAAACGACCGAATTGAAATGTTGCCTCCTTGACCACAGAAAAGCGTTGGGAAATATAAGCGACTTAATACTGTAACCCTTCTTTTCTCCAAATATATTTTACTTAATAGCTTTTACTCCGTGACCACAGAATTGATGCCTCAGAAATGTCTACTGGAAATTCAACGTGCCAATGGGCTTTGAGTTTATATTCGCCAGTCATTTATTTCTTGAATGCTAAGACGTTAAATGCCTTTGTAAACTTAATTTTAAGATGTCACGAAACTTCCAACCAGAAATATTTTCGGATGATTATTAAAATGAATAAAATCATATCTCAGCGTGATCTGAGTGTAGCCTGCGATATTTGACAAAATCTGCATATTCGACATATTCGACCAAAACATTTCTGGATCCGCACCTGCCTTATAAAGTGATTACTTTTGAAAAAATATTTTTTGCGTAGACATCAATACTAAGATCAGTATTCATTTTGAACTTTTCTACCTCTTTTTTTCCAGGCTTACTAAAACATTAAGAACACGATTTTTTTTCTAATTTAAGTAAAACAATACTATATCAGTTTTTTAAACATCACAGATAGTGGATTTTCTCAGTATTTATACATCTTTACGAGGTATGGAAATCAAACATTTTTTTTTTTACAAAGAAAAGTATTGCTTTTGTGAAGCAAGGAAATCGGAAGTGGGGAGGAAGCGAGAATGCGAAAGAATGGTTGATGAAGGTGGCAGATGTTCCATATTCAGAACTCTTCTTAGACCAATTACTACGCTTCGCGGGTCATTTTATCCTACAAACTTTCCTTTAACCTGTGTCCCATCAACTTTTATCAACAAAACACATTAAAACGGTGTATATTCTAGTTCTTCTGTAGAAATTTTGAAATTTATGTGTTAACACTATTTTAGCTAAATGTGTTAGCGCCACCTTAACCTCAATATTTCATTTTGTTAACCTTCATACAAAAGTAATTGAACCTCAGTCATTACGAACTTCCACGGCGTAGTGATGAATGTATTACTGAAGGCAACATTAGGGAGGTATTGGCTGCGTTAGTGGTGTTGCGGTTTATTGAGTTTGTTAACTATCACCGCACGGCGACACCATCATAATGAACACATTGACGGATCACGGTTTAGCTTACATCACAAATGCATTAGTCTGTATTTGAAAAATTCTGTTCTCAAGAAGCATCCAGCGAAATTCTGCTCGTCAAGAAAGTATTAATATTGGAATCTGCAAACGATTATAACACATTCATACTAAAAACAAAGTATAAAAAAATAATTTGTCACAATAATTTAAATGAATTTCAAACATTACTTTAAATTGCCGTGCAAAACAATATATTTCCCATGACAATTTTTGTTGTTATCAGAGAGAAGTGAGATCTGTGTAAATATTTCTAGCCAAACAATTGTTTAATACATATTCCATGTAATGACGATAGCAACGAAGGGAAATTGAATTGAATTGATTTGATGCCTTATTATACGTGGCGAGTCTCAGGCAATCAGGGCCGCTCTTGCGTCTGACCACGCAAATTTCTCTACGCTCTTTTCACCCACAAGGGGAGCAAGGAAGTATTTCTTGGGTGACGGAAAAGGTGCTTTGAATTTTTTGTTCAGAGGCTTCATTTAGGCTTGAGGATCTTTTACATGCAGTAAGTAATGCTAACATGGGACAGCCGGCTGTACTTCCCCTCCGAAGGAAGGCGAACGACAGATTTTAAGGGAGGTCGAGGCCTTACATTTTAAATGATTTCTAGGACATTTTAAACAATTAAATGATTAAATTGAAATCAATTATGAATTGTATAGATAAAATTTAATCATCAGTTAAAATAGATAAATGAACACAAGAATCCCAGTCACGTAGTTACAAGTGGATCATTTCCTGTAATAAAACAGTCAACCAATGCAGCCAGTTTTATTAAATTTTGATCGTGTATTATTGAGAGTCGTTATCCTTTAATTACGGTATCAATTGATCGAGCCCCATATTTTAAATTAAGAAATTCATTCGTCCGATTATAATGTAACTGTTTACTTTCAGTTGCAGTACACATAGACTACTCGAAATATCATAAACATCAAAACACTTATCTCCAAAGAATACACATTTTTTTGCCCTTCGTATGGCTCAATATTTATAGGAAGAGACAAATAACTTCTACGAGAGTTTGAAATGGTATTACAAGGCCCTAACCTTCGTCCCACTGAATGAACAAGGCTCCGTTGTCCGGGTTCGTTGGCATCGCTTTCCCGTCAATTGACGCCTCGTCGTAGGTCCCCGTTCACGACAAATCACGACCAGATGTAGAAGTAAACAGAGGACGGTTGTCACCACATAATTGGTTGCGGCAACCTTCCACCCCGCACTGACGTCGGAGAAAAAAGTAGGTCAGTGGGGTTCCAAGTTGAGTTGCAGTCCTATCTGTCGGCATGCAGCTGTGTCTCTTCTCGCCTACATACGTTATGTCAACATGTCAGTGCTGACGTCCGTGACGTCTAGGGTTGTCGGAATCGATTTCAACGTGACCGTGCCACCTCTGTTCACGTGATGTAAGCGTAAGACAGCGAGACGCGTCTTTTGGCCTAAATTTAATCCATTGTAGGAGTTGTTCCGAACACCTGCATTAGAACCTCCCTCTCGCGACAAAAAACGTTTGTACAACCTCATTCAACTGGTATGAGAAATTTTGTGATATAATTTTATAAGATTCTAAAACGTCAGATAACATTTACGATAGTAGTGACTTTTGCATAACATTGCGTACAGAACTCAATTGCAATCTCGATCTTCTTGGCAAGTGCAGATGCACAAAAGTGAAGCGAAACTCGAATTCGCAGAAGATCCGTAGCGCTGGTGATCACTGCAATGCTTTGCCGTGCAGAAACTCCGTAATGTCTTTAAAAACATGAAAATTGTGGGGCTCTATGCTTGGTATTCTTACATATTAAGAGTCTTACATATTTTGCTGGGCAAAAATACGGCGAATTACGACAGAAAAATTCTTAACACAGAGCCCTGATGACGAAAAAGTTGATAAATCCCGATGCTAGATTTAGAAAAAAATCCTCTAGCACGTGGTGTAACCAGAATCCGTATTTTGTACGTCTTTGATACCGAAAAATCGGATGACAGCACATCATCCTGTCCATCCGTCTGTGAACAACGCTAGCAGCTAAACCGTTCAGCCTATTTTGCCCAATATTGATATTCCCCAATCGGTATGGCTAATTTCGCGACCCCTTCAATTTCGAAACTATATTTTAATTTTGGGTGTGCTTTACATGAAGCTTCTGAGACCTTTTCAAAAAAAATGGCTCCATCGTTTCTGTTTACGTTATGTTGTTGAATAGTATGAAGGACTTTTAAGGAAATGGTCCAGGTCTCATTTTCGTTGAAAATGTGAGCCACTGTAAACATAATATCGCAAAGTATAAGAGCAATTTTCCACGTATAAAAGCAGTTTCTATAGAGACTCAAATGTCCTCCTGGCATTCAAGCCGAATTAAATCACATCCGCTGCATTATCCATCCCTGAATATTCACCGTTAATAAATTTGAGCGTAACCGAAAATTCGGCCGTTAATAGCATTTATGTCTACAATGACTTCTATTCGCAAGATAACGTTAAATTGAAATTTTGAAATGGCAAAACTATAGAGGTAATTATCGCAGCGAGGTCAACCAGAAATAGACTTTTCAGGTTTTGAAGCGCTCTTCAAAAGAGAAAAAGATGCAAGTCACGGTCCAAATGCGCGGTGAGTGGAAATGAGAAATAGAATATCTAGTTCAGAATTTTTCATATTTTATTCATTATTTATTCATATAATTAAAAAGGGATATATTAATGTCAATGTGGAAATTAACTGATAAATTGTACAAATTTCCTATTGTTTAGAGGTCCCATTTTTGTTGTTGTTTTTTTCTGAAGGGGGTGATGGGAAGAATGATCTAGACGTGGTGAAAAATACACACGCATGCCGTGGAAAATAGGGAAACAGAAAATTAGAGGTAAATTAATTAAATTAAGGGAGTTCGATGTTTAGAATAAAAACAAAAGTATTCCTCAACTATATTCTCTTCACTCGTTAGCTCACTTTTCCAATGTTATGATCCATTGGCGTAAGCTGACCATTACGGTTTACAGTCGAATTTCAATGTCAATTTGCCAACTCACTTAGGTGCCGTCGCAAACGTAGCATTATTTGCAAACCTTTTCGATTTGATAATTCTGAACTAGGTTGTAAACGAAGAAAGAATGTAACAGAATGAATTTCAGTGCATTGTAAAGTATAAGAGGCTTTAAGAAGAGTGTAGATGATATAATGTTTACTTAATTTTTGAATTCACGTAGTAAAAATAAATAGTTCTTTATTACAGTGGTTCATGATTCCAACTTTCCTCGGTCACCTTGAAACTGTCAGTCACATTTTTCTTGTCCTGTTTGCAATCCACTTGCATAAGCTGCTCCATGATGAAATAAGTCGCCATGAAGCAGCGTGCGCTTCCGCCACGTGCTATTTCCGCAGCTGCCTTTCGTTGGTGAACCGAACCTGGCGTCCATAACACACAACGCGCCCTGTGTTGCATCCTGTTCTAGTGTGTTGCATTCTCACCGTTGTGCCCCGTTCTGCGGCGCGAGGCTGGCCCACATTTACGTAATGGACTTCGGCGCGGGACGAAGAGGGGGAGGGGGCGGGGTGCCGGCAGCGACCTTCCCGCGGGGGCGGGCCTACCGACGCCGCCCACGCCCCTGGCACTGGCGCCGGCGCACAGTGCACGCCGCTCTCCATCGAAGGAGAGAGCCTAAAAATGGCGAAGAAATCGATATATCGATATTTTGATCACCCCGATATACATAACTCCACAATTGATCACTATTTAAACACTACAAAATTTAAATGAACAAAAATAATTTATTGAAAAACCAGCGTTTATTTAATGTATTAATAAAAAATTCGGGTACTGTAAAGGATATTCAAAATAAAATGTATAATATCATCTATGATGAATGTAAATAAATAAATTATAATTAACTAAATATATTTAATTATAATAATTATTATTGGTATTAATTAGAGTATATTTTACATTATTTAAAAGCGATACCTTTTATTAAAGTTGGTTTGAATCAGCATTTCATTTATGTCTGCCTATATTCTGTGATGGCTAATGAGACAGTATTTATTGGTGATGCTACTCTTTCTTATGAAACAAATGAGGCAGAAACAATACTCCCATTACCTTAAGTACAAGGTTATAACTGGGTTATGGAGTGTTATGAAAACCCTTAAATAAGTAAATTTATTTTTAATATAATTTTATGTAATGTATTAGTGAAGAAAATCTAATTCCCTCTCACTTAAACGTCATATGACAAAGTGACAATACACAATAAAAAATTATCGATATCCGATATTGGGTTTTTAATATATATATATATATATATATATATATATATATATATATATATATATATATATATATATATACAACGGTACATCTGTGTTGGAAATACCGCGTCAATTTCCATTATCGGCGAGATAATATCGATATTCTATGCACATCCGTACCTCTTTCTAGTTGGATGGGGCATAACCAGAGTAACATAATATTGCCTGTTGTGATCGCGTTGCTTATGAATATTTTAATTTTTTATGAACCAATAAAATTGTTTAATAATTACCGGAGACCGCTATGTAGCTGGGATGCCAGGGAATTGTGAGGGAGAAGGTAAGGGACGTTATACTCCCCAGACATTGTCCTTGTCCAGGATAAGGGAAAAAACTGGGAAGGAAATTTTAGTGTGATCTGTGACCCCTTGTGTAGAGTGTGACTACGTCATTTGCCTCTCAATCAAGATGGAAATTACAGAAAACTCCGATCGGAATGTTGATCCCGTCAGGTGCCTCAAACGTGCTGATTATACGCGTATCAGGCATATTTCAGGTATTTGGCTGGAACGGTATACGAAAGATAAATTTCTAGTTTTTCCCCTTGTTTGCATTGTACATTAACATTTACGACGCGAGTTTCGACGACGCATTTTCGACCCGGCAACCGGCTCGTCTGGCCCACTGCTCGTCTGCCGTGCATCCGCGGGGCGCAGGCGGCGGGCGGCGCGCCCGGGCGGCGCAAGGGCGAGAGCGGCGCGTGGGCGGCGCCGCGCTAATGCGATTCGAATGCGCTTGTAATTGCACCCGCCCACGCCCTCTCCGTCCGCCCCGCCTCGTCCCCGGACGTCTAGCCCTGGGCAGCTCCGCCCTGTCTGTCCCGCCCTACGTAACCGCGACCCGCCGGTTCCCCTCCCTTCTCCCCGGTCTCGTCCTACCCCGCCCTGCTGCACGCTACCGCTCCCCACTCCCCTTTGACCGTTTCTCAGCACCCTTCCTGCCGCGTACTGCCCTACCCCACTCTTCTCTCAGCCTGCTGCGTCCTGTCTCGCTCTTCCCGACCCGCCTTGCTTTCCTTTCCTCTATCATGCCGCTTCCTGCCCCGCTGTTCCCAGAGGCGCCTACCTGTTCCCGTTAAGCCCCGCCACACCTCACCACCCTCATTGCCCCGCTCTTCCCCGACGCGTCTTGTCTTCCCCGCCCTGGCCCACTCCACCCTGCTCTGCCCCGATCTTCCCCCCACCCCGCCCTGTCCATTCAGCCCTGTTCCCATCGTTCCGCCCCGTCCCGCCCCGCCTTTCCTCACCGTAGTCTGCCTCGCGCTCCCCACCAATCCATGTCCTGCATTTTTCCTCCCCGCCCCGCCTCCT
Organism: Gryllus longicercus; assembly: GCA_038098605.1. Lineage (NCBI taxonomy): Eukaryota > Metazoa > Arthropoda > Insecta > Orthoptera > Gryllidae > Gryllus > Gryllus longicercus. The sequence goes on from JAZDUA010000869.1 coordinate 357,174, forward strand.
CCCCTCCTCGTCTCGTTCCACGACGTTCCGTTTCCTCTCTCGTCCGGTTCTGCTCTTCCCCACCCCACCCCACCCCACCCGGCCCACCTTTCAACACCATTCTTTCTCGTCCTTGCTCCGCCTTTCTTTTGCCTACCCTCTTTTCCTCTCCCAGCTCGTCCCTGCCTGCTCCGCTCCTCGCACCCCCCCCCCTCCCGCGCTGTAGCCTGACGACCATTAATGGAGACGGGGCCTCCCAGAAAAGGGTACCGTCCATTTCGGGATGTCCGTGCCACGTTGATGTTCGGAATAGATCATTTGGACATTCATTCACGATGGCAACTCGTTTTCTGGAACAAACTTCACTAACTTCTCAATTGATTTTTAAAAAATGCAACAACACTATTTAAGGAAAAATATATTGATTTAAAATTTGTTTCAAAAATGTCGCACACTTCTTAAGATTTTTCAAAAAATTGTTTGAGTTCCCCCTGAATTATCAAATTAATGGGTGGGGTATGCTGCTCGCGTAATCGAAAGTGGTGCGCTAGGAGTAGTCCAATCAGAAGCGAAGTGTGGCGCAAAGATTTCTTCAGTTAGTTTACATCACGTTTCTTCTTAGGGTGAACGGATAATACTCAACTATACAGTTTTATCTATCTTCTCTTCCAGAGAAAGTGAAGAACTTTCCCCGAAACACGCAGAGTAAATGCTTCACACTGTTCAAATTCATTTAATGTTCGTATTTTTTTAAAAAAAATTGTACCCTTTGTAGAACACTTACCACAAGATATCATCCGCTTGCATTACAGTTTTATCGAACATTTCCAAAATATTTTATCTTATAAGAAATTTATTCACAAAGGATTTGCGTTACCCTCTAACTATTTGTGTGCGAAGCGTACATTAGAGGAATATTAGCGAACGTGAGAGAAAATACTTCAATTTTCACTCCAAACTCAAGCACAACTTTTTGAAATGTCGGAACATAAAAAATAGATTTACTTGGATTTGCTACTGGTGCTGATTTGTGCAAGCGCATTCTTTTCGGCGTAATTGATATTCTTCCCAATTCCTTCTTTTTCATATAACAGACCATATAGAATTAAATACATTATTGTTGTTTTCTATCTGCTACAGTTTTCAACTAAAATTCCCTCTCCTAGTTTTTAATGCCTGCAACATTACATTGTCAAACCTTGAAGGATATGGAGTGTGCCATTCCGCAAATATCCTTGCGAGTTCTGAAGTTCCACATTTATCCACGTGTCGCTCAGTCGCGTTGGCTCTGGAAAGAAGTGATGTAAGGAGTAGTAGTGGAATCCTCCAAGACAATCCCACGCCGTCATACCGCACTAGAATACGACCTACATGGGGACCCTGAATAGTCACTAGAGCAAGTGCTTCCCGTCCAGTGGATTGCGTCATTACGGAGATAAAAATTCCTCCTTCTTAATTGCTTCTACATTTGGTTATAAAGGAATATGATACATTTTATTTCTCTCTCATTGTCAGTATTTACCTGATAACGTAAAAGATGGTGGGATGGGTTTTACTATGTATTATTATTATTATTATTATTATTATTATTATTATTATTATTATCTATTTACAGTTCATAGTATTGTATAATCATACAGATATCAATCAAAGCATGATTAAAGTTTTGATTTGATTAAAACACATCAAATATAAAATGAAACCAAATATAAATTATTATTTATTATTATTATTATTATTATTATTATTATTATTATTATTTGCATATCGGTCATTTCGGACAACGTACACCCTTTTTGACAAAATTTAATACAGCGTACAGTAGAACCGTCAGATACTGTACCCTTAGTTGGGAACGAAACTATCTTATTTAAATAAATCTTTCTTCCCTACAGGAAACCTGGTGTAAAGAGCACAGTTAAGCACATGTGCTATAATGAAACTGTTTAAATCCTCCACATAAGTGTACTAATCAGTACTAAGAGAAAAATCCTGAGTAAAGCTCGTTTACAGATGTCGGTGCCTTTGTGTCTAAACTTAACAATCTAATGCCAATTTTGGATTGAACAAAAACACATTGTGCAGCTACTGCAATTTCTATAGCCTACTGCAATTTATTCTGCCACGTACGCAAGTGAACGTCACGTTTTAGAACTAATAGCTACGAAAGATTTCAAGCAGGATAATGAACCCATTTGCTGAAGGGTCGAAAGATTTTCGTGTCGTTCCTTTGATACGGAACGGAATTGCTCCCCGTGTAATTTGTTTGAAAATGTTGTCCTCATAGAAGAAGCGGAAGCGCACTTGCGAGTATACAGGCTAGTCCTGCTAGAGACGGTTTCGCTGGAACGTCACGGCTGCTGACTCAAAATCTGCTAGATGGCAGCGCAGTATGACACACATTCGCTCGTCTCCGGGCCACCAGCAAAGTGTTATCGAGCGAGAAAATCTAGCGTCTGATACGGGATTCTTGTGACTGTGACAGTTAAGTCATGATTACAAATGCAAAATTAAAAATTCCGAGAAGTTAAAACGTCTAGGAGAAGGAGTAAAAAATATGTATAATAAGTGGGAATAAAAACTGTAGTTTAGTTTAAGCCAGGTTAAATAGCGAGAATATCTTCAGATCCTGCTGCAAGTTTAGTAAGTGGAAGAAACTTATGTGCAACTGATAAATTTTAGTTTAGAAAGAAGAAGCACTATTGATTCGGAAAGATTTAATAACATGCTGGATTCATAGTTACGTAAACTAACCCAAAAGGCGTATAACGTTAATTCATTATTTAATACTAATGATTAAGATGATTATAAAATATTACATTTAAGATTCATTAATTATTTAAGATTTTAGGAAAAATAATTAATTGATTTATTAATTCAATTTTCATAAAACTTCGGTTCCCTTACATGTAGTAAATGTACGTATACTAAACGGAATATTGGCGTGAATTATTCATGTTAATTGCTTGTATTGTTCTGCAACGTTATCGCACATGACCTATCACTATTACTTCCTTAAGAGGCGAAGGGAATTCAGCCGAACCCGTCAGGGCCATTGGTTGCTCGGCCTGCGAGCTCGAACTGACGGTGCTCGAGGCCGAAACGCTCGAGAGAGCGTGCTCGAGTAAATGGAATGCCTTGCAGCCTTCTAATAGAGACATTCCCTACAGAGATTGTCTTCTTTCGGGCATTAGCCGCTCGGTTCCCTGCGACGCGTCTCCCATCTAATTGTCCACATTACCAGACTGTGTGGCCTCTTTGTGGTAAACCTGGAAATATCAGTGTAGTTTATTGTTCTGTAAAAGTTCGAAAAAAAACAACAAAAAAAAGGAACATTTTATAAAATTTGTTAGAAGTTAGGGAAATATTTTAGACCAGAACGAGATATTATGTCTTAGATAACCTTGGTATTATATTATACGCGCCCTTTTTGAACCTTCTTTTCGTTATATGCATGAGGAGTGAAAGGGTTGTGTCATCGACAATACTGTTACATCAAATCTGTAACTCGTTTTTGTATATAAAATAGTTTTTTATTTCACGGGAGCGAACATATTTGGCTACTTTGTCAACTAAGCTACGCTAATTAAACCAATTTTAGTAAAGGAGTGATTGCAGATATTTTGGGGCTCAGGAAAACTTTCGTTATTTTTGGACAATTTTTGTTTGTCCAATTTTTGATAATTATGTTTATATTTGTTTCTTTTTAATGGCGCGATGACTAATCGGAGGTCTTGCTTGTATTTATTATTTTCTTCAAAAAGAGTGAAAAGCTCCTCCTTTTGGAGGCGGTAAGAGCGGAAATGATATATTATTCTTTAAAGTAACCAATGATATGTGTGGTTTGATGACTAAATTTTAGACATTGGTTGTGATATATAAAAAACATCTAAGTTTTTGTAAATTCCATTGTAGCCCATTGAAAAAATGTAATTTTATAGTAAGAAATATAAATTCAATAATGTGAAAAAAATATAATAATACACTATGTTCACCTAAAAACCATTTGTAAATTAGGGATAATTATTGAGTATGCAGGTGGCATCGCAAATTTCATGAATTCTATTAGATAAACCTCTTCGTATGCAGTGAGTTAGATCAATAGAAGCAAAGAATAGAAATAGAACATTCTAACGCACGGTGACAAATTTATTGTTTTCCAAGAAAATTGAGGGAACATGAAAATCATATCAACTGTCATTGGCCACCATACGAACTCTATTTAGGGATTACATTGCAACATTCTAGGAACAGCTCATGACACTGCGTCATATGGGTGGTCGAAGTATTGTTGGAATTTGACCTTTGATATTAGTTGTCCTTTGACATTAACATCGAAAGGCTGGTAAACCACGAAATCTCCCGGTTCACATATGCATGCCATTTCATCGAATGCTTAATGCAAAACAAATTCTAAACCACGCAGTTTCCATATATATGGCATATTTATTACTGTTATTTCTCTCGATGTAAAGCTTCAGCGTAACTGACGTGAGTGAACCAGAGAATGCAGAAACACACATTCTGTTTTACAAATGAATGCGATTCATGCGTGTACGGAACGTACAAAAAGCATTCATTCGCCTTTCATAGTTCTATCAACAAAGAGGAATTGAAGTTATTTCTGTGTGCATTGTTTCCAGACGTTTTATAACCGACAACGTACCCACCATTTTGTCTGTAAATTATGTTTCTGCTTTATTCGTATAAAAATGTATTTAATATCCCCATTATTTCAACTACCCTTTTTAGTATTTGCTTTGTGAAATTTATTACGTGTATTTAATGTTGTTACTAATTTCAGAAATGTCTCACACGTTTTGCCATTGGCAAGTAAAATTCTATTATTGTTATTATTATTATTATTGTTATTATTATTATTATTATTATTATTATTATTATTATTTGGTCTCCCGAAATTATATTTCAAGCAGTATCTTAAATAACATTAAAAAACGTTAATTTCCAAATTACGTTTTAGTAGTCTAGTTTTTAATAGTGTAGCAGCCCATGATTTCACTGGTAACTTTGTAATTCTGGTAAGTGTTTTTTTTTTAATTTCAAAGTATATGTGTATTACATTTTTGTAGTATTAAATTTCGAACCCAATCACTCGCATAAGTATAAATTATACATATTTATTTTCAATGTACCTGGTCTTTGGAAGAAAATCTTTGCAAACGTTTCGCCTTAAGGTGTCGGAATTCACCCATTGATGAATAAAATAAACAATATACGAAGGATATTCAAAACGGTTCCGGAATTGGCTGACCGTCGCCGAACTAGTCCCAAGAGGGGGTTCACATTCGTGTGGTAGGGCATATTCGAACGCGGGCAAAATGTGTCTAGGCGTGTTTCAGTGCGCAGTAGTGCCACTACTCCGTATCACATGGAGGTGAGTGGTAGTCCGTCGGTGTGAAGTCGCAGTTCGAAGAGCGTGTGAACCTGACGTTCCTGTGCCAACTGAGAAAATCGGGTGAATAGACGCTATCGGCCCTGATACATGGCCTGGATAGTCTGTAACATATCCTTGCGCAAGTTTTGGAGGGTTTGCGTGTTGCGGTTCGAAGGATGCGACGGGCCACATGACAAGGAAAGTCGTATCTGCAACACGATAACACGCCAAGCCACACATCGCTTGTTGTGCAGACATTTTTCGTCGAAAACATTCCTGTCTTCCCTCAACCACCGTTCTTTCCGGATCTCGTTCCTAGAGACTATTGCCTGTTCCTTAATCTGAAAAGGGGCTTCAAGAGAAACGTTCTGCAACCGTGGAGAATATGAAATCAAATTCCACGGCTAAGCTCCGACGGGAGGCTAAAGAAGCCTTCTACAGACGATTCCAACAATGACAGGAACGAAGGAGCAAGTATTGCTTCGAAGGTGTTAGGTTACAATTGCCATAGGTTATAAAGTTAACTAGCTTTACCACCATTTCGGGAACTTTTTGAACGCCCCTCGTAAATCATATATGAACAAAAAATATTCTTAAAAAGGATTACTTCTAAAGATTACTAAATAAATTATATGCATAGTATTTACGTGTGTATTAAACATAAAACGTCACTGAGAGTATGGCAACGTCCCATGGCAACCATTACTCATCCGTGTAAATATAAAAATTATCTCTTATAACTTCATGACCTAAATCTTGATTGTTCATTACACATTTAAACCTTCTTTAAGACAATTGTTTCTGCTGACATATGAATTCTATTGTTCAGTTTATTCATTAGAATGCTGAGAAATCAACAGATGAAACATTTATGGTGATTTTATTTCATTGACTGGCTACTTCAAAAATCAATACCTGCAATATAATTATGTAGAACACGAATTCATTGTAAGCCTGTCTGCCAGTTGAAGGATATCATTCTATCATCCCGGACAGTTGTCAAAACACAGGGCTCGAACACGTCCGTCTTAGGCGACGTGCAGTCTCCTGATTAGCTTCACTTGCGTACACAATTGCCTAGTTTCGCCTAACAAGACGCGCCCGTTCGCGAGCGGCGTCGTGGGCGGCGCGCCGCATCCAGGCAGCTCTTAACGAAGTAAGTGGCCGCGGGCGCGTGGGCGGCGGGGGCGGCGGGGGCGGCGGAGGCGGCGCGCACCCGGCGGCGCGTGCTGGCGCGGCCGCAACTCGAGCCGGCGCGTGGACGGCGGCGGGGGGGGCGGGGACGGCCGGCTCCGCGAGGACGTGCGGACTGGTGGGGAGACGGAGCTCCTGTGGGGTGGAGAGGGCGGAGAAGCGAGGGGAGCGACGGGCAGCGGGGATGCCGACGGGGAAACCGAGGGAGGTGACTCAGTGCATCTGTTGATGTCACTGCAGTGCCTCTGACCCGGAGGTCCTAGGTTCGAGTCCAGTGGTACGAATTTCGACACTAGCTTGTCAGCTACGACGAATTCAGTCGCTCTCTGCAGGAGGATTCTAGCGGCAGGTTGATCTGATCGGTAATTTTCCGTGGTTTCTCCGATCAACACGAGGCGAATGCCGGAGCAGTACCCTAGCAAACGGGCCTAAGTCCGCGCGCGATCTTTCCTTCTTCTTCCTTGTCCTATTCTCATCCCTTACACTAACATGCACTACACTACTACACATGACGGGAGACCGGTCGGGATCTTCGAGTTGTTCCAGTTAGGGTGCTCCCCTGCTGGTGAGAGAGAGTTGGTTGACGGAATGTTTAATATTATATATGTGTAAAGAAAACATCGACACTCGCATCGGAGTCACCGTTTTCTTCGATTCAAATGTGCCGCGCTATCGACAGCTGACACCGTCCCGGGAGCCGCCTGATGACTGACTAGCAAGGCATAAGATAAGAAGATCGCGTTGAGATCACACGTGTTTAAAAACGTGATTAAAAGTTAAAACATTACCTGAAGTAAAAACTTTAAATGTTGTTTTCTGTTTTTTTACAGGTAATCTTCTTTTTTCATTTAACCATTGTAAATATTGTAAATAGTGAAACAAAATTATATCAAACTGTTTTTTTACAGAAACGCAACTGAGTTTTTATTTCCAATTTTGGAGAACTATTTCCGTCCCATTATAAAACAACATTTTTGTTTTGGAAACTTCAAATGAAGATGGATAAACTACGATTCGACTTTATGATGAAAGGAGTAGGAGATGGAAAATCAACAGTATTATGCCTAACCTCAATTGGCACACCGGATGGCAGAACTTTTGCCTTACCAGATGAAATGCAAAACACACTTTTGCACAAAGATCTGACTGAAACACAAATGTTTGGTAAGATAAAAAATACACTCAAGAAAAGACATCAATTTCGAAAAGTCTGGATCACTTTGACAGAGAATTTAAAACAAGTATATTTGGACGACGAGGAAAATTTGCAATTTGAAAATTATTATTTAGAAGAGATTACAGAGAAAGAAGTGGAAAAACCTGCACAGGGTATTTCAAATGAAACAATTGAAAAGTTATTGAAAAAAATTTTAGATGATAAAAAACAAAAATCTGAAGTAAAAAACTTTGGGAAAATTGCTAATGATTTTATGATTGATAAATTTAATGCCAAAAACTCAAATGCATGTCAATGGATAAATGAGTTTGAGAAAGAATGTGAACGCTTTATGGTGGTAGAAGATCAGGAAAAAATTGAAGCTTTAAAATTTCTCCTAGAAAATGCAAGCGCAGACTGGTACACATGTATGATTTTGAAATATACAATAGAATCAGAATGGAGCGATTGGAAAAAGAACTTTATTGAAACTTTTGGAAATAAAGGCTGGTCTCCGATAAAGTATGCTTTTTCATTTAAGTATCAATCTGGGTCTTTGCTCGATTATGCTTTAAAAAAAGAAAAACTGCTGTTACAAATAAGAAAATCTATGGATACAGAAACTCTAATCGATCTTATAGCTATTGGTTTACCAGATTATGTGTTAAATAATATCGACAGAGAAATTTTACAAGAAACTCAAGATCTCTATAATGAAATAAGTAAGCTGGAACACCTGGTAAAAAAAATACAACTGATTACAAAGGAAAAGTTTACCCCGACAATAAGTTAAAAAAACTTGAAGAAAAAAAAAACCATGCCGAATCTGTGAGAATGCAAAAAAAGGTAAACGTTTCCATCCTGAATCTAATTGTTGGTTTAAAGGAAAAAAATGACAATAAGACTGAACCAATAAAATCTATAAACAACTCAGAACTGGAAGTGGATTTGAATCAAAACAATCCAAAAAACTAGAAATTCCACCATTAATAAAAATCGAGTTACTGTTGAATGACACTCTCAACATTTCGGGCATTTATGATTCAGGCTCGAATGTGTCATTAATAAACGCAAAATTATTAAAGTTAAAACAGAAAAACATGAATGATTCCCAAACAGTAAACTTGAAAACCATTAATGGTGCGAAAAAACAAAAGATATGATAACACTGAAAATAAAAATCTACAATATAGAGAAAGAAATGAACGTCTTTATTATAGACAACGAAAATTTCAATTACGAATTTTTAATAGGTCTGGATTGTATAAAAGAATTTAAACTGATCCAAAATGAGGATTTAAAAATAACTCAATATTATAATCCAAAAGAGAAAGAAGAAAAAAATAAAAATGAAAACATTCCTGATGTGCCAGGTGACTTGAGAGAAAAATTTCAAAATAACGGACAGGAAAGAAAAACAAATAATACCAATTCTAAGTATTTAGATGATGCAGAAAAAGAATATAAAGTCAATTTCAACGAGCATGTAAACACTGATGAATTCGAAATTATTGTAAATCATCTAGATGTAGATAAACAATTTGAGATTGACAAATTGATTGAAAAATATAAATCAGTATTTGCAAAAGATAAGTATGATATCGGCACTGTAAAAAATTATGAAGCACATATTGATTTGATAGTGGACAAGTATTGCTATAAACGTCCGTACAGATGTACGATTGAAGACAAAAGAGAAATTGAGAGTCAAATCGAAAAGCTACTAAAAAAACTTAATAGAAGAATCATATAGTCCGTTTGCCGCACCAGTAACTCTAGCATATAAAAAAGAAGATAATAAAAAATCAAGGTTATGCATTGACTTTAGAGAATTAAATAAAATCATTGTACCTCAATCACAACCCTTTCCACTGATTGAGGATCTTATGGTAAAAACAGTCAACTGCAAATACTTTACAACCATAGATATTAATTCAGCTTTCTGGTCAATTCCATTGAAAATAGAAGATAGACAAAAAACCGCATTTGTAACGCAAGCAGGACATTTTCAATGGACCAGCCTCCCTTTTGGCTTAAAAACGGCACCGGCTATTTTTCAAAGGATTTTGAACAATATTTTGAGAAAATATGGTCTAACAAAGTTTGCAGTAAACTACATAGACGATATACTGGTCTTTTCAAGATCTTTTGATGAACACATAACACACATATCAATGATGTTAGAAGCAATAGAAAAAGAAGGCTTCAGAATAAAATTTTCAAAATGTTCTTTCGCAAAAGACTTAGCAAAATACTTAGGCCATATAATACAAGACAATTCTATAAGACCACTACAGGATTATCTAATTGCAGTAAAACAATTCCCAACACCAAAAAACCAAAAAAATATACGCCAATTTCTTGGGAAAATTAATTATCATCATAAATTTGTCCCACACATTGCAATTATTTTAGATCCACTACATAATCTTTTGCGAAAAAATGTGAAATTTATATGGTCTAAGGAATGTCAAGAATCATTTGAAAAAATAAAAGCATTACTATGCTCAGAACCAATTTTGAAAATATTTGATCCAGAGTTACCAATCCATATTTACACTGATGCAAGTATCAAGGGAATCGGAGCAGTATTAAAACAAAAAGACAACAATGGAGATAGTAAGCCAGTGGCATATTTTTCAAAAAAATTGAGTGAAGCTCAAAAAAATAAAAAAGCAATTTACCTTGAGTGCTTGGCAATAAAAGAAGCCGAGAAATATTGGCAACATTGGCTTCTTGGAAGAGAGTTTTTAGTATATTCCGATCATAAACCCTTAGAAAATCTTAATATAAAAGCGAGAACAGATGAAGAACTTGGTGATTTGACATATTATTTGTCTCAATACAATTTCAAAGTCAAATACAATCCTGGAAAATTAAATCAAGAGGCAGACTGTTTGAGCCGGAATCCAGTTTTAGAACCTGATGAAAATTCAGATGACATATTAAAAATAGTAAACCTAGTAAACCTAGAGGAGATAAAGAATGATCAAAGAAAACACACAGAAGTTCAAAATAATAAGAATAAGCTGATATTAAAAAATGAAATTTATTATAAAAAATCAAAAAGAAGAGACAAAATTTTATTATCAGAAGAATTCAGCGAAGCATTAATAAGAAACGTACACAATACTTATTGTCACTTGGGAAGAACCCAGATGATAAATAAAATAACACCATTCTATACAGCGAAAAATTTGATTATAAACATTAAGAAGATTTGTGAAACTTGTGACATCTGCATAAAGAATAAATCACGAAAAAAATCGAAATTTGGATTAATGTCACACTTAGGACCAGCAACGTACCCATTTGAGATCATGTCTATAGACACCATAGGAGGATTCGGAGGATCCCGATCAACAAAAAAATACCTACACTTATTGGTCGACCATTTCACACGGTACGCTTATGTTTTAACGTCAAAAAACCAAAACTCTGATGATTTCATAAAACTAATGGAGAATGTGACAGAAAACCATGATGTCCAAATGGTACTAACGGATCAATATCCAGGAATAAATCCAAAAAAATTCAAACAATTCTTGGAAAAAAAAATAAGAATGATCTTCACTGCCGTAGATTCACCTTTCTCAAATGGTCTCAATGAAAGATTAAACCAGACCTTAGTGAATAAAATACGATGCACTATAAACGAAAATGACAAAAAGATTGCATGGACTATTGCGAAAAAAGCTGTGGAAAAATACAACGAAACAGAGCATACAGTGACAAAATTTGCACCAAAATATTTGTAAGAAGGTAGAAACATAAACATCCTACCACATGAATTAAAGAAAAAAACCACAACCGAAAATTTAGAAAGAGACAGAAAAATAGCACTTGAGAATACAAAAAAATCTCATAATGAAAACAAGAAACGATTTGACCTACACAGAAAACAAATTGAATTAAATGAGGGAGACCTCGTATATGTAGAAAATGGAAATAGTCTGAATAGAAAGAAATTAGATGAATTGCGAATTGGACCATATTCGATAACAAGAAAAATCTCTAACTCAATCTATGAAGTTGACACCGGACACAAGAAAAAAGAATCCAATCTCTATCACATAACGAAACTAACTCCACTTGTAGAGGATTATAAAAATTGAACAATTGCATGGGAATTGTTCACATCTCAAGAGGGGAGATGTAAAGAAAACATCGACACTCGCATCGGAGTCACCGTTTTCTTCGATTCAAATGTGCCGCGCTATCGACAGCTGACACCGTCCCGGGAGCCGCCTGATGACTGACTAGCAAGGCATAAGATAAGAAGATCGCGTTGAGATCACACGTGTTTAAAAACGTGATTAAAAGTTAAAACATTACCTGAAGTAAAAACTTTAAATGTTGTTTTCTGTTTTTTACAGGTAATCTTCTTTTTTCATTTAACCATTGTAAATATTGTAAATAGTGAAACAAAATTATATCAAACTGTTTTTTTACAGAAACGCAACTGAGTTTTTATTTCCAATTTTGGAGAACTATTTCCGTCCTATTATATATGTTACCAGGGGCGCCCACAGAAAATCAGGAGTCTGGGGCAGTTGCTCCATGGGAGCCCCTCATTTGAAAGAAAATGAACCCTCTCTCCCCAATTTATAAACCGAATTCATTTCTCCATGCATCAGAAAAAGGTTATAACTTTAAAAGTGGAGTATAGATTAATACATTTTTTATTTGTTTTGAGTGTAGAGAAATTTGGGGCCCCCATTATGTCTCGGCCTGGAGGGTGTTGTCCCAGCCCCCTCTCCCTTTTGGCCGTCCTTGAATGTTACTACATTACCTCTTCATCATTTACAGGTGTTGATAAATTTTAGCTACTTGTTCATCTGTATCCCTGCTACGATGAAGCTCGAAATTTTTATTTGGATTTCTTATTTTGAATATTTCGAAGAGTGGAATCCATAAATGATGCACAAATAGAGCAAGGTTGCACCAGAGAAGGACAGTTTAATACTCTTGTCTTCCGGAGTTATCAAACCCTTTAAGATCCAATTTAAACATTTTTCGAGGAGCGTGTGAACGCTGCATAAAGCGTTCGATCATGAAGACGAGAAAGAGACTGCATTCCGATACTGAAGGCATGGTAGGGGTCTGTACGCAAAACGTCAGCAATATAATGAGATTAAACAAGGAACTTACTTTGGCTTTTTCCGACCAATAACAACGGGCATTCACGTACTTGACCAACGCCATCTGTACTTTAGTGCGTGCAAGTGTGTGCAATTGACTCACGAGCTTGGTGTCCATTGGCCCGAAATGCCTTGGAAGGCTCTCCCGATGACCGCGCGATGTCGCTGAAGTTCAAGTGTACCGATTAGCTGCCGACGCTTTTCATTTATACCCCAACCTCCGAGATTAAATCCCCTCTTTACAGTCTAAACGCGTTCGCTTAAACTCGTGAATCGTTCGTCAAAGTGAATCGTGTAACTCGGGTGCTGGGGGCGATCCCCAGCATCCCGCACCCGACAATTCGCACCACGACTAGAGATGACCGAGGCAATGACTTGCGATGATTTGTGCAGAGCGATCGGGTCGCACGGGCGAAAACCAACCGCAGCTGCATCAGAGGCGTGGGCGGCGGCGGGGCATGGTGGTCGGGGAGAGGGGGGAGGCGGGCAGCGAGCGCTGCATGCAACGCTTGTTCAACACCACTGCGCTTTATGACCGTTATGTAACCGAAGGCGGCCGCTGCGATGCAGCGCCAGTGCTGGCGACTCCTAAACGGCGCGGTGTCCTTCCCGCGACAACGTGACTGACGGAGACCACCCACCCACCCACACGCCCTCACCCGCCCTCTCCCGCTCGCCCGTTGCTGCCCGCCCGTTCGTTACTTCCCGCACGTCCTCGCCCGCCCGTCCGTCACGCCCGCCTGTGCCGCCCCTGACGTCGCCACGCGTCCGCCCCAGCTCGTCCCTGCCCGCCCCAGCTCGTCCCTCCGCGCCCCTTCCCGTCCCGCCCTCCCCTGCCCGTGCCCGCCCGTCCCCGCCCGCCCGTTCGTCACGCCCGCCTGCGCGTGACGTCCGCCCCAGCTCGTCCCTGCCCGCCCCAGCTCGTCCCTCCGCGCCCCTTCCCGTCCCGCCCTCCCCTGCCCGTCCCAGCCCGTCCCCGCCCGCCCTTTCGCCCGGCTTTCTGATGCAAGGCAAACCCGCTATCAACTGGCTGACGATTGTCGCGACGCGTGGGTGCGGGTGGCGGCAGGGGCACGTCGGAAGATATGAAAATACCTTTGAAACTAGCGTGCAACGCTGTAACGCTCTCGGTAAAGTGAACGTATAGGATTCACAAATACCGGCGGGAAGACGGACAGACTATAATCAACATACATTAAGTAATTTAGATTTAATTTCTTATGTATAAGGTTTTAACTCGTTCAAAAGCTATACTTTTATGTAGGGCATTGTAATAAAGGATATCTGCAGTTCTAGCAGAATAACAATATAACAAAAATATAGATCTTAACATAACATAAATAATAATATATAAGAATATAATTAACTAACTATATGGCAGAAAACAATAATAAATTATATTCATGATACATAGTGTTAAACAATTGGATTACCTCGTGCCATAAAAGGCGATACTGGTAATCCAATTATTAGCATACAGTTAACATTTAGCCTAATCCAGGAAAAAGTTGAGTTTAAGAACTGTCAATCCGTGTATCGAAGATATTGGTTTATATGTGTGACCAGTAGTGTGCTAAATTCATGCACATAATTTTGCAGCTGCTGCCCCCCGGAGGAGACAAGACCATCAACACCGCTCTGGAGTCAGTTATTCTATACATAACATTGTTAAACCGTTACACTCCATTACATAGTATTTGTTACAACATTATATATATATATATATATATATATATATATATATATATACATACATATACGCAACACATACACACATTACTCATACATTCATTCACTGTAGATACAATCATACACTATATAATTTTACATTTATTACAATATACCCTAAATGCATGAACATTAATGACAATCTATTATATACAATATACAATTTTACATTTATTACCTATTCTGTTCATTCAGTGTAGATACAATCATGCACGCCAACTTCTCTACATCTAGGCAATACTTTTTAATAGATAGCAGATTGGGCATGGCCCTCATATTAATTTCCATTCAATCCTTCACTTCAATTAAATATCTTATTCTAAGCCATCTTGGCCACTCATAGAGCACGTGGATGACAGTCTCCTCCGCCCCGCAGACGCATGTGGGAGAGTATACTAAACCTAACCTAAATAGCTTAGCATTGAACGGTCCGTGGCCACTAATCATGTGAGCAAGCGCTCATGATGGGTTGAAATGTCTAAACTCACGTATAAAAGAAACAAATGCGAGGAAGAGAAAAGCATCTCTTCTTGTGTTGCCATTCTCCCACCTGTGCTGCCACAGCGCCCTCGCGTGTACGGACAATGTACTTGGTTCTGAGATCTCCCTTCCATCCAGAGCGACAAGTGATGCCGCTGTAGCGTTTTTGTCCGGAGATTAGAGGGTTCGTGTCCCGTCGGTGGTGGATACTTGGCTACATAGCTAAGTCAAATTCAGCCGCTCTATTGAGGAGAATTCTAGTGGCTGGCTGCCTGCAATTTTCCATAGTTTCTCCGTTAATGGACCGATCTGTCAAGGCACAAAAAGAGCGGGCTGCGGTGGTTTGTAATTTTAATGTCTTGCTCTAAAAGTTCAGGGCGTGGGTAATCCCTTATTCGGCAATTGTGACGTGTTTTTTCGATGTGGTGTTATAAATATTATGAATTAAGTTAGGCTAATTAAAACAGTTATTGTATTAATATTATTATTGCTATTATTAATAGTTAATATTAGTTACTATATAATTTATAGTTGCTCAAAATAAGTAGTAGCAGTATTGTGATAATTACTATTAAATCCACTGCTTTATTAAACAGATAATTATATTCAAAGTAGTATTTGCATTGAAGTGTGGTGACGTGTTGTGAAGTTGAGTGCAGTGTGATTAAAATGTCGTGTATTTATTAGTTTAAAATATCTGTGCACGACTGACTTATAATATAGAGTTCATGCTAATTATTCCTTTATTGTTATCATTATATTATTATTATTATTATTATTATTATTATTATTATTATTATTATTATTGTCTTCAATTAATTTAAAGTTACATAGTATTGTAATATGTAAATTGTAGTGTTCTGCAACCAGGTTGTGTAAACCTACCTGCAGGAATAATAAATATCTATCTATCTAACCCGCACATTAGTTTAAATGTTGAATAAGATATTCCGCTCGAAAATGCATTGATTAGAGTTGAAAAATAGTCAATATGAACAAATTTAAATTTTGTATTTGAAGATTTTGGTGAACTATTTCGATGATTTAGGAAATGTAACTATAGTCCTAACTAAAACTAACTATAGTCCTAAATGTATCAAAGATCATAGGAAGGTACGACAGAAATTTTAAAAAATGATCCTGAATGATGTCAGGAGGAATGATGTAGGAGTATGGTTAAATTTTGAATATGGAGCTGGTAATCATCACCAGAGATCACTAATTGCAGGACAGAATTTGCCGTCTGAAAGAGAGATCCATGGACATCAGAAAGTGAGAATAGTTGGCGGATCCTGAGTACCCCTAAATCATCCTCCCCCCACGAAGAGTATTTCTCAGTACTGTATGGAGAAATTCAAAGGACTAATAATTTATAGTTGCTCAAAATAAGTAAAAATTTCATTGGCAAATTTGTAATTCCATTAATTATTTATTAACACAAAATTCATAAAAAATCTGTATGTTACGTAATCGTGGAGTACTGTCTACACCCATTTCCTTGAGTTCAGAATCCGTACCTCTCTTGTTACGCAGTCGAATAATGAATAAAGATAGTAACGAGTGTTGTTGGTAACATGTGATAACAAGAAAAGTTCGGTTCCGTAGTAGAAATTATTAGCATCAGCAAACGAGTTTCTAATTTGTATTCTTGGTTTTGCAGACCAAATAACTAACCCACTCCCGGTCTCCCGCATCGTTGTCTCGGCGATATTAGACCTCATAAGAAGAATTTTTATTAAATGTGTGAAACATTGACAAGGAAGCTAAACACAAAAATAAATCAATTAATCAAAAATCCGTTAAAAATCGAAATCACTAATTCCATGATTATTTCATCAAATTGGTTTTCACAAAACCATCTTTTAGAAGACATTATTTATTGTAAGGTTTCAATTGACTATTTATATCAGTGGATTGCAGTTTACAGCGAATTATTCTAGCTATTTTATTTTTGATATAATCCATGAGCATAGATCCAAAATTAAGAATTTTGTTAACTTCGGAGAGCAAATGACAATTCGCCTCGTAAACGTAACTTTATAAGCCTTCTTACTTCTCTATGCACTCCACATTGCGACGGCTGACTGTGAGTAGGCGCCGGGGCACCTCGTAATTCCTTGTACCGCCGCTAGATTCCACTACAGTCGCTCCGCGCGCTTCGCACCTTCGGCCGGCAAGGGTTGGCAGCGCCGCCTCTGCGTAATACGGCGGGTTTTACTGCGTTGCCATGGCGACGCCGGTGGGCGTGGCCTCATCGCGATGGCCTTTAAAGCAGATCAGGTCACCCGTTAAGTAAAGTCCGAGTCCGCGATACTGCTATCAGAGCGGAGGCGGGCGGCGGTGGCAACAGCAGCTGGATCGGCAGAGGGGAAGGCGGAGGCGGAGGAGAATGCGGAGAAGGCGGAGGCGGAGCACGAGATGAACAAATTCCCGCGCACAAGCGAGATGGGTGGGGGGAGGGGTCGAAACTCGAGGACGAGTCTGCGGATCCCCAAGCACTTTCCTCCTCGGTTTGCGCTAATAAAAAAATACTTTTAAAAAGAGTAAAATACAACTTGTAGGGAGAAGAAAATATACATATGAAGCTCAGAGGCTAAGAAAAGGGCCATCGTGGCATTTGATGTACGGATCAAGGCAAATTGGACATCATTATCACATATGTCATCATATATACATCATCATACGTATCATATATGCTATTATTCTTGTTTTATGCATGTTTACTCTTTTCGCATTATACAATCATTAATCGATGCATTTCCATCGTTATGAAAAAAATGTCATTTTCATTTCAGATGTTCATTATATGTAGAATCGGAATATCTAGTCTTTTGGATATTCTAACTTGCGCTGTTGTTAAAAGAAAAATATATTTTTTAAATTCGTTTTATCTTTTATTTGAATTGATAAAGTTTGATTTGGAAGAGAACGATCAAGGCTTGCTAGTGTGAAAGTTGTTATCTTACTGTTTCCGTACTTGCAATGGGAGGTCTTGATTATACATTGGATTAATGATTATGGTGCTTATTATTATTATTATTATTATTATTATTATTACTATTACTATTACTATTACTATTATTACACAATAATGTTTTTTACTGAAAGACCTTGACTAATATTTTATATAGAAATCAAGAACATAGTGAGAAAATCAATAATGCCAACAGGATGTGAACTTTTATATTTTATTACGTGTCGTCAATGCTTGGTACTGAAATGAACATCAATATTGTTCAATATATATTTCAGTACCCGAAGAGGTAAGGTAAGCGTTAAGACTTTCTTAGGCGTTAAGTCCTTCAAAGGGCAATTTGTAAGTAATTTGTTCTGAAAGGCCAACTTTGATTTGATGCCAAGGCCACTGCGCTGGTGAAAAATTGTAGTTTATTAATGGTATAATTTATTCTGTTTCGTAACCAGAATTTTCATTGCGTATTGTTTCAAAAGATTGCATTCACAATAGATGTTTGAATGGATTTCCTTTTACTGAATGTCAGTGAATGACTGGACATGTGGGTTATTACATGCACACTACTTCATCCATTGATGAAGTAGTGTGCATGTAATACCTACGTCGTCCATTGCATTCCCTTTGCGTACCAGTATCCTTATCGTCAATTTACATTATCATTATCGTTTAAATGAAATATACTGTAGATGAATATGCACTGAATCAAGACATATTTGGTAGATTCGCAAAACTGCAATAATCGAGGTCCTCACTTGCAAATGACATGGTGCTATATTGTCCGAAATCAATATTATATCCTTTTTGAAGGAGAGGTTGTAGCTCTTTTTGTATTACAGACAGCAAATGTTAATGATAATTCACTTGCACGTTTTAGCTCATTTAATTTAACAGTGTACTTTCCTATGGAAAGTGAAAACTCAGTTTCAATTATTTAAGCCCGAACGCATCCATTATTTGTTTTCAATTCATCATGCTTTTCAGGAGGGTGGTGGATAAAACTGGTGTCGTACATTTACTTAATTATGCTTATTGTGTTTCTCATTAATGTGCGTATGCAACCTATTTTGTAAATAATTTTTAAGTATACAGAAATACATTTTGTTAAATATTTTATTTGCGTCTGTTTACATAATTCATTTATTACGCCCATATGGTTAGATATTTCTTACAATAAAGTGAATAAAAATTGGTAAACGAGATTATATATTCTCTAGAAACATTACGATGTTTCGGCTGTTACGTGATGACTGGGCGCGGCCGAGCTGTTAGGAATCTCTGAACTGGAGTTTACTCATAGGTTGATTACACTACTACACTAGACAGAAGACAGTACTACAAATCAGGGATCATAATATATCCATATTGTAAAGGATTGTTCGATTAGTATTCGTTCGTCATACGTAAAACAGGTTGGTAGTCTGCGCGCGCCAGACCGGTTCGGAACCACCCCGCTGCCAGCTGACCTAGACCCGTTTCGCTCGCAGACTTCCAGGCATCCGGTCCCTTTCGTCTTTCGACGCGCTATCACCACGACGAGAGGGGAGAACTATTTCCAGAGAGCTGCTCGTCTCTCCTCCGGGCCCCCTTCGTCCCCCTAGGCCTCCCCTGCTCCGCCCCCGCCTGCCACCCGGTGACGCGCTCGCCGAAGGGTCTACCGGGGCCGGTCGGCGCGGCCGCTTCGGAAGCTGACGTGCGGCGCCCCGCCCCCGCCCGGCGCGGGCGATAGACTCGATTTAGGTGGCGTCTAATCGGGCCTCTCCACACAGCGCCTCGTGAGCGGAATTCGGCTCGCGCAACGTTGATGCCTTTGGCTTCTCTATCGGTGCCTTTGAAGCCCTCAGATCGAATGCTCAGTTGGACCCGCGTATGCCGCAACTCGTATCTATGCTTTTTCCAACTTCTTTAGCGTCCACTATACTGGAGAAATTCAAAAAGCATGTTCTCGTCTAAGGGAGAGATTTCCCACGATTACGTAAAAAGCAAGCGATGTGGGAGGTGACCAATAAAAACGAACTTTCTTCCAATATTTGTGTAATATAATTTATTATGTTATAATCTTCAAACTAGAAGTGAATGTTAAATTTAATTAAAATGCTTTTTTTTATGAAACTTTTAAACTTTTAAGTTATCTTGGTTTCACTTAGGAAGTGGGAAACGGGTGGAATGGAACGTCCACCTGAAAGTAGTATTACAAGCTTTTGCAAACAGGGAAATGTGATTAAAACAGCTTCGTTTTGCAACGAATTTTTGGAATGGCCTTCAAATCATAAACACCCATTTGATCTTTTCAACAGTAATTCAGAGCGGTTCTATGTAGATATATGTTGTCCTGTTATTGACCTGTTTTTTATTCCAAGATACATGGTTAAGATTTGTTTTTTTCAATGGAACCATAAAAGTTTCAGCTTGTCCCGTCATACATTAGAAGACTTTCAAATGTGCGCATAACAGTTTTTTGCCTAAAGTATTTCTATTGAGTCCTATGGCATTGTCTTTTTTCGGTTCTTCTGTATTTGAGTGAAAGGGAAACCCCATTCAATACCAAGCAAGCGCGACCTTTACTAAACAATTTTGTGCGATTATGGTGCTAATGTCATGACCATGCTATATTGCTCCAAACAATGGACACATTCATGCGTGAATTGGGACACTTATTTCTGTGAATAATAAATTAAAATAAACACATTTATTCTATTAACCAAAGTTAAGTTGCGTCTTCATGGCTCTAGGCGAAGTAGTATATATTACGTGACATCTTAAACGTCTTAGTAAAGTCTTGACGCGAAATATTTCCTTCCATGATTGCAGTGAAGACGAGGTGGAGGCGGAAGGTCGATTAATCCAATGGAAAGTAATGTGAAGATGTGATATTTAAAAACATACTAGTTCGTACTATTACTATTGCATGGAGATGCACGGAGATATGTCCATATTTAAAACCTTTAAATTTATAAGTTCATTCTGTCAAGCTAAAATCTAAGCAATTAAATGTGTTAAGTCTACTCTTTCGATTAAAAACAGGACACAATACTCTCGAAATTCCTCTCGAAAAGTCATTAAAGCAAGTCTACAGAATTCGTACAAAATGATTAATTAAAGGAAATAAATGTACTGTAATTTCTCCTCAATATACACGTGTTTTCTTTCTTTTTCTCTGGAATACAATAGCCTCCCCAAATTTAAATTTAATAAAGGTATTTGGATACACATGTCCGCTGAAATCAATGTGATTTCGAACTTCCGTCCTTCTTTGCGCATGTAGAACTTGTGAAAGAAGAAAACCGAGGTCATTAGCATTATCTTTAAGAGCATAGGAAGTCCCGTAATCGAGAATATTTCTCGTTTTCCGACAAGGTGGTTCGACTAACGTATACGGTGTCAGCTGTCCTTGCCCACTGCATCATGGCGTTTACAAGTCCTAATCGCACTGTATTTGCAAAAAATACTTTTCGAATATTAATAATATTTATATCATTGCCTTTCATTTGCCGATCAGATGGCCGAGATCGCTAAGGCAGTAGTGCCGGAGTGGTTTCGGACCAGAAGATCGCGGGTTCGAGTCCCGCCTCGGGCATGGGTGTGTTTGTGTATGTCTGTATATGTTGTCCTTTTACCCCCATTATCATCATATCATCATTTCATCTTCCATACCCCCAGGGCTAACAACCGTGGGGGATAAAAATCGGATCCAGCTAAAAATGCTGGTCCCCCCAAAAAGTTGTTGCAAGCACCTGCCACCGCGATAATAAATAAAAACTGAGCCACGGTAAATGCAGGATGCTTGCATGCGTGGTCCTAGTCGGCCGATTAACGAAAAAAAAAAAAAATTGCCTTTCATTTGTAAAGAACTTTAGAACGTCAGAAAAAAATATGCTTCCTCTTAAAAAAACAATGTTGTGTCAATATCTCTAAAATTACATACGGTACTAACATGAAAACGAAATGTTATTTGCCTCATTATTTGCAACAACATCGCTCAAACAGCATTTCGATACCTCAAACTGTTTTCAAGATATTTGTTGTCGTCAACTTAGCTGGTCCATCCTGATTAGGTCGGTCTCTTGAATGTCGGCCTCATCCAAGAATTTAGAGGGTCTGGGTTCGATCTCGCAACGGGGGACATGCTGCCCGATGTTTAGAGTCAGTTATGCCGTGGACGGCATTGGTCGATGGGGGATCCGAGCGGCTGCTCGCGAGAACGGGGGAGGAGAGCGGGAAGGGGAGGCGACGGACACGTGTGGGCAACTTCGAGAGCGAAGCGGATGCACGGTTTGTAGATGCCGGAACATCCATGGAAATATATCCTTACTGCCTTTTCCGTTTCCAATTCCTGAACGACTGCTGTCCTGAAGACATTTTCGTCGGAACACACATGGGAGCTGTGAATGCAGTTTTCGTGAAGGGTAGAAAAGGCAAGACGTTCCAAAACGGAATAATAATAAAATCAGATATCCAGTGTAGGTCTTAGAGAGACTTCGGTTAATATTTAAATATACCAATACAATTGTATTTGAAACTTCTCTTATTTGCATGCCACCTAACTAATTTACATATACGTATTTCGGACATTGACTTGAGGGAAGCTGTTGTTGAAACTGGCTCGCTTGAATAATGTTAGAACGGCATCTAAAAATGCAGATGAATTTCAATTACTAATAACAATGAAAACATTTCCGGTATAATTTTTAATTAAAATGTTGCGGTAATATTCTGCTCATTCTTTACGGGAATTTTGTGTAAACGAGTTGGCTTCCTTACCATCCTTGCGCTTGTATAACTTGGATTCCAATTTTCTATTAATAGTAGTAGCTTGAAGAGTGATATTGATGGATAATTGTTGCTGCTGTCTTGTTTCTAATACGCGGGTTCTGAAGACTTGTCCATTGTCCAACTTTCAGTTTAGGCACAATATGGGCACCAAACGCTGCCACCTAGTTTTTTTACTCCCATCTTCAGCGGCTTGAGTCATTTAGTCCGTTTCTTGCTTCGTTTGCCGTATAAAACGGGCATGGGATTTACTAAGGATGGGAATTGTAAGATTACAGTTCGTAATTACAGTACGATCACAAGAGTTACACACCTCAAGCGCGATGTATGCGATGAACTGAGAGATATGCTAAGAGATTCCCGCCTTTTGAAAATTCACGGCCTCAACCAAGTTTAAACCTGCGAACTTGAGTTTAGGAAGTCAGTGTGCTGACACCTAAACCACTGGGGCTCGTGTATTAAGATTTTCCCCCAGAATCCCCTCTATTTTAAGCACGGAAAATGGTCCATAAAATAATTCCCTGGTGGAATGATTGATGAATCATTATTGATACTTTGGTATCCGCATCTCAGCCGTATAATGTTTGAAAACGGAATTTGAATTATTGATTTAAATTAAGGAAGGACTTTTTTTTGAAGTTTTATTTTCTTCTCATAACCTC
This sequence comes from Gryllus longicercus, assembly GCA_038098605.1. Classification (NCBI taxonomy): domain Eukaryota; kingdom Metazoa; phylum Arthropoda; class Insecta; order Orthoptera; family Gryllidae; genus Gryllus; species Gryllus longicercus. Next base: position 380,650 of record JAZDUA010000869.1, read on the forward strand.
TTATGTCATCTCTTATGCTCATATATATATATATATATATATATATATATATATATATATATATATATATATATATATATATATATATATATATATATTATTTCGGTTTTGCAGGGGTGAGTTGTCATTATTCAATGAACCGTAATTTTCGAATCTATCTCGAGGAACACATTTTTATTTCCTGAACTGAAAATCTATAAAACCGAGAGAAGCCAACCAGAAGCCTTTTGAAGACATTAATTTTAAATTGCCTTCCGTTTGTGATAATATAAATGTTTGTGGTATATTTGAGAAGTGAGCGAACGAAACGTCAATGGAATGACATCTTTAAAATATTATTAGATGCAGAAAAAATTAATTTGAAAAGTTGGTTGTTACAAACGAATGAAACTGTGCCCAAAGGGAACATTGCCTCCTGCCACTTCTAAAATTTTTGTTCTGTTGAGATTATAAAGTGAACCATGCGATGTTCTTTCAGGTAATTCTGACTCAGTCTAAAAGTTGCGAATATGATCACGTTACTTCCCAGTACTCCCCAGAAATTATTCGTGAAATTTGATTCCATGGATAGAAATGAGAAGTTGGAATGCATTTACCTCTTTAACGGAAATGAAAGTGATGCCTTCAGATCTGATTTTACTCTTGTGCTACAGTGTCACTAACTGCCTGTTTTATTACCATAGCCCTATTCTATATATAACATAACTCTTTCTAGAAAAACGATTCAATAAAATATTATAATTTTTTTTAAAACATTATTTTATTAGGTTCATGACATTCGTGAACCAAGGAGTTCGACAGAATATTCGCAAGTTAATATTTTCTCATTGAAATTCTGTGAAGTGAAGCTGTAACCGTAACAGTAACACATCTTAAATCCCGCTAATATATATTACCTACGTTATAAAACGTGCAATGCAATGAGATTTGACAGTTGAATGGTGAGTAATAAATTACAAGGTAGTTGTACCGTCTATCTTCTCATGCACGTTGCAGGATGTGGAAGAGAGGATAAATCGTTAATGTTACATTGCATTTCTATAAATCATTTGGGTTAGCATAATGCAAATCGTCCTCTTTTGTAAAAGCCATCGATGCAGAACTATATTTCATAAAAATTCTCGCTACCTTGCATCAAGAGGCGGGTATTGTTCATACGTATTCATTGTATCCTTGATGTCTTTGTAGATTACTGAAAATTTACGGGATTATTTCCGAGAAAAGTTCTCAGGAAATATCCTTTCCTTGTGTTACTGCACGAACAAATATTTTTCTTGACAGAAAAATTTTCATTCAACCAGATTTCTTATCCAATGCCAAAATGTATTCCGGGGAAATACTCTTTTTACTTATTTGTTGACCTCGAATACGATTAAAATGCCTACATCATTAGTCTGGGAACAGTGGATCTCCGGTATTTACTTACTCGTGAACAAACGTGCTGAACAAACCGCGCCGCGTAAACCTCAAAAGCTGTTGAGTCGACAGTGTAGTAGTCGGACGTTCTGGGAAACGAGGCTGCGACCCGGGAAAGGAGCTCTGATGATGTGCAGGATGAAACAGGACGAGAAGGTTCATTTCTGGGAAATCACGTTTGTTGATTGTAAAGGAGGAGGAACTTCCCCGTAATTCAGAATCTTCAATAGAATGCTTTTCTTTTATTTAGTCAAAAAACATAATATAACGACAGTATGGCAGATAACGATTCAAATTTACTGAGGAAAGAAAACAACTCGTCAAATAGAGTTTGTTTGAGAAAAGATTCCCTGGAACCTTCTAATGAGATGGGAGTGTTTGACGAGCAAAGACAATGATATATTCGTTTGAATCAAGTTTAAGCATTTTTCACATGGATGACTTAAAAAATGTCGGTAAATTATATTGTCACTTTAACAAATATATGAATGTGTTTTAATTAAAAATGACAGGAATGATTTTCTGTCTGAAATTAAATGTGTGCCTTAGATACAAGTATGCGCCGTGATGTAGCAAAGGGATTCGGATAATGTTAACATGCTGAGATAATGTGTAATTTAAAATGTCAGATTATTTCATTAACCTAAATTCTTACGGGAATGGAATACCGAATATAGCGTTTATCCAATCATAGTGAAAAAGTTAGTAAAGACTAACGTAAAGCTTGTTCATCCGTTTTATATTTTCTTTTTTAATAATCCTTCATGGTGAATATATTTTGCGTTTGTAAAATCTACACAAGTCTATTACTAGATGCTTTTCAATTTCCATTAGTTTTCAAGTATTTACGACTTAGTGATTCAATACTTCACTGATTAATGAATAAAACAATTTTACTCCTTGTCACTGTGTTTCTGGAACAAATCAGAGATGCTTATTTTTCACGTCTTCTCCCAACGAAGTCCTTGATGCAGGTTTTATGGCGAGAGAGCTCGTTTCATCATTGTCTAGTGAAGCTGAACGACACGGCCTGGTGCGAATCTTTATGGCGCACGCACCAATATCGGAGATTTACAGGTCAAAGGAGTGGACAGCGGATACGTAGTGACTATCTTTATTCCTGGTGTCAGGGAGGGAGAAAAAGATCATGGTGCAGATACCTCACCATAGAAAACTTACCGTGTTCACGAACAAATACTCTTCGTGACAGAATATAATGAAATTTTATATCAATTTCCATTAATTGTATATTCTTTTTGCCAAACATTTATTTGTTATAAGGCTGTTAGAATTTCTGAGCGATAAGGTTCGATCTACTGTTTTTATTTGAGAAACAATCCTCCAGGAAAATTGGCGATTTACTTTATTACAGTTAATTGTTTCTACACCCATTTAGAGGAAGTCAGGTTATTAGTCACATCACATAACCTCGATGTTTCTTTGAGTGAAATTAATAGAGCATTGAACAAGAAGTTTCGAAGATGCATAAAAAGGAATATCTATAAAGTAATGACCTATTGAGTTTTAACATGCGATTGTGAATCATGGAAGATAACGTCAGAAACTGAACATTGCATAAAAACTGCGAAATGACGTCCCTTAAGAAAGTTCAAATCACAACAGCATACAAAAAAAATAATAGTAAGGATAAGAACCTCTTCTTGTGAATGAACTCGTAAGAATCGTACACTTTATTTAGTATTTTAATTTCTGTGTCATAACCTTTTTTCTGTGCACTGACGAAACGAGAGAGGTATCAAACAAAATATTTTTGAATATATTTCTGTATTTCTGTTATACACTGCAGTGTGCTATGTACAAGTATATGTCGTTAAAACATGTTCGTTCAGTAAAAATTGCACTTTTTGTATTCCAGTATAATAAAAGAACGTTTTCTGTTGCAAGAAATCGTTCATAATAGGGCATTTTACGGCACAAATGATGGCGTATTAGATTTTATGTCACGAATGATTGCGTCATCACACATTCAGCCAATCGTAGGGAGATAATCGGGGAGGAAGTAGAGCTAAACGGAACAACCGATCACCGTTTACTCGCACGATGTCAAATACCCGAGTCGTCGTTGACAGGGAAGTTGTTTCGCAAAATTGTTTGATTCTCTTATAAATGTATCATGCTGTTATACAAAAAATATACTATGCAATTCGTTTGTAATGTTGCTTGATTACATTCGTACAAATTCAAAACTCGCTCCTAAAGTCGCTCGTTTTCAAAACATGTACTCTTGCAATAAAGCTTAACATTATCAACTAATTGCATAAACTACTATTTCTAGCGAGTTGTATACTTTTCCTATCCCACGCATTCTGTCGTTCATAACTCGGAAATTGTGTGTCTGATACCTTTAAAGCGGGCTTTGATGCCGTTTGACCTAAGATCCTTGGACCGAAATTAAGCAAACGAGACATTTTTGGACCATCTATTACATTTTCAGGGTTTTGCTCTTCGGGATACCATTCTCCGTGGGATGGATAAACGTGAAGAATCTTCCTCCAATGGTCATCTGATCTAAATGATGTAATAAACAGTTTATGGCCCAACCGGTCTAAGATAGTTTCCAGTATCAAGCTACTTTCTCATTTAAAACATCGACAGCAAACAAGTACAGGATGTTCAGAGTACACTGCTACGTTCATGATATAATGAACCCAGACATTGTACTGAGACAGTTTATCCTCAACCCACACACAAGTGCTATCTCAAGTTCGGCCTCTCGGAGTCTCGTCTTGTGCTGTGGTAACACGTCCCATCGTTCTGAAGGCGGCACGAGGACCCTCGCGCTCCTGAAGCCACGCCCTCCTTTGAAGGGCCGCCCACGCGCATCTCGGGCCGGGTCGAGAGCACGCGCCCTCGCACGAGAGCCGGCGGGGGCGGCACGCGGCGGAGCAGGGCGTGGCGTAGGGGCGGGACGGGACGGGGAGTGGCGTGGCAGAGCTGAGCGTGGCGAAGGGTGGCGGGGAGATGCGGGGTGCAGCGGAGTGGTAGCGGAGAGGAGCGGGGCGGGGTGTGGCGAGGCAGAGCTGAGGGTGGCATGGGGGTGCGGGGTGGGGCGTGGCGAAGCGTTGTGTGGATGCGTGTGGCGTTGCCGATGATAGCGGGGTGGAGCGGAGTGGGACGTGGCGGAGGGGAGCGTGGGTGAGCCTGGCGAGGCGTGGCAGCAGGACGCGGCGGAGTGAGGCGTGGTAGGGTGGGGTGGGACGGGGCGGTGCGGGTAGGGCGGAGAGAGGCAAGTCGGTGAGTGTCGGGTCGGGCCCGCGGGGGTTTGGCGCGTGTGTTTTGGCCCCTATTTCTGTCCCCCTCGTCCTCGTGCCCGAGAGCCGGGTTACGAGCTCGAATGGAGTGGGGGCGGGCGCGGCGGATCGAAACGAGGCGGAGGGGGGGGGGAGCGCGGCGGTGTCAGACGGAGGGGGAGGAGAGTGACGGGGCGAGGCGGAGCGAGTAGGAGCGTGGGGAAGCGATGCGGAGCAGCGTAGGTGTGAGAAGGGCTGGGAGGAGCGGGCGGAGGTGAGGCGTGACGTGGCGTGGCGGGGACGGGCGGGGCGGGACGATGGGGGTTGACGCGTGCGTCCCGTTCCCCCTTTTTCACTCTCTCCGAGCCCTCCTCCCTCGCGCTCGTCGTCGCTCCCCTTCGCCACGCGTGGCCTCTCCTGCACGCGCACGCGCCGCCGGCCCCGCCCCCGCCCACCCGCAAGCGCCACGCGGCGCCGCCCACGTGCGCTCGCCCTCGCCCTCGCACGGCCGAGCCGCGTCCTCGCCCCGTCCTCGCCCCGTCCTCGCCCGCGCAGCCGAGCGCCTTCCCTGGACGCCGGCGCAGTGGGCGACGCGGCCGCCAGCAGATGCCAGGACTAGGAGCGATGTGAAATTTAGGACCTTATTCCCAAAGTGACGAACACCATGAAACACAATTTTTCTGAAAGGGAAGATATTCACGTTTAGCCATAACCTTCCAAATAAGGTTCAACATTGCCGGCCTGGATGCACGAAATCAACCAGAACGATTGAGGAATATCAAATTTGGAGATAATCGGCCGAACGGTTTAGCCGCTAGCATTGTTCACTGACAGACATATGGTCATACAGACAAACGTTTTGCCGTCATTCGATTTTTCGGTATCAACGATTTAGAAAACATGGATTCTGTCTACATCACATTTTACAAGATTTTTTTCCAAATTTAAGAACTTAATTGATCCTCTTTTTTGTTATCCCTGCAATTAGTTTTTCTGCCAAAACTACGCAGTTTTTCCGCGGCGCATTATATAACTTACTCTCTACTTCGTAGAGAGAAATCAAATAGGTTCAACAGTTCTCGGTTTTGGTTTAAGAGAAGAAACCCAATTCCTGAACGCAATATTTGCCAGCATGATGGTGAAGTGTATAGGAGCTTTAGTATATTCATTCGTAAAATCAGGAAATAAACGGAAATGGATATGCGTCAATTGCGATTTTTCTTATCACGGTGGCCACCTTCTCAAGCACATGGAAAACCTCGAAAAATCTGGGAAATTCATTGCTCTGGATGCGTCAGTGAAGAATCATAGAATATATAGAAGAATTGTTAGAAGTCAGGAAAAATTTTGAGATGGTTATAAAACTAAATGTTATTCCTAAAGTATAGTAATGCACCATTTTTTGTTCAATTTCTGTTTGTTGAGGTTGCTTTAATTTGTACTTTATCACGGCCAAATCAGAAAGTTAACAAATTAGTTTCAATCTTGTTGTAATATTTTCTTTAAATAGCGTAAAAATTCTTTACAAATCTTGTTAGTGAAAAGTTTGAAAAGTGCTTTGAAAAATCTGCCATAGTCAAGGAAATATTTTTCGGGAAATTAGTGACCACCCTGTATTTTAACTTCCTTCTACGTCGGGAGAATACCGAGGGTGAGTAATCTTCACCGAGTTCAAACTTGATAGTTCGTTTTCGTACACTTTAAATCACACAAGAGTTCATTTAAAATGATTCCTAGGTCTTCTCTGCGAATGGGGATGCAACTTGACGTAAAAACAACCATTCGAATGAAGAATAAAAGATGATGACGTATCTCACCATACTTTTTTTGTTTTGTTTTTGAAGCATTAAAGTTTTTTGATTTTATTGCGATATTCCTTAGAGTATTTATGTGGATCTTCATCAACCTGCTGTGTTTCTCCAAAATACACATACATGCAGTCAACGACGAAACAATAAAGAAACAAGAGTCTACCTTGAAGAATTTCCTGTTTCAAGAAATGAAATTTTGAAGGACCAAATTAGTTCTCTTGTTTCAGGAGTCTAAGGATTTTAATGTGTGTTTGTTGAAAATGAGGAACTCTCGTCCGTTTTGAGTTTTTCTCTTGACTTTCAACTTTTTGATTGATTGTACGCTTTTTTTGTCCTTTACTTCTATAGTATCGATACGGATAGCCGAGGTCGCTAAGGCAGTAGTCGTGGCGATCTCGGATCGAAGGTTCGCGTGTTTGAATCCCGCCTTGGGCGTGGATGAATTTGTGATCGTCCCTTCATCCTTCATCATCATCGTAACACTTCATTAAAGAAGAATTAATAGTTCCCTGCCCGAGCAGGAGGCCCTTGCCCTTAATAGGATGTGCAGTTGGCTAATAAAAAAAAGCTTCTTTAGGATTGAGTTTGCGTTATAAATTCCCACTTTAGATACGTCATGATTCACGACTACCCTAACATAATACATGACTTGTCACAAATTGCAACTTGCATACAACAAAAAAAGTGATTTGGAATTATTGAGGCAAAAATTAAGTATCCAGAATGAATAAGAACTCTGGAAACAACTCCGACACAAATGCTATTGCGTTTCTTTCACTTTATTAACGAATTGGGATGCGAAATGCCCAAGAGCTATAAACAAGACATGCAAAATGAAAAGTTTCTATTTTTGTCTCATGTATAATTCATTTACATTTTCCATATGTTAATATGATGCCGGAGGTCTGCAATATGCGAAGTGAATTCACATACATTGAGGCTCAAAAGATATGCTTTTGCCAGTTAGAGTTGGCAACCAATGGAAGAGATGTTTTGTGACTCTCATACATAATGTTTTTGTTCCTATTTCTTTGAAGTCGCCTACCTTTTGATAACAATTCTACGCCAGTGGTGGATGAGGCAGGTAAGGCATATGATTTTTCTAGAAATTGTAAGAAACCAAACCGAGCCTTTTTTTTACCCGAGTTACCCGAGCATTTTTTCTCACAATTCTCTATTAGGCAGAAAGAGGAATGAATTGAATGTGTACGCCGTTCTTACTCTATCCTCTGTCCGCCAGGGTCTGTAGTTCCGAGTCCGATATCCGTTTCGCCCGAGTGATTGATTATTCCTTGATTCCGTGCTCGTCAACTATTGTCATTAGTTCAGTAAGTGCAGAACATGTTGTTATCACGGTAAGTGGCGGTGATCGTCCCCGCTGGTTGCTGAAATCCGTCTCTATCCAAATACCTCTCACCAGCGGGACACCGCCCCAGCCCGGACAAGCTCAAACATTTCGAGTGGTCTCCAAGCGTGTCTGGTATTGTAATGTGTGTAAGTGTAAGGGGTGATGAAACGACAAGGGAGGAAAATAAGATCGCAAGCGTTCCGTGGCCTGTATGTTAGAGTACTGCTCTGAGATTCGTCCGATGTTGATCGTAGAAATCACGGAAAACTACCCATCCGACCAGCCGATCGCTAGAATTCTCCTATAAACTGCGATTGAATCCGATCTTGCTATATACCTAATGTCAATAATCCTGCCACTCTCGTGTACAGACTCCCGAATCTTAGGACCTCCTTGTCTCAGGCACGTCAGTGACAATACTTGATGACCTAGCGACCCAAGCCACTCCATTTCGCCAGACAACCCAGCCTCATCCCACCGACACGGCTCTACCTTATCACATCTCACGCTGCGCAGTGTCAAATCGCTTAAGGTCCCCTGGCCTCTCCCCGCACCGACCTGCCGTGTTTGCTACGTTTATCATTGCTAACGTTATTGTTTCTATTGGCTGCTGTGGATTTTTGCACACTCTCTTCAACCTTACGATAACAGTTTTGATATTTAATTACTCAAATCGTAATTGCCTTAGATGTATCAATGTATCTAGATGTATCAAAAACGCTTAGAAGGAAATTTTAAGGGCTTTAAAAGAAGTTTCATTTATATTCATCATATTTCGAAAATTTATTTAGTTTTCGGAATTTAGCAAGAACTGAAAGAGCACACATTTAAATTTATTTGTAAGGGGAAGTTTTACGAAATCTCATGCAGAAAGAATCGTTTCTCTCTTTTTGAAGAAAACATGTACAAAATTTTATTAAGATCGCAATAAAACTATAGATTTGTATGAAAACAGAAACAAATAAACAAAGATTCCTATCTTTGAAAATGGAAATAATGATTTGAAAACAGTAGCTTACTTAACTTACGCTTTGAAATCGATTTTGCCATTCCTGAGATAACCTCTGGCAGACAGATTCAGAATCGTAAGCAATTGAACTGCTTTTTATTTCTTCTAAATAATATATTGATTACAAAGTGGCAGTAATTTTGAAATCATAGACACATTTCTATTTTATTTCATCTAATTATTAATCTAAATATATCTAATTATTAAAGAGTTTTTGAAAATCATATGTTGTGCTGTCATGGAGTGTTTAAGGTTTTGGGATCCCCTACCCCTCTCCAGCAATGAAACAATGAGCTGAATCCACTGGTGTATGTGTAGTTTTTTCTCTTAATAAACGTAAAGTTTTTGCATCTAAATTAAGAAAGCTTAATTTAAAACATTTTGTGAAATTTATGTCTGCATAATGTCGAGTACATCTGATACTATATATTTTTTGTTTGTGAGATTTTTTTGTAAATAAAATTTTTGTTCTGAACTAGATGTGCTTGGATACCCGGTGATCAAGTAACCAATCAAGCAACATTTTCAGAAACTATCAACTGTACGTTTGAGGGCGAGCTTTCATCCTCTCTTTTCCCAACTCTACTAATCGAAACTTTCATTAATTCACCTGTTTGAATTGAAGCAGTAGTTATGATACTTAATCAGTTGCAGCACGCTGCGAGTATGATTAAATAATTGTTAGTGAATCCGGGCGCATCATTTACTAGGTTAGTGCATGTTTTTGCTCGGGAGGTGGCGGTGATCTTCTGCTGTATGGCGATATCCGGCGTCGACCTACCGTCAGCTAGCGGGGTTTTCCCGAACAAGATATCTTCCACCACAAGGGCACCCTTCCAGTGTGTGCTAGTGTAGTGCATGTTGGTGAATGTATGTATAAGAGGTGAGGATAGGACAAGGAAGAGTTTGGAAAGAACGCGCGCGTTCCGTGGTCCGTTTGTAAGGGTACTGCTCGGGCATTCGCCTGTTGTTAATCGGAGAATCTACGAAAAACTACCGATGAGAGCAGCCGGCCGCTAGAATTCTCCAGCAGACAGCGACTGAATTCGACCTAGCTGACAAGCTAGTGTCGAAAATCCTGTCACCATCGAGCCTAGGAACTCCCGGTGAGAGGGACTACAGTGACATCAGTTGATACTGTGTGCTATCTCTCGCGGTTCACTGCGAGAAGGATGAGAACTACATACTATTGACTGAACAGGAAGAGCACTCTTGGTCAATGTGCGTGGCAATTCAAATAATTTACAAAGAAAGATAAAGAGTATTTGGACTGTTAGAATACCTTACGCCATATTGAAGAATCGAGTATAAATATTACTTGGAAAAATGTAAATAAATGAAAATGGAAATATAGAGTGCACAACTTATATGAATATTTTCAATGTGCTGAGAAAACGAGAGATATTTGCTTTGATAAATTCACTCAAAACTGTCAGTTTGAGATAATGAGTATAAGCTAGTTTCATACGTTTAATGGACTGCCTGTCGCGTGTAAACGGCTAAAACGAGATTAAATATTCCGTATAAATTGTGTTAAACCACTCGTCATTAATTATAACGTTCTATGGTCGTTTGCGCGACAATATTTGTGCATGTTTTTGTCATTCACACCATATCAGTTTTCCTCAAAATGTAAATTAAGTTTATTTGACAGCAATATCGTGAACAATAAAAAAAATAAAACAATTTTACGTACCATCTATGTGTTGTAGACAATCGAACCTTTTTGAAACCTTATAAAAACATTTAAAAGGGAAATTAAATATACTCAAGGTTTCAAACGAATACGACGTGAGCAAGTCAAAATTTCAAAATAAAAATTTTGAAGATACCTTAGAGGATTGCATTTTACCAATTTTTTCTAGGATTTTTTTTCCATGGCCGTCAGAAAAAAGAAGTAAAAGACTATGGGATTTGATGTCAAATAAACAATGCAAAGCAAAGGAATTTATTTTGGTGGAATATAAATTATTCAAGCAGTGAGGGGTTTATTGGCTTTACATTCTATTCAGGTATTACTAGGACGTAAACACATATCAATTTTAAATGTCTTTTTAACTCTCGCCCAATAAGCTTATAATTTTGACCATATTTCGTGTGTCAGAGCCCTTTGTGTCAGCCCACCCCCTTAAAATGGGGTTTTTCAATTATTGAAGACTGCCTTGGGGCACCCTGCTGCCTCTCCCTCGTCCACGCCTCTTCTCCCCCACCCCAGCTCTCCGCCTCATCTGTTCTCCACTTCCGCTCTCGGTTTTGTCATTTCCCGCACTTCCACCCTCTGCCACTCCCACTCTCTGCCGCTCCCGCACTCTGCCACTCCCGCTCTCTGCCGCTCCTGCTCTCTGCCACTCCCGCTTTCTGTCGCTCCCGCTCTCTCCCACTCCTGCTCTCTGCCGCTCCCGCTCTCTGTCACTCCCGCTTTCTGAAAACTTTGCCGCTCCCTGCTACTCCCGCTCTCTGCCACTCCTGCTCTCTGCCGCTCTTGCTCTCTGTCCCTTCACCTACCTGTTCTCCTGCTCCCTTCACCTACTTGTTCTCCACCCCGCCTTCCATCTGCTCTCCCCGCTCTCCGACATTTCCGATCTCCCCCGGCCGCTTACTTTTGAGCCACGCGTGCTCCTGTCGCCACGCCTCCCTCCTCTGCAGCCGGTCTCGTTTCCCACGCGTCTTCCGCCCAACTCCCACCCCATCCTCTGAGCCGGTCAGCGGTTCCACCGCCTCCAGGTATATCCTCTCCGCGTGCCACACGGGGGACGCGCCGTTCAGGGAGAACGTCACACTGCGGACTCGGCTGTTGTAAACGGGAGGATAGGTTTTTATTTTATCCATTTCCATCCATACTTCCTGTGTAAATAAAATAATCACAATAAAAGAGATGTCTGCGGTTCGCATAACCGATTTATTGGATGCATAATGTTTCCGAATGATCCACTTTTTGACGTTTCCACCCTTTGTTTCTTGGAAGATGTAATTGGGCAGTCACGTGTTTTTCTCATTCTTGTAAAGAAATTTCAAAACTTTTTTTTTAAATTCCTCATTTGTGCATCAGAATAATAATGTATGTGGCTGTACTACTCACGTAATTTCATTGTTGTTCTCATACAGGGAATTGGTATACGTTGCTTTTAAAGCGTATCCATGCATCCGTCAACACCATTTGGAATACATAAAATCCTCGTTGACACGAATTCGAAAAAACCGAAATAATTGCTGTCCGAAGTATAAAAATTCGTGTTATCCTATTACTACACATATCCATATTAGTTTCCTGCCAGAACCGAAATTATGATTGTTGTTACGGCGAAATTCGTGTTAAGCGAGCATGTGCTAAATAAGAGTTTTGCTATATGCCAAACGGATAATTTATCTAACAAAATAGTTAATTATCATTCCTTTTAGGTACTTAACGTTACCTTTTTTGTATGTGAGGCAAGTACTTGGTTTTAAAAGACAGAGGACATTTTTAAATATACAGTATTGAAAAAGATATGGATGAATCATAAAGTTGGAAAGCGACTTGCATCAGTGAGCCAATCAGCAGGTGGAGGGAAATAATCCGTTAAGAAACGCGAGCAAAAAGTAAATAGCCCGCCAGAAGGTTGACCGATATCCATTTCCGCTCGGAACGTGAAGGGAAAATGAAGTGTTCGACTCGGTCGTTGGCAGCCGGGAATAATGGTAGGTCGTCGGACGCCCTCTGCCCCTCTTCCTCCCCTCCCTCGCCCACCCCGCCCCGTCCATCGCGTTCAGGGACACACCCTCTCTCCAAACACATCGCGCCCCATGACTCCGACGGAGCGGCGAATCCGGGATTGATCGGCAGCTCGCAACAAGAAACGTGTTGGCGAGCGCGGTAACATTATTCATAGGCGACGTCCGCGGCATGGGCCCATGCGTCCGGGTGGGGGGTGCGGGGCGGGGGAGGGGGGCAAGGGATGGAGAGAGAATGATTGTTAAATCGATACGATGGCAGGCTGGCAGGCAGACAGGCGCTCACGGCCGTGCCATACGCGAAACAAGTCGAGTTTATCGCATTTACGTTTCGTGTGAGTAGCGAGCGAGAATGCTCTCGTTGCCCCGGTCGGCTCCTGTCAACGAAGTGGAGTTACACCTGGTCAGTTCCTGGACAAATGACCTGCTTGGAGTAGTGGCGGGAGTAAAAGAAAATTCGAGGTGGAATTCAACACGGAGTGTATTCATCGGGATATCTAGATGCTGGTTAATCTGTGCTTTTGAATCTGTGCTTGCTATTCGTCATGTGAAAAACGTGTCAGAGGAGTAGCTTTATTGCTGATGAAGCCTATGTATTCTTTGATTTCGTCATTACGAGAAAGACAAACCTTTGAGAAACCTTCCTAGACCATACATTCATTAAAATATAATGTTCTTCTTTGCAATAAGTAAATAAAATACTTATTTTCAAGTTAGAAGAAAATAGGCTTACGTTTCTTCATAGTTAATGACAGGCTCATATAAGTACCATACACAAAATTGAAGTGAAAATTTGACTTCATTAATGGGATTTGAATCAATGGATAGATGTGTTCTTACAATATATGTTTCCTTTCATATTTCGAATACCTGTGGTTATTATACATTGTTCAAAATAAAGATATTGCCTCCTTGGAATTAAAAAAAATTGAACAAGATGATACCAAGAAAGCTTCATTTAAAAACTGATAGGTTTTATTCTTCAATAAGAAAGCCAGCAAATCAGAGCAACAAGTAATAGCATTTATCGATTAGTCTGTTCATGAATCATTTCAATTAGCGTCAACATGACGCTACATGGAATAGTTAAAATTCCTCGTCAGCGAACTCCTCTACAGGAGATCAAATCTGTTTGCGCTCGATGTAGGATTTTATTTTGAAATCTCTGGTCGTCCTGAATCGAAGCTCTTTTGCATGTACATAGAAATCGAATTAATACTTTTTGCGTTAAATCTGTTCCTAGAAGAGCTGGTTCCAGAGATTCAAGGTACGTAGTACAGAACGTACTACGTACGTATCTTCTAGTAGACCGTAAATTTCAAGTTCGCGGTTTCTGCTAGGAACGTGATGGCCTGTTGCGGAACAGCTGTGCGCTTTATTTTACGTGTGAGTTCGCTTGATTGAAGTAGTACTAACTGTCGGGCGGCGAGGAAGAAGTGGATGTGTGCGGAGAAAAGCAGTTTCGCGTTTCCAACGGTGCCTCCAAGTTTGTCGGAGCTACTTCTTGTTGTCAGCGGGAACTTACGACGGAAGTTCGCTCGGCTCGCGGTCACGACTCTGAACTCGGTGCAGGGGGGGAAGGGGGCGCGAGTCGCGCAGGATCCAAGACAACCGGTCAGTAGGGATCCAAAAAGGTAGAATGTTGATTGTTCGATTTAACAATTGCGAAAGGATCAACCTCGGCATTGCGATCGCAACTTTAAGTTGGGCGTTTCCATTTTATCTTACTCAATATACGATATCCCATATCACCGACAACCACTTTCAAATGGAATGTTTTGCAGACGCCCGTATCAATATTTCTCGCAGATCAGGCCATTTAAGATTTTCTTGTCTAAGTAGGTATTTTTCTGCTGTTTCGTTTCTTTTCGCAATTTCCGTTATTGTTGCGAAGTTTTTATTAATTAATGTCCTAAACAACAAAGTTAAATATATCAGTCTATTTGTAGATTCAATTTTTGTTTCCTTTGTGCATTGTAATGTCGGTTTAGGGGTAAACCATTTTTCAGTTTACCTGAAATGAGTATTCGATGTTTTGGTGTGAAGCATGTTAGGTTATTATGGATTTGTTAATTCCCGATTTCTAAGGCTGAGAATTGGTTGTCTTTTCCATCTGCCTTGACGGTTACAATCACATTTTATTTTTCTGAAAGCTAATGAATAAATATCTCGTTTTCAAGCAGTTCCTATCCTGAATCAATATTCAACTCCTGTTGTATTTCATAACCAAAGTAATTCATTGACCAATTTATATTGTTAGATTCTGAGAGTTAGCTATTCTTCACGAACGAATTAATTTTGAAACGGTCTTGCGTTTATTAGAACACGATGCTGGGAAGTTCTAGAATGATAAATATAAGTATCGCTCTTCTATGAGCACAATATCGGAAACTACAGACACAAAAGAACAATGAATGCATTAATATGGATCATGTGTCGGAAAATAGATATTCATTTGTTCTTCGATCGAAGAGATGATTGCGAATTGGAGATGCGCACAAGAATACACCAGTGAACAACGCGCAGGTCTGAATATGATACAACACCAACATAATATTACCAATTCATTGCGACGTTTTCGGTGCCTAAAGTCTCTATTAGTCACCCTTTTATCAATTTTGTGTCATTCTATAACAACATTCTAAAATATTCTTCAAAATACTAATTAAATATTGCACATAATTATTGTATAAAGGGCACATTTTGTCTGTATTTAAAATAATATTTAATCAGAATTTTAAACAAGATTTTAGTGTGTTGTTACAAAACCTCACAGAAAAAGAAGAAAGCAAAACCAATTTTCAAAACGAAATATGACGACAATATTTGAAAATACGTGCAAACGTTTAGCTTTTTTAAAAATGTCTTTAACTAGGAACCATAAAATATTAAAAGTACGTAAACTTTACCCCGAGAATAATAAAATAAGATATAGAGCTGAAATAATTACAAAGTTGGAGGTTGAGCGAATCGAGTTATTAAAAAAAATTGGAACATTTTAAGAGAATTTGAAAATTTGAGCGACCAACATCGTTACGTATTTTGTGCCTTTTGTTCCGTCCGTTTACTGTTTTGGCCCCATTCTCAAAAAAAAGTGTGCTGACCCACTGGTCCAATTCGGCCCCCTGTGAATGAGGGACGGCGTGCGCGGTGCGTGGGCGGCGTCGACTACGAGCGCGGACGGGCTGCGTGGCGCGCCGGTCCCGGAGCCCGCGCCGCCCCCGGTGGCGGCGGCGAGCGGTTGGCAGGCCTGCGCGCGGCTGCCCCCTCCTCTGCGCGACCGAGACTCGCCGCGCGCCGGGGCCGGTGGGCGGCCGGCGAGCCGCGCGCGGGCCGCCTCCCGCCACGCCGCCACCGCCGCCGCCTCCATCGCCTCCACACGGCTGCCACCGGGGCGACGCGTAGCGACGCAGCAGCAGCGCAGCGCAGCGGAGCGAAGCCGAGAGCCCCAGCGCGCGCGCAGTGTCGAGCGAGCGGGAGAGACAGCGAGGCGGGTGGGCGAGAGCGCGCGCACAGCCCGGCGGGAAGCGCAGCGAATAGCAGCGCAGCGAACGGCGAGCGGGCGAGCGAGCAAACGAGCGACCGCGCGCGCCAGTGCACGAGTGGCGTCCAGCGCGGGAAGAGTTCGGGCGCGCGGCAGCGACAGCAGAAGGAGCAGCAGCGGCGGAGGCGGGGCAGTAAACAGAAAGGTAGGTGACGTGTGCGAAACCCGGGCCGCCAGCCGCGCCGACTGAGACGAACCGTGCCGTGCCGTACCGCTCGGCCGCGAACACGCGGCGGCCGCCGGAGCTGTTATCGGGCGCGTGATGGCGCACGCACGCACGCACGCGCGCGCTAGTGATAGCGTCCCACGGTCACGGCGCGGCGCCGCCTCTGGCCGCCCGGCGTGCGCGCGCGCGCGCCCCGGCCCCCGGATACGCTGAGCAGATGGGCTGCGGGCGGGGCGCCGCGCGCGTCGGCGGGCGGGAGGGCGGAGGGCGAACCGCGGGGCGAGGGGGCAGGAGGCGGTTCATTCATGTGCGCGTGCGGCGGTGGCGGCGCCTCGCCGTCGCGACGCCCGCCGCACGCGCGGACGCTGGCGACGGCGGTGGTAGCGGAGGTGGTGGCGCCGCCGCCGCCGCCGCCGCCGGGCCACTTTCGCGCGTGAAAGCGAAAGTGGTCTCGCCGCTAAACGGCCGGTGGTCGACGCCGCCGATGCCGTAGTCGCCGTCGCTATTGCCGACGCCCTCGCGCGCGGCCGGGGACCGGCCCCCTCCCCTTCCCGCCCCCGCCCGAACGCGATCGGGAGTGTTGAAGGGCACCCACGCGCACATTGGGCCAAGGCCTGGGAACGAAAGGGGGAGGGGGACGAACGTGACGTCGAGCTTGACTTTTCAAATTGCCTTAAGTTTGCGATGGCGGTTGTGTACTACAAACTCGCATTTATTTCCTGTTGCAGGTTGCAATCGATATTTAATATGACTTTATTGGGGATTGTGCTTTTCTCGAAGGAACACCATTAATTAACATGTAGATGTACTATTGAGAACATCGACATTGGATGGCATAGACTAGCTATATTGGGATTGTGTATTTGATAGAGGAATATTCATTTTGTGTACTATTTTGTATTTCGGTGTAAAACTTGCAAGGAAAATTCGTACATGTTTAATTTGACAAGTCTTCACCCTGTTGTTGTGTTAGTGCGACCTGGTGACCTATAGTGTTCTGTGGGAACGGTTGAGAACGTTAGTAAACTCGTGTGAATCTCGCAACTCATTCGCCAAAAGGAAATGAATAGAAATTGGCTTAAAACCAATTCATAAGAACTGAAAGAATATATATAAAGAAACATGAAAAAATGTGTAAATTAAAACTTAGTTACTCTATTACATTTCAGTTGGGATTTAGTTCACCGTAAATAGAGGAATGAATATCAGTCCCTGTAATAAGCATCGAAGTTTATGATTTCAACATGTATGTATTTTCCATATTCAAGATGTAGTAAATGTAATAAAAGAAACTAATATTAAAATAAAGTAATTAATGTTCATAAATTAGAGAACATTTTTTGATATGTTTACATTACATTTTACCCGAATCCAGAACATTGCTTCTGTAACTACCTGTGGAGAAAGGAAAATCTTTATTTATGTGTGAAATGTGTGGCAGCTCGTTAATAGGAATCACACGTATTGAGTTCGCAAACTGAAATATGAGATTGAAGTAAACGGACGTGTGTAATGTTACTTGAAGCCACTATCATTTTAGATAAGACTGCACGTGTTGCACGTGCTTCGTATTGTCACCTATCTTTGGCGGTATCGATTCGGTAGAGAGGTGACGTTCAAAAAATTGCTTGAAAAATCTTTAAAGAAATCAATACAATTTTTTTCCGTTATATTTACTGAAAAAAAGTGCATTTGAACTGAGAAATGTGTGGTTTTTCGGTGATCAATTCGAATCGTAATAATACAGGTGTAAGAGAACGCAATTTTTTTTAATAATTGAAAAGAAGCATAGTCGATATCTTTACGGAGCACCTGCAGCTGCTTGTAATTCGTGAAGTCGTGGGGGAATTAAAAATTTGGTAACTTATCACATTTTTTAAATTATTTTTAAACTATTTTCAAGACATTTTTATTCTATTTCAAATGTTATTGTTTTACTATTACCGACGTGGTTTTATTATTTTAATTTGCTTTATCAGTTTAAACTATTGTGATAGTCAATGGTTGAATACTTGTCCGTTATATCGCACTTTAGTCGAGTCGTGAGGTGTCGGCTAAAAGAATCCAGATAAATGAAAACTCAGGGTAGGGTTTATTTGTAGAAGTGTGTGTATTTCTGGTATAAAAGCAGTACATGCTATGTTTTTATTACATATTTGTTGGAATTAAATTTGGAAGTTTTCAGTAAAAAATTAGGAGATATTTCATCTAAAACGCACGTGTACTCTATGATCTTACGTGAGGTCGATCGATCACTTCTGACAGTCGACAAACGCCAGCTGATGAACAATGGAGAGTGAAGGGACGGGCGAAAGTAGGGAGAGCTTGGTGACCGGGGCGGCTTCGCTTCTCGTGTGGTCGATGGCTGGACCGCGTGGATGATGGACGGCGAGCGAAGGGCGCTGGGTGCTGCGGACGGCAGGAAGCTGCGAATGACGAACGCGAACGGTACGCGACAAGCGACCAGCAGCGGTTGCTGTGCCTGCGACTCGGCTACGGGCTGAGTAAATGGATAGGGTTGGGCGGACGAATATCCAATAGGATGGGCACGCGAGTACGTTCGCCGAGTGCCATGGAAATTGCTCATCATTATGCGGTTTGTGCAATGTCGTTTGCTTATGACATAATGCTGCTGTTCCTATTATATTTGTGATATTGTGTGGCATGAAGTTTTTGTGAATAGTGAGGATTGCTACATACCAAGTGATCACAGTGTCACAACGCTTTGACACATTTAACCACATTTAACTCTTTAATACGTGTTCAGGAAACGTTTAAAAACGCCAGACGGATACATAATAATGAAACACAACCATAATCAAAATAGCTTTATGTAATAATAAATATTTATAAATGACCAATTTATTGACAAACATAATTTATAAATGACAGACCGAAATATTATTGAAAATGAATATTCTATTGGTCTTACGATAAAATTGACGCTGTAAGCAAATGTTTCAGGTTTATCACATGACGAAGGCATGTGAAGACATGACTAATACATAAAACGGAGCTACACTGAGTTCGTATTTCGGTTTTTGCGGATTAAACGCGTGCCTCCCAAGCCGCACCAGGAGGCCAACGAGTCGCTGCAGCGTGTGTAGTGTGGAGCACGACGCGTGTGGGCGCCGTGTCGTCGGCCGCGGAGGCGTTCGTTCCTCTGTCGCGCCTTCGGGTTTTCCTCTTCGATCGCCGGGCGCGGCCTGCCGTAGCCTTCCCCTCGCTGCACCTTGCCCCGCCCCTTTCCCGCCGCCCCGCGCGCTCTATAACCGGGCCGAGCCACCAACCGGATCACTTCCGTCGCTGCTTACTCCTCGACCTGCGTGCGGCGGAAGTCGCGTTCGCCGAGCTCCGCGGGCAGACCGCCGTCTATATATGTCCAGCGTATGTGTGTAAATATGTGACTTGTAAGGGTAACCGGTAGGGACGGCTTGGTGGCAACATCCGTTGTCCGAAGCGTCGTTCATCTAAGGTTCTATGGTCCAAGTCTCGACGGTGGTCGATTTTCGACACCAGATTCATATCTAAGCCAATTGCGACCAATCGAGAATCCTAAGGGTCGGCTTCGATCAGTTTGATCTTTCTCTGATGAATAATAGGCAATTTTTCAGCCCTACTGTACTAAACAAACGACGAAAAGCGTTGTGTTTTTCATCTTTCTCCCCTCCTCTTCCCTCGGACATTTACATTCAATGCACTATCACACATGTCGGGTGCTTTTGAACTTGTCCCGCCTTGGCGCTGGCGGATGGCCGTGAAGGGGGGAAACTGCAAATCTACTTCAAGGTCCTTGTCAATGGAGAGGATCACCTGACGCGCCATGGAACATTCAATTTCACCGGCGCAGCTATCCGGCGAGCGTTGCGGCGTTAGGGTGCCGGTGACTATCTTGCGCGTCCTGGAAATATGCTAGTGTGAACCATTTAGTGACCCTTCCGTAATAGATTTTCGGTTCGCAGGTCGATTCTATTCCTACACATATGTCATGACGGCGCTGGTCTGAAAAAAGAATTCTAGTTCATATAAGAAGTTTTGTATTTTTCTGAAGTGTCCTATTGTACGTTGTTCAAAGTGTACAAGAATCAAATGTGGTGGAGATGCAAATAATTTTTGTGCTGGGATGTAGACCTTTCACGCTCGTGAGCATTGAATTTGACTCTAGGTCGTGAAGCACTGCGACACGTTGGTCATGCCTTATTGTAAACTTATTGGGTTTTGACTCGAAAGTTAATTGTACGCCGAGCGCATCAGTTGTGGCAAGAGAAAGTATAAGATAGGTTCACTCGATTTGTGTTGGAGTCAAATTATTTTGTTCCCTATTAGATGGAGTGTTCATTTTCGTATATAAAGTAATCATCCTACATCTGCTTGCCATGCCACAAGTAAGATGTGGTCATGAATCTTAAAGAAACAGGCGTCTTGGTGATTTTTCCGATATGGGGGATTACATCAGTGCGTTATCAAAGGTACTGGGAAATGATAACTGTAGACACAATGAGGAAACACTGGTTCGGCATGATAAATCGAAGATCTCTGAACGTGGAGAAATGACATTACAGCATGTGTAGAATGCACATTCACAAGAAGCAGATGTAGAGGTTTTTACTCAATGATACGAGGATTGATTGTGCGTGGAAACTGTATTTAGTAGTAATTAGTAGAGAACGGATTTCTTTGATTTTGCACATTTTTTTCGTTGCTTCAGGACAGAGCTAAGTGAAAGTTCTTGGCATTTGGTTAGTATTGGATACATGTGAGAGCATATTTCAGCATATTTGGCTTATTTTTCCTGTCGGTGCATATTTGTGTGAATTTGAGGGCATATTTTGCAATTTTTTTTAAAAAAAAATATCTTATCTATAAAGCGTTTTATCTTTTCATATAATCTACTATTTGTTAGTGTTCATTTATTAGAATGAATTTGTTACAGTTTGCTATTTTTTTCTTTTCTGTGGATAATAAAATACTTGTGTAAATGTAGGATATTCTTGATGTATTTTTAAACCTGGCAAAAGAAATGCAACAAGACGTACAATGAATTTTCTAAGATGAATATTTACTTCAATTATTTCTTCCGCAAAATAAGTTAGATTGTATTATGGATGTACAATAAATATTTTCATTCCAAGCATGCCTCTCCTGAATTTTATTAAGAAAGGTTTTTACAGGAAACGAAATATTGTTAATTCTTATGGCATATTAAAGAGAATATTTCAGATTTTTTAGGTCATTAATGCATATTTTAATAGAATATTTCAAACTTTTTGGGGCGTAAAAATCCTCTTTCTTGTAATAGTATAGAGTACTACTATTATGACCAAAGACTGTGTTGAAATGTGTTTTAAACATTTCAGAACAGTAACACTGTCATTAAGTAACGAAATTCTAAGAACGTGATTCGACAATAATTGATGAAATTATTTGCCAGCCTTTGAAGAAACCATTCATAGATGTATGTTTTCCAAAAATCGTATCTTGCCAGAGTCTTAGTTTTAGTATTATATTCATAATACGTAGTGTTTACGACTGTTAATTCGCCTACCGCACTAAAGATTTTGTCTTTGCGTACTTGCGTTGGGACGAAACTAGGGGGGAAGTAAAGCGGAGAAACATTTTAAACTTCTTACCGTCTTTCTATTCAGTTACTTTAATTAATTATTAGTAATGTATTCGAATAATTTGCATCAGTACTAAATTTCAATTTATCTTGAAAATGTCCTCGCTGCTTTTTGTCGGTTCACTTGGAGATCTTGGTTTGAACCCACAGATTCTTATTGGATAGCGTTTAATACATCATAATTGCCATTGCATTGGCATCATTAGAGGATTCAGAGATCTACGAGGTATAAACAGACATCTGCGCTCTTATGAGATTCGGCAAAAAAAGAGCAAGTTACATAAAAAAATATAGAAATGAAAATACATGAGGTGTAAAGATGCCCTACTTATGATCTTGCTTGCTACGGCCGCATACTGCGGCACGTCTGCGACCATATATTGCAGTCTTTGGAGCCCAAACGATCGTTTCGTTTCGGACCGCGAATCACTTAATTACGCTTTCCCCTACATCTTTCCATTGTGTGCGCACTGCGTAGAACGCCGTGGCCGTTTGAAATGTGTCCCTGGAGCTGCTGCAGCGTGCAGAAAACGGCCTGCAGAAAATGCGAATCTGATGACCGACATCGTTTCTCGTCGTTTTATTCCTGGGTTTGCTCTGCGGTCTTAATGTGGGTTCCTACGAGCGAGGTTTTCAGCCTGACGGGCAGTGAAAGTACAAGCTGTGAAAGTCCGTTTTCAACTTCGTATGATTGTTTTTGTTTCTTAAACTTGTTTAACAGTTTCTTTGTTATATTTCACAATTAATTATGAATTTTTAATTTCGGAAGGAATTAAGGTAATATGTATAAGAAAATACAAGATTTTTCAAGAGGGTTTATGAGTATTTGTGTATTAAGATTGTTAGCCAGCTGAATAAATAGACGCCTAACTTTGTTTTCTGATCTTGTAGCATTAATTTGTAGCGTTCCTAATCTATAGCTGATACTTTCCTATACCTTTCGAACGTTTGCTCATCTATACTAGTCTTCCGTTTCTTTATCTGTAAGTCATACTCTGCGGCGGCGGCGATGGTGTAACGGTTAGCGTTTCGAACTGTTGTACCCAAGTTGGCGGGTTCAAACCCGATCGAAGTGGATTGCAGTGGATTTTTCAGGGCGAAAAAATCCTTCGTACGCCTTCCTTCGGAGGGGAAGTAAAGCCGGCTGTCCCATGTTAGTAGATTTACTTGCATGTAAAAGATCCTCAAGCCTAAATGACGCCTCTGAGCTAAATTCAAACCGCCTGTTTCTCGCCCAAGAAATACCTCCTTTCTCTGCTAGTTGGTGAAAGGAGCGTAGCGAAATTTACGTGGTCAGACGGAAGAGCAGGCCTAAATGGCCTGAGTCTCGCCACGTAAAATAAGGCATTAATTCAATTCAATTCAATACTCCCTCTATTACCCATGGCAGTGTAGGGATTTGGTTGGTTCGGGTCGAGTTTCCGAACTACGGTTCTCAGATAGTCTCCCGGTCTATCACAATCGTAGGCTGCATTAATTAGCTGCCAACTGCACGCGGCACCCTTGAGGGAAGTCCCAGGCAGCGCTTGATACCGCATTAGCTCCTCGCTCTTAGGCAAAGCGTCGGGCACGTCATTTCCCCGAAGAGTGACCTCAATATCTTCTTAGCGCTGATTCACTGGCGCCCTGGCAGTGTGTGCCCGCAATTCACTAATTCACTTCAACGATAAGATTCATTAGATGTCGACAACACGTGCATGATGCAGATGCAGACAAATCTCCGAGAAATGCCATTGTTGCATCGTTGAAGTTCTCTGGATATACGCTTTGCTATTACAGCTGAATTCTGCTTCGCCAAGAATTATAATTGCTCGAAGTCTTGGAATAGTCTTCGTACTACATTCATATCACCACTAAATGCCTAAAGAAGTCCTCTCAGCATGCCTGAAAATCAGAGTGACGATTGCCCATCAAATTATCAGCATTCATAATTCCTTTTTTATACAAATTGCACTCCATGGTGATCCTAATATTAGCACTTATCTGCATAATGTCAAATATATTTTTTCAACACTAAATGCTATGGATTTTATGGAAACACGAATCTTGAAAGATCGTAACGTCATTTTCGGATCCTTCCGCCCATCATTCTTATGATTGGCAATCAAGGTTCTTTGTCACCTGTATCCTTACTCCGGAAACAAAGCACACTGGACCCAGAAATCGCTATGCCTAATCCTATGTCAATGGAATTAACATTGATTGTCGGGAACGAAGAAGAAAATACTTAAAAATGTTACGTGAATCATGGCAGCCGCCTACTACTCATTCCCTTCAGAAATATCACGCTGTTATCATGCAGGTTTATAGAGTTGTGCCCCACTGGGAGAATTTCCGTATCTCTCCGCTTCTCTTGATATCCTTTCGAAGCATGGACCATCGCTTTGAATGCACCGCCAGTAGCTTCGCACTGAGTGCCTGGGATGGGAAAAGGGAACTATCAAATTCTTTGTCTACATCTACATTCTAAACTGCAAGGAGTTTGCTATCAAAACCAGTTTATTTCATTTTCTAACATTTTTTATTGCATTGTTTTTGCTAAGTTTAGATGGTTTATATTAACCTTCTCAACGGCTATAGTTCAAAGCAAGTTTATTCGTAGCTGAATGTTTACGAGAGTATATTTAGTTTCTATCATAGTATGTGTGGAAATAGATATTATTTCTCCAATAAAATGTCATTCGCAAATTGAATGACATGGTTTTGATAACAAACGTCTCATCTATCTGATGTTCTCTAATTTTCCTGGAATTTGTCCTATTAAATTAATTTTTCTACTCGCAACGGTAACCCATTGCATAATGATAATCATTACGATAGAGATTTTATTGTGATACTGGTTCATACTCAATTACTGAGAAGTTGGCAAATCAAGTATTATTACTTAATTATTCACCGAGAATCTTTCTAGCAAGTGTTTCGTTCGATTTTGTAAAATTAAAATTTAATATTATACCACACTTGTGAGTTTTAATTTCTTTTATTTGTCATTTTTACGTAGAATATTATTTAAAATAAATTGGATCGTATTTTTACTTTGATCCTATTTGACTAGCGCCGTGATAAACCAAAGCCATCTGATATAGCTGTCCGCAAGGTGGCCTTGGCTGAATCCTGCACGTGAACTTCCAAGAAAGGATTCAATGTAAAAGTTTAAATTATATAGTTACCGTAAGTCGTAGAAAAAGTATCCTCTGAAACTCAATGTAATAGGCATTACATACACTCGTGTGAAGTTTACGATACTCGCTCGTTCTTTGTTTGTATCATATCACACTCGTGTAGGTCTCACACCTTTCATTACATCATAGTTTCATAATGTACTAATAAGCCTTCGACCAGTTCGTGAACCTAAGTTCCTCGTGAACGATGAACACAAATTCGACACGTATAAGATTCGCATGTCCTGAAAGGACAGCAAGAGGATGTGCTGATTGCATCCTCACTCATATTCGCTCAGCTAAATCATCTGCCTCCCTCGCGCGAATTTCACCATCTGAAGATGGGGCGACGGCGGCGAGTCATCCCGATTAACTCGAGACCTCTTCGGAGATTTGAGCGGCTTTGAAGACACCGCTTGGTTTTCCCGTCATTGAAACGCGGACGGGATGTGACCAACCTCACTTGCAATAGACGTTCTGATATGAACACACTTAAATCAGGACGAAATTGTCAAGGAAGATTTCGGACGTGGAAAGTCCGAAATATGAAGTAAGTGAAGCGCAGGCAAATATAAAAAAAATGTGTATAAAAAATGAAATCTTAAATAATCATTTTGCTCAAATTTTACTCAATTTATATAATTTGAAAAATATCAATGTATTTAATAACTAAATTGCTATTAATTTACGTTATCCAAGTTTCTATTCATTTTCACTCGCGACCTAATTACTACCCTTGCAGAGCCCCCGATATGGTCCCTAATCTGACGTTCCGTGGCAAGGTTGAGTTAACTCGAAAACCAAAAAGAGACTGTAGCGTCGCTTCGAAGAGAACGTCCCCCCCCCCCCGAGACTTCTTCTGGAAGCCGTCAGAAAATGGAAAAAATCCCCATTCCGAAGAAACCAAGAGGTCATCTTAAGTTCTATGGATGTAGTTGGATCAAAATATAGTAGGTCTCCCAGCGACACGACGTTGAACGTTGGACCGAATCAACCCTCAAATCATCGGTAACGTTGATTCAAACAATCACAGCTATTGCCGTCTTTGGAAGAAGCCTACGTTCCAAGTATCTTGCCTCCCTCCCCGGGTCCGGCTCCCACCATAGCTCCGCCGTGTCCGGCAAGTGCGGCCGCTTAACTCGAGCGCCCTTTGGAGGTCCGGGCTGGGCTTTGAAGGCACCGCCTGCGCCCGCGTGCCTGGCTTCCCGTCATTAGATCTGGCGACCGGAGCCCGCGGGCCGCGGCGCGCGCGCCTGGCCGTCACGCCGCCGCGCTTTCGCTGCATTTAATTTGCGATCGGCCCGGATCCGGTCACGGCCGCGCGCTGCGGCGGCGGCGGCCAGGACGGCGCTTGGAGGAAGCGGGGGCGAAGTCGGCGGCGGTGGTTGAGGGAGAGGGCCGTTGGCGGTGGTTGAGGGAGAGGGCCGTTGGCGGTGGTTGCGGGAGAGGGCCGTTGGCGGTGGTTGCGGGAGAGGGCCGTTGGCGGTGGTTGCGGGAGAGGGCCGTTGGCGGTGGTTGCGGGAGAGGGCCGTTGGCGGTGGTTGCGGGAGAGGGCCGTTGGCGGTGGTTGCGGGAGAGGGCCGTTGGCGGTGGTTGCGGGAGAGGGCCGTTGGCGGTGGTTGCGGGAGAGGGCCGTTGGCGGTGGTTGCGGGAGAGGGCCGTTGGCGGTGGTTGCGGGAGAGGGCCGTTGGCGGTGGTTGCGGGAGAGGGCCGTTGGCGGTGGTTGCGGGAGAGGGCCGTTGGCGGTGGTTGCGGGAGAGGGCCGTTGGCGGTGGTTGCGGGAGAGGGCCGTTGGCGGTGGTTGCGGGAGAGGGCCGTTGGCGGTGGTTGCGGGAGAGGGCCGTTGGCGGTGGTTGCGGGAGAGGGCCGTTGGCGGTGGTTGCGGGAGAGGGCCGTTGGCGGTGGTTGCGGGAGAGGGCCGTTGGCGGTGGTTGCGGGAGAGGGCCGTTGGCGGTGGTTGCGGGAGAGGGCCGTTGGCGGTGGTTGCGGGAGAGGGCCGTTGGCGGTGGTTGCGGGAGAGGGCCGTTGGCGGTGGTTGCGGGAGAGGGCCGTTGGCGGTGGTTGCGGGAGAGGGCCGTTGGCGGTGGTTGCGGGAGAGGGCCGTTGGCGGTGGTTGCGGGAGAGGGCCGTTGGCGGTGGTTGCGGGAGAGGGCCGTTGGCGGTGGTTGCGGGAGAGGGCCGTTGGCGGTGGTTGCGGGAGAGGGCCGTTGGCGGTGGTTGCGGGAGAGGGCCGTTGGCGGTGGTTGCGGGAGAGGGCCGTTGGCGGTGGTTGCGGGAGAGGGCCGTTGGCGGTGGTTGAGGGAGAGGGCCGTTGGCGGTGGTTGAGGGAGAGGGCCGTTGGCGGTGGTTGAGGGAGAGGGCCGTTGGCGGTGGTTGAGGGAGAGGGCCGTTGGCGGTGGTTGAGGGAGAGGGCCGTTGGCGGTGGTTGAGGGCGGGCGAGGGGCGTGGGCGGTGGATGAGGGGCGGGCGAGGGCCGTGGGCGGTGGATGAGGGCGGGCGAGGGGCGTGGGCCGTGGGCGGTGGATGAGGGCGGGCGAGGGGCGTGGGCCGTGGGCGGTGGATGAGGGCGGGCGAGGGGCGTGGGCCGTGGGCGGTGGATGAGGGCGGGCGAGGGGCGTGGGCCGTGGGCGGTGGATGAGGGCGGGCGAGGGGCGTGGGCCGTGGGCGGTGGATGAGGGCGGGCGAGGGGCGTGGGCCGTGGGCGGTGGATGAGGGCGGGCGAGGGGCGTGGGCGCCCCCCCCCCCCTCGCTTTCGCCAGCTGCGTCACCGCCGCTGCCTCCGCAATGGAAGCTGGCAGACACTCGTTTCTCTCGTGCGCTGGAAAGTGCCCCGCTTGTTCGCCCAGTCGACCTCCCGGTCGCGGTTCGTTCACCGGCTTGTTCTCTCACCCCTCTCCGTGGTATAATGGCTTCTCTCTGTTTGCACAGATTACTGTTAGAGGGGAGCCATGTAAGTACTGAACCCCTGTTCTATTCTGCCAGATTTGGACATCAAATTCGTCATGCGAACCTATATTTTTGAGTTCTCGCAGGTTGTGTCCAATGGTGTTATACATTTTATCTAATATATTCAGATCTACAGACCTAGATGTTCTTTATCTTTACATTATTGTTAATGCTATGTTGCATTTTCAAATATTAAGAGTTTCCGTTCATGTTTTTAAAATCATAATTTGCTATGTAGTAGAGGCCGCCATCTGCTTACATATACACAATTCTTTATTATTTTCCTAACACCTGTGGATACGTACACTGACGTATCGATAAATGTCGGCTTGAGCTGCTGGCTTATCTGTACTGCATAATGTTAGTGGCTCAGAAATTCCTTCATTAAGATTATTCCCTATTATTATTAATTGCTACGTAAAAAGGACTGTCAGTTGGGACTGGAACGTTATAAGGATGGTTTCGGATGGTGTAAAAGGCCCTTCTATGCTGGCATATATCACTGTTGCTTTAGTAGCGGTTGTCTGCACAGAGTGGGAGAGAGAAATCTGCGTTTTCCGAAAGAGGAACTTGCTCTGTTCTTAGCGAGAAACTTTGAACAAACACATTGCCGTTGAGTTGGCTTTCAGCTCTTTTTTACAGTTTAAGCTACGTTAATATTGAGATATTTTCAGACATGTTATTGGTGATTTATTTCTGTAATTACGTCCACCCAATTTGTAATATGGTTATTCCTATATACATTTTTTTCACGCACTGTCGAACAATTATTATTGTGGCTAACACCCTTTGTGTTTAATCTTAATAAATTCTCCTTGGCGACGTTACCACTCACTGCTCCTTCATGTCTTAACTCATTACCTCTCATATCTATTGAGCCAAGTCTCTAATCGACAGGTCTGGAGGGCTCGTTGCTTTTCACACACCCGTGCACTATACATTCACGTGCCCGCACGCCTGTTTGCACACCCGCCCATCCGTCTTATCGATCGGTCCTCCGAAGCATTCCTCTTTGTTTGCGCACTTCCACGTCCCCCTCGTCACGCCCGCTCCAGTACCCACTCGTCTAATTTCATCCACCCACTCACCTAAATGACTGCTGGCGAGCCATTTCCCTTCACTTGTACATCCGCACACGCTGCTCACCTTAGTTTCTGCCGCGCCCATTCTGTTATTTCGCTTTTGTGGACCGGCTTCGTTGCTCTCACTCACTCCACTCACTCCACTCCACTCACTCCACTCCACTCACTCCACTCCACTCACTCCACTCCACTCACTCCACTCACTCCACTCACTCCACTCACTCCACTCACTCCACTCACTCCACTCACTCCACTCACTCCACTCACTCCACTCACTCCACTCACTCCACTCACTCCACTCACTCCACTCACTCCACTCACTCCACTCACTCCACTCACTCACTCACTCCACTCACTCACTCCACTCACTCACTCCACTCACTCACTCACTCCACTCACTCACTCACTCCACTCACTCACTCACTCCACTCACTCACTCCACTCACTCACTCACTCACTCACTCACTCACTCACTCACTCACTCACTCACTCACTCACTCACTCACTCACTCACTCACTCACTCACTCACTCACTCACTCACTCACTCACTCACTCACTCACTCACTCACTCACTCACTCACTCACTCACTTGTCTGCTCGTCCTCTTCCCTTGTCCATTTCATTATTCGGCGTTCTCAATTATTTGACGCGAACTAGCGCCTCCTTGCGCAGCCAGTTTGCCTGAACTACGAACTGTTCTACACTTTTCGAGAGAGAACTACCCTCGGTCACTCGCTCGCTGGTTCGATCCTTCACACACACACGCATTCTTCCGCCTCCCCAAGCAACCTTTGAAAGCCCACCCTCGCACAAGCGCCCAGTGCAGGCGCCGTGTGCGCCGGTGGCCGGCTTGTTGACCCGCTTGGCCGCGTCGCGCTGCCCTCTCGGTGTGAAGTAGACCGCGCAAACGGGCGCGCAGGGAACCTCGGCTGCCGCAAGACCAGCCCGCGACCGCCCGACCTCGCCTCGCTCCACAAGCGCACCTCACCTGCTCAATGGAGGCTTGTCTCTGGGCACGGAGCCCGGTTATCGGGCGCGCGCTAAACGACCGGGAAAGCTTTCCGAACACGGTAGTGATCTCTTTCACCAACTTCGCCCGACAGAGGTAGTACTCCTTACTGCACTAAATCAGGCCTGGGCACGGAGTAGATTCCGATCAATTGAATGAACATACGTTTGTCGATCGTTATAATGTCTTATCACAATAGACCTTGATTTCCCGGTAGTAACATGATAATGAATTTTGCATTTTTTACTGATAGTAGAAGTCATCATTCACTGACAAATTACCGTAATCAACGACAATTGTTAATTTAATGTATTGCGCTCCCCCGTATTTGTAAGATTAATTGAGCCTCGTTTTTCACTATTGTTCCCTTGTTTTGTAGGTTTTAGAGATACACAAAAGACAGAGACTTCACATTACCTTTAAAAGACAAACCAGTATTTCCTTGCGCTAACCTTATTTTAATGTGTTCTTTTGTATTTTCTCCTCTGTGTAATTTTCTTTTACTCTCCATTTTTCTCGTATCTCATATCCTTTTCATATTTTCTGGCTATTCGTTTCAATGTGCTATCATCTTTACCTTCTTATCACTCTCTCAATTCCGTTTTGCTCTTTTCCTTCGCAATTACAGTTGTTTTCAAGCACTCACCATTTACCGTTTTCAAATTTTTATTTTATTTTAATTTCCGCAGTGAATCAGCGTTCATCATGTTCTCATTATATAGTCCATGATATATTACAGAAAGTTAGGGGTCATAAGAGTTGGTCAGTGAAGCTGTGTAATAAAAATGTTGAAGGGCGCGTACAAATTGTCACATTTGGAATTTTTTGTATTATGCATTCTATCTGACCAAATCCCATGATCTTATACATTGTTTGATTTAGCTAAAATATGTCGTGAATTGTTAAAAAAAACTGTCATTGTTATTAACATCTTTAAACTGATAGAGAGCGAACAATGCACGCGGGCAAAGTTTATAACCGACGGTAAAGCCGAGGTTTACGACCACTTTCAATATTTTTGGCATCGATCGTCTATCATTCAATTATGTTAGTAATACTACCTTCGAAAAATTCACAAAAATAAGATATCTTTCCTGTAATAGGAGATCGCATACATCTTAAAGTACGGCTCATTTGATTCAATTGTTCTTAATGCACGGCGGACTATTAAAACCCTTAACGGACGCCAGCCATTAACTATGGCTTTTCGTTCCTAGCGTTGTGTTTGGTCGATATAACCGAAAGGCTCACGAGTAAATGTCTTCCTCGCTTCCTTCTTCGTGGGTGCGCATCGTGGTTGCGGCCGACTCGGCGCCCCGGCGCTGTAGGCCTGCCGCCGTCCCCGCCCTCGCCCCTACCCGCCGCCGCCTCAGCTCCGAGGAATAGAAGAGGTTAGGAGGCGGCGCCAAGACGGCGGCCTTACTTAACGCAGCCCCGGCCGCCTTTTGTGTGCCCCATTCACGCCGCGGCGACGCTCGGGGGCGTGGCGGACGCGGGGTGGCGGAGCAGGGTGGAGGCGGGCGGACGCGACCACAGTGGGAGCGGTGAAGACGAGAAGGGTGTGGAAGGCGAAGGAGAGCGGGGCGAAGTTGGGGGATGCCTTCTAGGCTGGTCCGGGTTAGGGGGATTGTTGGGTGGAGTCCAGCGGTTAATTCAACTACTACTTTGTTTATTGATTTATTCATTTGTTTAGTGACCTTCAACAATTAAAGTCAAGGAGATCAGTGAATAATTGAATGACCAGATGATAGGGTTAGTGACGAAAGGAATGATGAAGAAATAGTGGAATATGAGACAGGAGAATCCCGAAAAAAACCTGCTGAGAGGTCGCTTAGTTCAGCGAAAATTCCTCGTGGATTAACCGGAAATCGAACCTGGATCTAGCGGTGGAAGGCGAATATGCTCGCCATTACATTCCCCGAAGATCCTGTGTCAAGGAAGCGCCTGTGGGGCGGGAGGCAGCGTGGCGGAAAAAGACTGGGTGGACGTAGCGTGTAGGGTGAGGCGGGGCGACGTGGCACGTGGCGGAGTCCAGCGTTGGTGCTTTGGAAGGCGTAGGCGAGGAAGCGCGCGGCGGTTGCGAGGTGGCGGGCTGGTTCCCAGCGGAAGATGGTGAATCGTAGAAGTGTTGCGAAGAATGCGGTAGAGGGGCGGAGTCCAGCTAGACGAGGGACCGGGTGAGGCGGAGCGAAGGCATGTTGAAAGAGGGCGGGGAGGTGAAAGCTAGGAAGGGTGGCTGCGATTAAAAGATGGATTCGGTCCCTACGCTG
This sequence comes from Gryllus longicercus, assembly GCA_038098605.1. NCBI lineage: Eukaryota > Metazoa > Arthropoda > Insecta > Orthoptera > Gryllidae > Gryllus > Gryllus longicercus. Next base: position 412,995 of record JAZDUA010000869.1, read on the forward strand.
GCGGGAATGGCTGGAGCGGAACAGGGTAGAGCGACGCGTAGGCGAGCGGAGTGGAGTAAGGCGGGAAGGGAAATTTCGGCGGTGATGAACGGGTTGCGGGACGATCGGGTACTGGACGAAGCGATCCCACCACAGACGGCTTGTTTCCGAGCGCGTCAACTGCGAGCATTATTGCTGGAAGTGTAGTTCATGTTCTATCCTGGTTATATTTGCGTTGCTTCAGCTGGAATGTGAGATCCGGTGCCGATATACACGTCCGCTTGCTCCATTTCCTCCTCCAGTTGACCCCCCCCCCCCCCTCTCCAGATACCCGCCGGCGGGGCACCGCCCCAGCGGACCACTTGCATGCTCCCGGACACGAGTGTAGAGCACCAACTTGCGTGATGGTGGGCGTCGTTGGGTTGATGGCGCTGAGCATTGTCTGTGGTGAGAAAGCGTGGCGTGTAAGTGAGGGGGGGGGGAGAGGTAACGTGGTTGTGGGGTGCGACCTATGGAGCCGACGGGGCGGCTCGTGCGTTCGGCGAAGAGGCTCGGGGGGGGGGGGGGGGGGGGGGGGCTGGCTGACGTCCGCGGGTCGAAGCGAGGCCGAGTGGGTGGAGTTGGCGATCGGCGACAGCGATGGGCCGTGGCTGTGTCGGGTGACGCGGCGCCGGCGGGACGGGCGGGGGGCGGCTGCACGACGGGGTGGGGTAAAAGCGACGCGACGCGACGCCCCGCTGTGACCCGCGAGAAGGTCGTGTGCTTTCGCCTTGAGCGCCTGCATTCACTGCGGGGCGCCCCAGCCGCCGGGTGCGGCGATTAAAGACGTGTCTTATTCGCTTGTGAGGGGAAAGGATGGGTGGCTAGAGCGAATCGTGCGCTTCGTGAGGGAATCCGTGGTGTGGAGGCTGGAGGATCGAGGCTCTCATGCCACACCAAGAGGAACTGCTTGCCGGAATCGCCAGGCTTGCCTCGTTTCTCGTTATAGTTGCAATATCTGCATTCCCTGTATTCCCTCTCTCGAACGTTTCATAAATTCAGGTGTACTCGCATTGTATTTTAGAGTTCCAGAATGCGGCACTATTTTAAGGAAAATACTGATAGTCGTCAAAGGAATGTTAACTTGTACTTTATTATCAATATTAGTACAAAACCATCGTCGAGTACCGATTTGTCCTTGAACGTTTTTTATTGATTGTTATACTAATTTGTAAATATAATTACTTACTATACTTTATTTATTGATGTCTTGATGGTTTAGAATGCAAAATTTAATTCTTAATCAATAATCCTCATTTTTATGAGGAAAAAAATATTTATAAAACACAACGCGAATTTAATTCAACTATGTATACTCTTTATACAAAATAGTCATATTTTATATTCTTTGTTTCTATTTACACTAATGCGGTGCGTGTTTTTTCCGAACTTCGTCGCTTGCACAAATGTCGCAATCGTTCAAGGAGTGACGATACTGTGACGTTTACTGCAGTGCTTCATGATTGTGCGGCGAAATAATTGTCACGTAGTGTGGGAGGATGATCGTTCGCTTGCAACGAAAGGAAGTATCTTCCTGCAAACATTTTTAGATTTTTCTTGCGTTGTCCTCGTAAGTATGATGCATGCATTATGATCTTTGACTTTATATAAAATTACATTTATTTACTTAAAATCCGTATTTTTTACAAAAATAATTTCACCTCTCCTTACCCATGATATTAATTTGTAGATGTGCATGGTGAGTGGAAAACTATCCTTTTTTAAAGCCAATTAAGATTTTAATTGTAAGCATGGGACAATAATTTCGGTGAAATATGTAGTAGGCTTATTTATTATTTGTGATAATTTTAGAAGGCTAATGAATTAAAAAAAATTCTATTATTTGGGAATGCCTTACCTGGTAAATTTTCAAGAAGTTGCAGGCCTTCCAAAGCGTCGACTCCGATCGGCGAATCGTTGTGGACTTGTCAACCAAATTTCGATCTTTATGTAAAATTGCATTTTTTTGCGATAGCTTAATAGTATGCTTATATTGTTTTATTACCGATGTTACTAGTTTTCACCGTTGATTGTCTCTTAACTTAATTGATTCCACGTGCGTACACAGTATTTCTTCAAGTACACTTATATTAAATAGTTCATTATTCATACAAGTACAAATGATAAACATAGGCACTTGATTGAGCAGGTCTTAGTGCTAAAATTGCATGAAGTATTCCAACGCGTAGGCTTCGTCGCCAGGCGTGACAACTGTCAATATTCGATCGTCCTTGAATGCGCAATGCACTGCAGCGTTTTCACGATTGCGCCCAGCGAACTATAATCTGTTCGCGGCGCGGCGCGTGCCGTATGGGGCCGGGACGCGACGTATCTTTAGCGAGCCTGTTTGTCGCCTATTTCGTGCGCCCTTGGCAAGGCAGGCTAGAAGCCATCGAGCTACTTTCTAGTAATGCCCGTCTCTCACGCTCCGGGTTTCGACCCGTTTCGCCCGCGAGGTCCGCAAGCCCACGCCGGCGACGTGATTAACGGGTGGAGCGCTGTTATCGCTGCGGGTCGATCGCGCGGAGCGGCGCTGATTGGCAGGAAGCGAGCCCCGCGCGGCCCGCCGCTCGCAGCCGCCGCCGCCGCCGCCGCCGCCGCCGCCGCCGCCGCCGCCGCCGCCGCCGCCGCCGCCGCCGCCGCTCCACATCGGCGATCGCGCCTCTTACCGCCGTTATCTTGCCCGACGGCGCGGTGTAATCGGACGTGAACGCGTTTAGGGGCAACGAATCTTTTGGGTTAATTCTTGTTGCACACGACGGACGAGGTCGTACTTGAACTGCGCGTTCTCTGTGTAGAGTTCAGAATATAAGGGTATGGTAATGGCGTTTAGTATGTTGTTATTGTTCAAAAATTCATTTCCTTTGCAAATTTATTATTATTATTATTATTATTACTATTATTATTTATTATTTATTTTCATTATTATTATTATTATTATTATTATTATTATTATTATTAGATCACACTAATTCTCATATTAAAGGGTATGTCGCTCTTTGAAACAGGTCAAAATGACCTCTGGCCATATATCACTAATGTTCATCTTTTTAATTCCAATAATTGACATTTATTGTGTCCACCTAAACTTCATATCGGATATGCCATCTCCCTAGGGAAGATGTGTTTGGCATAAAATGCAAATTATTTTCACAGAAGTATGTTTTGTGTGTTAATAAACCAAATATGATATACGTAACTTTCTACGATTTAATGGTTTAATATTTTAATTCAATTAACAATACATAATTGAGTATCGTTACACAAAATATTAGGAATGTTTATTTTCTTTCCTTTTGTTTGTTTTAGCGAGTTTTTGATATTTACTTAGTTTCTAATTTCTCGTTTACAATGCTATGAAACAACCCTATTCTTTTGGAACTTTTCGAATTTATCAGACACAATTTCAATCAATTTGTGAATGATATTCTTGTAAGGTAAATCTTTTATTCAGAGTTTATTGCTAGCTGCCTTGCTACGGAAATCCTGTTTCAAAATGTCGTTATGATACTCATCATATGCTAAAACGTTATGAAAGTCCTTCGTATTATTCACGTATGAAAGCTTTCAGACAGAATCATTGTTGAAGTGTCTTTTTTGTGAACTAATACAATTTTCAATGGACATTTGAACATTAGAAAGGCATAGAATTCAATTCCGTATGAGCCGCACTCTCGATGCCGGATGTTCAAATGTAGTGAAAATGGAAATGGTAAAATTGAATTGGAGAGCGATGACGTGGTGTCCCTGATGCTGTATCCGAGGAGCGACAGCTAATAAAGATTCGCACTATATGCCGGGAATCATTTGACAATTGACAGCTGGACGCTTAGTCTCGCCATCGAAACATATATGAATATAGGCATGAGGATTTATATTTCTAATAAAATGTGTCATGCAAATGGGACGCGCATGCACTGTTTTTCACGCTGCATCTGCGTCATCCCCCCCCCCCCCCAGTATTTTTTTCTCGTCTAGGGCTTGACCTTAGGCTTCATGGGCAAGGTTTATTCGCTGATTTAAGTAGATGTACGCAGTGCAAGTCATGAGATGAACTGCATCCTGCCGTTGGTTGCGAAGGAAGTGCAGTTGACAAATGTATTTTGAATAACATGTTTTGACAGGATGCTCGTTCACTTTGCGCCGTGATTTTGAATTCAAGGTCCTTCAATGACAGAATGGCAGTCACTTGTTGCGTAAGCAAGATTATCAAGACGGATGTAACTGTTTAAAAAATAGTTTAGTCTAATTAGTGCGTGCGCGCAAAGATTATAATAGTTTCAAAAATCTGGAATTCGAAAATAAACTCCCGTATCAAATACTCTTGAATAAATTTTAAAATCCATAAACCATGGTTAGCAGTTTTTTAATCTGGATTTTATTATCCAGTTACCGACTCCTTGCCTTAAATGATTTCTTTTACACCAGAAATATTTTTGTAATAAATCTCAGCGGTACATGCAGAGCGCACATTACTTACTCGGTACTCACTCACACACTCAGAGGCACATACGTACGCAGACACAATAAGCTTTACTTCACACGCCACTTCATCGTCGGCGAACGATCGACGATTTCCCCGATCCTTAAAACAATCGCTGAGGAATGGCGCGGTCGCCTTGCATAACCCCGCGCTCCGCTCCGCCTCGCCGCCGAGATCGGCTTGTTGGAAGTGAATTTGACCGCCGCTCCGTCGGAAAGTTTCCCCCGCTCCCCGTCCCATCTGTAATCGAGCACGTTCGACGCGAGCGTTGGCCGGGTGCCACCTGCATAAAACTTTAATATAATCCGATTGAGCCGTTGAAATCCTGGTGGTGAGGAGTTGGTAGTTCGCCGGAGGGAGGGAGGCGAAGTGGGAACGGGAACGGGGCTGGGGCCGGGGCCGGGGTCGTGGACCAGGCGGGGTGTGATTGCGAGTGTTGGCGGACCGCTGTGATGGGTCTCGTCGGCACCTCGTTTGCTCGGCTGGTCTCCGTAGGTGACAGCGGTTCGGGAGGTGCAGGCAAGGGTGGTGGAAGAGGTGGGACATGAGGCAAATAGCAATTGGGCACAGGCCGGACGAAGGAGAAACATAAGAGGTGGAGGCAGGTGGAGAAGTGCGAGAAGCAGCATGAATGGCATGGGAGAAACGGCGACGCCAAAGCGTAGGGGACAAGGTGAGAACGTGGTGTAAACTAGTCGGGAAGATAACCAAGGACGGAGTGCTCTAGAGGGAAAATAGAGAGGCGTGGTGAAGGAGGAGTTGGGAAAGGCGAGAAAGGGCACTTGGTGTACCACCGCGCGGGCAGTGAGAAAAGGAAATAGGAGGATGGTGTGGAAACCAGGTTTAGAAGCGTATGAGTGGGTTTCAGCGAAAACGGGAGAGGCGGCGGGATGTGCGTGAAGGCAACATACGTGCTCGGATGACGGAGAGAATGGGAGGATGAGCGGGGCTGAAGCGTGGTTCCAAAAAGGGGCGTGGTCGGAGCAGGGCGGAGCGGGTGCGGGGGTCGTACGAGGGAACGGGCACATAGGAAGTAGGTTGGCTGTCAAGCGACAGAAAGTGTGAAAGGGTAAAAACGTAGAGAACTGTAAAGCCTTGGGAACCCGAGGGGAGGGCGACTAGCGCGAGCCGGGCGGCGCGAGGCGTCTGTGCGGTGGGGAACGGAGCCGGGCGCTGGGCCGCGCGCGGGGGCGACGTCTCGCCCCTGGCCCCCCCTCGGCGCCGCCGCAGCCCGAAATTGGGTCAGGCTCCCCGGCCGGGCGGAGGCGGCGGAGGCGGAGGCGGGAGCGGGGGCTGCGTCCGCACCGCAGCTTGCGCCCGCTCCGCCGTTCGCGCCGCGACCGCTGCCGCTGCCGCTGCCGCTGCCGCTGCGTCGCCCCCGCGCCGACGCGTCTGCCGCCTACACCGCGCAGCCTCCGACGCCTGTGCGCCCCCAGCCGCGCGCTCAGCTCTTGCGTCTGTCTCGCTCCTGCGCCTCGCTTCTCCGCGTTCCGCTCCTCCCCGCCTCGCCCCTCCGCTTCACTTCGCCCCCCGCTTGACTATTCCGCCCAGCCCCTCTCCGCTACTCCGCCCCGCTTGACTATTCCGCCCAGCCCCTCTCCGCTACTCCGCCCCGCTCCGCCCCTTCGCCCAGCCCCCGCTCCGCTCCGCTCCGCTCCTTCGCCCAGCCCCGCTCCGCTCCTTCGCCCAGCCCCGCTCCGCTCCTTCGCCCAGCTCAGCCCCGCTTCGCTCCTTCGCCCAGCCCAGCCCCGCTCCTTCGCTCAGCCCAGCCCCGCTCCGCTCCTTCGCCCAGCCCAGCCCCGCTCCGCTCCTTCGCCCATCCCAGCCCAGCCCCGCTCCGCTACTTCGCCCAGCCCCGCTCCGCTCCTTCGCCCAGCCCCCGCTCCGCTCCTTCGCCCAGCCCAGCCCAGCCCCGCTCCGCTCCTTCGCCCAGCCCAGCCCAGCCCCGCTCCGCTCCTTCGCCCAGCCCAGCCCAGCCCAGCCCAGCCCAGCCCCGCTCCGCTTCTTCGCCCAGCCCAGCCCAGCCCCGCTCCGCTCCTTCGCCCAGCCCAGCCCAGCCCCGCTCCGCTCCTTCGCCCAGCCCAGCCCAGCCCCGCTCCGCTCCTTCGCCCAGCCCAGCCCAGCCCCGCTCCGCTCCTTCGCCCAGCCCAGCCCAGCCCAGCCCCGCTCCGCTCCTTCGCCCAGCCCCGCTCCGCTCCTCCACCCCGCTCCGCTCCGCTCCTCCACCCCGCTCCGCTCCGCTCCTCCACCCCGCTTCGCCCCGCCCCGCTCCGCTCCTCCACCCCGCTTCGCCCAGCCCCGCTCCGCCCAACTCCTCTCCTCAAACCCGCTCACCCATTCCCGTCCCTCGCGCCACATTTACTCTTCTCCCGCTTTCACCACATTCACTTTTTTGCGCGCGATTCTATTGGATTATGATTTTGTGACCACTTCTTCCTGCCATTTGACGTGTGCATTACTATTGCGGAGACAATAAAGGCGTGCCTTTTTAAGCATAAATGATTTGTCGTGAGCTTTTAATTACGTTACTGTTCATGGCGAAAGCAATACCTCTGTCTGCTGCTGTATGGTATTGCGACAGTTCAGCTGCTTCGTAAACTTTGGTCACTAGTACCGCGCAAGGAACGTAGTTAAATTCTTCACTGAAATAGAAAAAACAGCTGCCGCGGGAGAGCGAACAGTCTGTGGAACGCAAGAGAACAACAACAAACATTAAGGGAAACGGCTTTCAGTTTTCTCGATGAAATAGGAAAGTAAAAGCCACATTTCTCATGTCATATTTGAACCTCCCTGATCCGGACCGCAGTTGTATGAAGGTTTTCGTTTTACTTCACGCGTTTTTTATCGTTGTTGTTTTAGCGTCCTATAATTCAGCCTCCAATGTTTTCTTTATTGATCACTAGTTTGGCATAGTCAATTCTTCCTTACATCTCCTGGCATATAAATGTTTTTATGCTCAATTACCATTCTCCCCCATTACTAGTTTTCTTTCTTTCCTTTCTTTTGTCTTTCATTCTTTCAATTCATTATTTACATGTCCATATTTCTTCTAGCTTCTATCTTTCAGCTCTTTTCCGTCACATTGTCGTTTGGTCATATGATAATAACCTTCTTTTTCTTGTTATTGTATCTAGAATCACTTTCGGTTTCACCTTTTACTGATACTTTTCTTAGTCAACGTTTCTCGCTTTCCAGAATGTTGTTCTTTGCGCAGATAGCGAACTGTGGTTACGCCCCGAAGAGCAAAGCAGAACTTTACTATCTTGCCAGAAACGTTTGCTGTCTTAGCTTGCAAAGGCTGGTCTCTTCGGTAACATTCTTTATCTCCAACGCACACACATGCGTCATATGTACGGTAACATGCAGGGTGCATGGGGGTGCTGTTGTCTGTCTCCTATGTATTGAGCTGCCTTCAGTTTTTAGTTATATTGTTTGAGAATCTCAGTTCTTCAGTTTGCATGCGGAAATAAGGTTCCGTAGGATGGACAACGGTATTAAATTGGTGTGACATAATGAACGCGGATATGCAGAAGGATTAAAAATATTTTTTTCAAGAACATTAGAACACAATGTAAAAACAACCAGAGGCAACAGAATTTCACACACGTTTGCAGAATAACTGCTCCGTGACCACCCAAACTAATATTAAAATAAAAACTGTGAAAAATAAGTGTTAAGACGGAACACACTTGCAAGTCCCTCCTTTCAATCAAGAAGACATTTAAAATATTTAAAGTATAGAATTTTTTAAATACGCATACCTTTATCGAACACATTTCTAAGCGGAAGTGTGAACCTGAACAAAATTCATGACATTTCGGGAGGCGAAAATAAAGCTTGAATTGATTTTAATTTTGTCACTCCAAACATAGACCCGCAGTTACGCTTGTGAGTTTATCATCGCAGAAACTGCCTGCCTTCGTCACTGCTATCACCGCCGTCTCCGCCGCGATCGTCGCGATCGTCGCCGTGCAGTCTGCTTTCCATTCTCGTCACGCAAGGGTTGGGGCTGTTGCCGTCCTCCCGCAATCAATGGCGTGATCCGACTCTCCGTACTCGTTATTGGATGCGCCGTATCACCACTCCCTCCATCAGCCCACCGGCATTATAGGCATCTTTTTGTACCATCACCAGATTGTGTATCTTCAGGTTCGAAGACTGTGGGCCCCTGGGGCAGTGTGTTTGTAACAGATATTTGTCATTTTAGAAAAAAAAATTGAAAATATTGTCATTGCATATGTATCATGAGAGCTTTGGAAACTTTTTGATAATTTCCAAAACTCATGATATATTTAATTAGACAAGGTCACGAATGTATTTTGAATTCAAGAAGCAGTTATTAAAACAAATAATCTAAGTTAATTTGATTCACTTTCGATTTTCAAAGAGTTGTTTTCCTTCATGCAACTATCTTACATTCTGTTTCCTAAATGCCTTTTGCTATTTTATGATCCGTAAGTACGGATGAACAAAGTACAAGCGTGAATAAATAAAACTGCACAAAATGTCACAAAATGTAATAAAGTAGAAATTTCAAAATGCTACGAAAAATGTCATCTCGTAGTACATGTAGCATTCAGTAAGAATGAAAACTGATGATACAAAAATGTTTTATGTTTAGGGGGAGGGCGTCATT